>CP032576.1:23575920-24178203 GCA_008044935.1 Gossypium turneri | reverse complement strand
ACAAATATCGATCAAGATACTTGATGACAATCATAGATTTGTCATGCTTTGTAACAAGAGAAGGTGAAGATCGGAATCATCACAAAATTTGGTCAAATCAATATTGTAAACATCGAAAATTCAAGGAATTATCTAAAAGCCGCTATAAAGTCTGATTCCCCAATACATGAAAGATGATAAAAGAGATAGAATCCTTATCAGAAAAGTAGATGGGATTTGAAGAGAAGTTAATGTTTTGAAGATTTTTATTTTATTTTAAAACAATAATAGTTTTAATTATATTTAATAAATGTGGGATATTTATACTTTTTTATTTTGCTCTTCATAGCCACAACAACTTCTTCTCCTTCCTCTATTTATTTATATTCTTAAAATCCTTGCTGAAGGATCACGAAAATTTTCACATCGGAATGCAAAAAAATCACGATTATGTAAAACTTCTTTTAACAACAGAGAGATCCTTCATCTTGAGTTACATTTGAAAGGAAAACGGTGGTATAGTTGAATTAAGGTTGACTTCTACTAAAGAAGTTTTTTTTATTACATGAATAATAAATACTTGCAAAGCTTTCATCTCCGTATGTTTTGAAAATTGCATTAACAAAAACAAAATAAGAAGAAAGAAAAAGAGAATATAAGAGAGGTTGTGGAGGAAGACGGGGTTCTTGATTAATGAGGCAATGTGAAGATTTTGGTAAGGTTTTCAGAGAGTAATTACTATTATTATTGTATACTAAGAAATAAAAAAAATTATTATACATTCATTTATATCTATCATTTTCTCTAACTTAATTTAACTTTAATTAAATTACTTAAATTAATTAATTTTTTAAATTATAAACAAATATCTTTTCCTTCTTTTACAATTTTTAATCATTTTATCTTTTTCTAGAAGTTAATATTTTTCATTTTTGACAGTGGATTTTTATCATTTTTATCATTTTAATCATTTTTATTAATCATTTTTCCATTTTTTTAAAAGTGCAAATTATATTGCATTGAATCTCCAGTAACAATAATGGGGGGTTTTTTACAATAATATTATAAAAAAATAAAAATTTTCCAAAATATTATAACTTTTTTTATTTACCAAAATATATATAATTTTTTTATTTACCAAAATATATCAAAAAAACAAAAAAACTGCAAAAAAAATCAGATCGATGTGACAATTAACTGGTCATGCCAATGGGATTGGCGGCACCAAAGGTGCCAAAACCATTGGCGGCACCAATGGTGCCAATGCCATTGGCGGCACCAGTTGGTAATATGGGGGGGTCGGTGGTGGGGGTAGAAGGAGGGGAAAGAAGAAAGAAAGAAAGAAAGAAAGGAGGAAGAAAGAAAGAAAGAAAGAAAGAAAGAAAGAAAGGAGAGGAAAGAAAGAAAAAGAAGGAAAGAAAAGGAAAGGAGAAGAGAAAAAAGGAAGAAAGAAGAAGAAAGAAAAGGAGAAGAGAAGAAAAAAGAAAGAAAGAAGGAAAGAAAGGGAAAGGAGAAAGAGAAAAAAGAAGAAGAAGAGGAAGGAAAGAAAGAAAAAAAAAAAAAAAAGGGGAAAAAAGGTAATTTTATTTATAAATTTGATTTTTTTGTAATATTTGTGTGATTAAATTTTATGTAATGTACATTATAGTTATTTTATTATTTTATTTAGCATATATATTTTATGAAATATATTTAGAATGAAAAAAATAAGTTAAAGTACATTGTATGTTGATTAGGGAATTTTTTTATGAAATTTACTTATGAATTTGAAATTAAAATTTTAGGAAAATAGCATTAAAGAAAAATGACAAAGAAGTATGTTTAAGAAAACATAAAATACGAAAAGAAAAAACGAGAATTGTATATTTATCGAAAATAATAAAATGCGAAAAATGTACATGTAATAAATGTAAAACATAATAAATTGAAATAATGTAAAATTATAAAATAAAAAATTACGATTTTTTTAAAATATTAATATGCGGATAAAAGAATACGAATAAATGGCCGAAGTAAGAGTGTATTAGTAATTTTTTTAAAAAAATCTAGAAATAATTTATACAAATAATTGAAAAAAATGTAGTGAAATAATATAAAATAATAAAATACAAAAAGAATATAGTTTTATTGAAAGTAATAAAACGAAAAATAATAATACGACCAAAGGGCAGGGGAAAGGTTTATTTCGGGTTTTTTACCAAAATATTACAAAAAAAAAATACCAAAATATTATAAAGTTTTATTTTATTTACCAAAAGAATAGAGGAAAAAAATGGTTATGGAGGGGAATAAAAAGGCGGTACCAATATGTGGGTAATTACTTTTTAATCCCTCCTTATTTATTAATAAATTTCAAACATTATGCATTGAAATAATGTAAAATTATAAAAGACTAAGTTAATGATATTTTTTAAAGTAATAAAATGCGGAGAAAAAAATACGAACAAATGGCAGAAGTAAGAGTGTATTACTAACTTTTTTAAAATTCAGAAACAATTAATACAAAATATTTCAAAGAAAATGTACTGAAATAATTTAAAAAAATAAAATAGGAGAATAATATATTTTTATTTAAAGTAATAAAAATTGAGAAAATTATACGAGCAAAGGGCAGGGGTAAGGGTTAATTTTTTACAGCAAATTAATTTAAATAACACACTCGATTAATAAATTTCAAACATTATGCACTGAAAGAATGTAAAAATATAAAATTAGGAATTATGATATTTTTAAAGGAATAAAATGCGGAGAAAAAAATACGAATAAATGGCTGAAGTTAGATTTTTTTACTAACTTTTTTTTCAACTTGCAGGCATCGCAATGGCTGAGTTGATTCGAAGCGGTATTAGACACATATCTGATGCGGCTAATAACGCGGTATGATTTATTATTTGTTAATCAGGAGTTCTATTTATTTAAAAAGGATATACGCAGTATATAGAAATAAATTATGCTATCGTAATATTTTTTCTGTTATTTAACACTATCAGGACTCGTTCCGAGTATTAAGGGGCCGCGTGAGTGTTTTAAAGATAGCTCCGGATGCACGATTTATGCCGTACCTAGAGCTAGCCGGATTTGGGTCAGTAGCATTGATCCGGTCCTCCGACTTGCAATTTGATTTATTATCCGCGCTAGTGGAGCGGTGACGTCCGGAGACCCATACTTTCCATTTTCCGTGCGGGGAGTGCACGGTGACGTTGGAGGACGTTGCAGTGCAGCTTGGGCTCCCAGTTGACGGGAGTCCCGTTACGGGACTATCTTCATTCACCGATCCGGCTGCAGTTTGCTATCAACTCCTAGGAGAGTCACCAGAGGACGGTGATAAATATTTTTCCGGCATTAAATTTACATGGCTAAAAGCCAAAATTTGTCAACTATCAGCGACCGCCAGTGAAGGTGAGTTGATGTGCGTTGCTCGAGCGTACATCATGCATATGATAGGGGCACTACTCATGCCTGATGCAAACGACGACAGTGTGCATTTATCGTACTTACCTCTGCTAGCTGATTTGTCCACGGCTAGGTCGTACAGTTGGGGTTCGGCCATTCTAGCAACGCTGTACTGGGAGCTTTGTCGGGCGACAGAGCCACAAGTTAAAGACATCGGCGGATGCCTTATACTGCTGCAGTCATGGGCACTTTATCGGATGCCGTTTTTGGCACGCGTTAGTCACCAACCCTATCTGTATCCACTGCCACTCAGGTGATAAAATAAAAATTGTCATTATTTGTAGTCATAATATATTGAGTAATGTTACCAACCCTAAACCCTATACTATTTTTGGTAGGTGGACGACCCGTCCAGGCATCGGGAAGTCGTGTGATGTCCCGATATACCGCATGAGGATTGAACAGCATGCCCGGGAAGGGGTAAGTTTCTATTCTAATATTCATGACATACATGGTATTTCTATATGTTACTCACATGTTATCGGTCTAACTCGTTACAATGTTATTACTCATGCAGTTTATATGGATGCCGTACCGGAGGCCAGAAATTACAAATGTTGTACCCCCGTCCGTACTCGTTGATTCCCACACATGGTGCACAAACACACCAATTATAAATTTCAATGTCGTCGAGTGGTATCACGGTGATCGGGTGCTTCGGCAGTTTGGCTGCATCTAACCTATCCCGGATCCGCCGTGCCAGTTGAGGGATGATCACGGCTTGACAAAGAGAGGAAGAGTTCAATTGGACTGGGGAATATATCACCGAAAATACGTCGCACTGTGGTACGATCGATTGCGCCGAATTCTTCAGATGGTTATGGCTACCGACCTGCAACCATCTCGACAGTATATAGAATGGTACCATAGTTGCGGGAAGCCGTATTTACTTGGAGCGCAATCGACGATAATCCCCCCGTACGTTCAGCAAGTTGGGGGATCGGAAGCAGCCAGCCCGATGGATCTGGATCCGACGGCATATTGTCCTCCACAACAGGCAGAGCCCGGACAATCAGTATCAAATGAGGAATCACATGGCTATCATCTGGATTTGGTGGGCGGTGAATATTATCCGAGCTACGCAGAGGGTGAATATGCGTACAATTTTGAACTATTTGGATCCCCCCGGCCGCAGTACGGCATGCCCGGCCCATCTGACACGTATCTGTCGCATTGTGGGACTCATGATGGTTCAAGTTCGTCGGTAGCGAACGAGCGACAGGACCTTTCCTCTATGTTTTCCACGCCCCCACCTGCGGACGATGAGGATGTTGGTCGTCGCCCAGGCCGTGAGCGTCGACCTCCGCGTAGGTATACCCCCCGGACAACACCATCGAACCATCAACTGTAGGGGTTTAATGCACTTTTTCTATAACTCGTATTATTTGTATTTTAGATATTGCTTAGTTCTGAATTTTATGTATAGATATCAATTATTCAATTTTTTCATTATGTTAAAGCTCAATCGAATTATGAATGCCTCTATTTTCGATATAATCTTAATAATTCCACAACGCTCACATGGTATTTTATAACTTAATCTGGAAACAATATGGATACAATTTAAGCTTAAGCATAAGCCGAATAAGAAAAATTATTATTAATAAAATTACCTTTTATAACAACATACATAAAAAATTTATAGCTTTAGCTCAATTTCGCCCCGATCCCGACGATTGTCCAACATGAAAGTCACAGCGCTTTCCGTCAGATTTCTCCCTAATGTCCATCTCATTACGGATTCTGCTTGACTGTGGAAGACCCCTTGGATTCCTCCGTAGCCCTGTGTCTGGGAGAAGCTCGAAAGTGATCGGCGGCACCTCCCACGTAGATAGGTCCGGTAGGACGGGGAACTCATTCTCCCAGACACGCAATGTGCACTCCAGCTTGTACACATCATCGACATATTGTTCAGCATCAAGGTTGACTTTAGCACACGCTGCCACGACATGCGTACAGGGGTAATGAAGTGTTTCGAACTTCCTGCACTCGCACCGTCTGTTCCGAAGATCAACTCCGTAGGACCTAGGTCGACGACCGATGTTCTCAGTAACTCAAAACGTTTCCAGTCGTCATGAATATATTTCCACGTTCATTGACCTCGCCAACCCACAGTTTACGACCATTGCATCCCTCACATGATCGACAAATACATGTCCCGCCTGAATCTGGTCGACTTGCTGCTGATCCATTCTTGGCATCAAAGTGGCCAGCCTGTAGAAAGTAGCAGAAAATACCGATGCAATCGGAAGATGATGTGTTTTCAACAAGACTGCGTTGATCCCCTCGACTAAGTTTGTGGTCATGTGGCCATAACGAAAGCCCTCGTCAGCACTTTGAGCCCACTGCCACGGCTCTATTGTGCGCAACCATTGTCGGAAAGATGTGTTTGTCTGCCCCTCCATGTCACTCTCAAGTCGGGTCATTCTTTGCCAGAAAATATGTGGCTCTAACTCGTACGCTGCATACGTATTAACGAAAAATAAGTTAAAGTAAGTCGATAACATCAAACATTACAGCTTATATTGAAAATATAAGGTTATCATTTACCCATTGCCACGACTTGTCTCTTCCAGTCTGCATTCTTATAATCTTTATGGAAGTTTGACGCAATGTGACGAATACAGTAAACGGATCTTCACGGCACACCGGAACACTTAATAGCTGCAATTAAACCCTTCCCTCTATTGGAGATTATGCAAATGTTATCGTTCCTAATAACATACCTCCGCAGATTTGTGAGGAAGAATTCTGAAGACTCCATGTTCTCTTTATCTACGATAGCAAATGCTATCGGGAGCACGTTTCTGTTACCGTCTTGAGCAACTGCAAAAAGCAGTATCTGTGTATATTTTCCATACAGCCAGGTCCCATCCACCTGTACAAGTGGCTTGCAGTGGGGAAATGCCCGCACACATGGATCGAATGTCCAGAACATCCGATGGAAAATCCTTTTTGCCGGCTGTAACTGCTCATCCGGGCCGTAAGATGGACTGGTCTGCAACTCAATCACAATCCCCGGTACGTACTCCCGTATAGCAGCTATCCAACCTTGAAGCTTGTTATACGACGAATCGTAATCCTCATACAGTTGCTCCATCGCCATCTGTTTAGCTACCCATGCCTTCCGATATGAGACTCGATACTGGAATTGTGCTTGCATTTCCACAATGAGTACCGAAACTCTAATGGTCGGTATATCCTTCACCATTGCCATGATACACGTACAAATAGTTTTCAAATCAAGTTTTCCATGATCTTCTGTCATACGTGTTGATGTGCATGTATGAGGACCAACAAATTTTCGTATCTCCCACATCTGAGAACTTCCAATGAATGCAGCTCGTACCCGCCAATTGCAGCCTTCCGCTGCCTTCCAACACTCCCCAACATATATTGTCAGAGTAGACACGGAGACTTTATAATCCATCGATATCTTCATGCTGTACCGTTTAATGGCATATACGCACTCTTCTTTACAGCTGAATCTCTGGCCTATGAATAACTCATCATCATCAGATGTTACGACCAGCCCGTGAGAATGAACTATTTCAGGGTACTCCGGAAACTCAGATACATACGCTGCGTCGGGGTCTATGAGTGACATGTGTGGCCCAGGATTATTGTGTATCACAATACGCCGCATCTGCTCCCCGACCGAAGAAGCGTTAATGCCTTCATCATTGTTGACATCTTCAGCGTCAATATCATCAGGTACATCGTCCATATCGGGATCAGCGTCACTATCGACCTCTTCATCCCAATGATCGCCACCACTTTCTTCTTCGCCGGCACCTTCTTCTTCACCACCAACCATGTCAACATCGGGTGTAATATTCAGGTCGATACCGATCCCACCCATAGTTGATTCACTATCAACGTATGATATTGGAGCCACCATCTGCGGTTCTTCAGCCCTGTCTTCTTCATCAGATGCATTTTGCTCCATACCGACTAACTCAGCAAATAAGTGAATCGGTGCATTCTTCTCACTCCCATTCCCACAGTAGAGATCGACCATTGTCTCCACGTCTTCGTCGTCTACAAGTTCCATTTCGACGAATTTGACCGGATTTGTCGAAACTGGAAACTTGTAGAAAATTTTTGATATCCTTCTCCCACAACGTCTATGGATTTTTGCATTAATCCTTGCCTTCATTTCATCGAACGATACATTTCTATTAAATCTCATTGCTATTTGTTGCCGACATTCAAATACACATCCAACACTTGTTGTCAATATGACTCCATCGAAATAAACGCATACAAGAAACTTAGCATCCATCTTCAATATTTAATCTGTCAAAAAAAAAACAAAATCTCATAAAAAATCTCGAACGGTAACTGAATTACTTAAAAAAAATTTATACTCAAAATAACACACAAAATAATACACACTAAAATTATTAATTTTATACTACGAATAATATTAATAATTTTATACTCAAAATAATACACACTAAAATTATTAATTTTACTAAAAATAATAATTAACTAACTAACTATAATAATAATACTAGTTTTTTACTAACTAGTTTATTTTCGTAAATAAAAATAATAAGTAACCATAATAATAATACTAGTTTTCTACTAACAATAATATTAAGTTACATCTTAATACATTAATAACATCTTAATACTAACAACAACAACAACAACAACAACAACAACAACAACAACAACAACAACAACAATAATAATAATAAATAATAATAATAATACTAAATAATACTTTTATTTTGAGTTTTATTAATCTTAATAACTAAACTAAAACAAAAAATATTACAAAATATACAAAATAATAACAACAATATAATCAATTATTTTTAAAAAAATACCTCCTTTTTCTCCTCTTTTTCTCTCTTTTTCTCTTCTTTTCCGCGCCAACTCTTCTTCTTCTTTTTTTTTTTGATTTTTCTCTCTTCAGCTGGGTAGAGGTCGTATTTATAATACGAGTGGTGCCACCAATTAGTATGGCACCATTGGTGCCGCCAATGGCATTGGCACCATTGGTGCCGCCAATGGTTTTGGCACCTTTGGTGCCGCCAATTCCATTAGCGTGACCAGTAAATTGTCACATCGATCTGATTTTTTTTTGCAGTTTTTTTTGGGTTTTTTTATATATTTTGGTAAATAAAAAAATTATATATTTTTTGGTAAATAAAAAAAGTTATAATATTTTGGTAAATTTTTATTTTTTTATAATATTATTGTAAAAAACCCGAATAATGGTGTAAATTTTAAAGTTTTTATGTTATTTATTTATTTATTTTAATTACGTATGTTTTTTTTAAAATATATATATAGAGAGAGAGTTGGAGAGTAAATATAATATGGATGGGTGTATAATAATAATTTCATACCTTTAAAATTTGATGATTTGGCGAAATTTTATTGTTGCCTAAAAACTAAGAGTATGTTTGGTTGGGTGTATTGGCATAGCCAATACACCCCTAATCGGTGGGCCCCACCTAATCCATCTTTATTCCGTCGTTTGGTTCACTGTGTTTCTAATACGCGTGTAATACATTACAGATCTAATCGGTGAAAACCACAAATTTGTAATACAGCCCTTTTGCTCAGATTAGGTGCTGCATCGTTTACCCTCCCTGTTTTACCCTTTCGATTGGCTTCCCCATTCCGTCGCCTCTTCCTTCGTTCTACCCTCTGTCGATTTGCTCAAGTTTCGACCGATTTTTATCCTCTGTCTCTCAACCTTTTCTTTTCTTTTTCTTTACAACCAGTCACTTTGTCGATTTGCCTTCTCAACCAGTCGACCTTTTTCTTTTCTTCTTCTCTGTGTCACTCTTTCGATTGCTCTCAATTGGTGGGTTTCCAGGTTACTGCTACTGAAAGGTAAAGGTTTCTAACTCTCTTTTGCTCTCAAACTGCTTTAATTGTTCTAACTCTCTTCTTCTCTCTGTACTGAGTTTTAATGGCTGTCTTGTTAGTGTCTTTAGCTCTTTTTCTCTCTGTACTGAGTTTTAATTGTTCTAACTTCTTCATCAATTATTGCACTGTTAACCTAATCGGTTTCCCCTTTTCTGATTACAGTTTCTTCTTCATTGCACTCTGCCCCGATTTGCTCATTAGAGGTAAGTTTCCCCGATTGCATGTTTATCTTCAACTGTTGTGCATGTATATGATTGAAATATAGATTTGTTATCTCTGTCTCTGTTATCATTGAATCCCTTTATTATTTTCTTGATCATTTAGCACAGGATGACACAGTGCTGGGACTATTTTTTAATTTCATCGATTTTTTGCTTATTCCTGATTAAATCTTGTAAATATGATAAATAGCGATAGATAAAGAAAGAGGCGATTAGACTTTAATGGCATTTTAGCATATATGGTTTTTGGTGTAGGGAGGGGTAGATATACATGCATTGCATAGATGTTTCTGCGAAGTAGTGGACAAAATGGATCTAATCTTTGATCCCTTAGCTTAGATGTCAAAATTTGTTGCCTTGAGTTCAAAGTTTTATTTATATTTTATATGTAAAATCCCCACTATTTCTCCACTCCTTTTTCAAACCATATCTATTTAAAGGTGTAAGAAAATTTGGTATAGAAAAGATTGCAGTGATGTAAGGGACTGTCATTCCTTTAGAGGCAGTGGTGATAATGGTAGGCTTTGCTGAAATATGCCCAAAATTGACTCAACCTCATAACATGGTAGGCTTTGCTGCAACAAAAGAGTCATAGTTTAGAACAATATTTTCTAATGGAACATGCTAATTGTGCAGAATTATGCATAGATACCTGTTGGTAATCATCCTTTATCTGAATCAGTTTAATCTAACAAATTTTGATAGGTAGAGGGATTACTGATCACATTGGCAATTACAGTTAGAATTACATTATATTCAACTAAGCAAAGACACCACTTGTTTTATAACATTACTAGCATCTCCTTAGAAGAATCATCGAGCACCTGCAGCCCCTCTTTCTTGTTCAAGACCATTTTAGTTATATGGTCAACAGTTGGTTATCCTCCCTTGAAATGTTATTGATTTGTATTGATTTGTTAGTGAGTAGAAGATGAAACTGGAAATTGTTGCAATTTGTTTTGATATTGTTATTGATTTGTTCTGGAAATTGTTTTGATTGTCTGCTGGAAATTGTTCTTGATTTGTTAGTCAGTACAATGTGAAACTAGAACTTGATTTGTTCTTGATTTGTTAGTCATTGATGGCAAAAAAATGAATAAATAAGGATAAATTTCAATGACAAAAATAAGAGCATAAGCATAGAGAAGCTATCATGAACTCAAAACAGCATTACTCTTCAACCTTACAACAGTTCAGGGTAGAAAAACATTGTCAACTTGACACAAATAAAATCAATTCAGTGAATGCACTATTGCACATAAAAACCCTACCTTCTTCTATCTATACTTAACCAGTACATAACCTTCCTGGTTTCCCATAAAAAGCTAAGCAAGTCTGGCAGTTGGTTCAATTATATATAGGTATATAATATTAGAGGGACCAAAGTTGAAATTTAACCATTTTGTAAAATGAAGAAGAAGAAGAAGAAGATGGTGAGAGAGCCACGTGTGAGCAGTAGGAAAGTTATTTGGACATTTCTTTTATATATAGGTATATAGATTTTATTTTTGATCAACTATACCCCTTCCCTTCTGTATGTATTGAATGCCTTCTCAAAATTGATTCTGTTACTTCTTTATTGTCGGGGTTCTCATCACAAAGTCCTCATGCTGTCTACAAGTATTTCTCATACGTATACTCTTTCTTGCTTTAACTCTTCCTTCAACATGTCTACAACTATACTCTTTCTTGCTTTAACTCACCCTAAAAATCGTTCCCAATAATATGAATATATGTTAACATTTGTATAAAATGAATTATTAATATGTAAATTTAATATACATTTACAATATTATGAAAAAAAATGAATATAAACATGTAATTTATTTTAAATCAGATCATTATATCATTCTTCAAAAAAATTATTATATTAAATAATGTAAAAATATAAATAATTGAGACATAATATTAACACAAAATTTTCTCAAAAATTGAATCACAAAGATAAGTGACGTAAATATAGAATAAAATAACACATAAAATAAATATAATATAAAAATTAATTTAAATACAACATAAAAAATAAAACCAGTAAAGTAATGTAAAAAAACACACACACACACACAAATTGCATAGTTAGAAGAAAGATATGTATCTCAATAAATTTCTATTACGTGTTAAATAAATAAAATAAATTATGCTCCCATAACAATTTTCAAATTTGTTGATGTTATATTCTTCGTAGTTGTTATTTTAATCACTATAAATTTGTCCTATAATGCTTTATATTGCCATAATTTTAATAAATTTGGAACATGATTTGGATAGGTTATGACTAAAATGTTATTTCTCCAATTTGGAGCTTTTTTGAGCAATAACATAGGTATATAAATTGGTAACAAAGTTGGCTTTTGCCAATAACACAAAATCCAAAAAATGATAAAACTAAAAAAATACAAACGTTCACACCTTATGTTAGACATTTTCCAATACAATAAAGGCAATTATGTCAATTAAAATGCATAACATTAATTACAATTATTTTATATAACAAGTCACACACTATAAATAAGATGAATAGGAGAAATTTAAAGAAAATTTCTTTTTCCTTTACAGAAAAATACTAACCACATTGTATGATTGATACAATCAACTAATTTCGTAAAGTACTATTTTAAAGGTTTGGAGGAGACTGAAATTGCAAAATAAACTAATAAATTATTTTTAAATAAAAATATAAAATATAAATAAATATGTATGATTGATACAATCAACTAATTTCGTAAAGTACTATTAAGCGAAAGCATGTTTATAAATAAAATTGGTTCTACTTTCTTTGATAGCAGTGGCACTAATAATGGTTCAGTTTGTTTTCAAGTGTCGATGTTTTATTGATTGAGTCTTCTAATTTTAATATGTTGCAGTAATGGCCCGTCTGCCTTTAATTGCACAACGTGAGAGGCGTAAAAGAATTGGTATTGCATTGACACTATGGTTGGAAATCTGTAGAATTGCGATTTGGTTCTTATTTAGAATGGGTGCCAGCCTTAGCCTACAGACTTATAGACCAAGGATTAGGTCTTACACCTTAGATTTTTATGCAAAACGGGATTATGTGAAAAGGCTTGTATATGCTAGTGATGAGACTTGTATTGAACAAGTTAGGATGAATAGAACGGCCTTTTTTAAACTATGTGAGATGTTAGAATCGATAGGGGGATTGAAGTCGTCAAGAAACATGCTTGTTGATGAGCAAGTAGCAATGTTTTTACATATCATATCCCATCACCTGAAAAATCGAGTTATCAAGCATCACTTTAGAAGGTCCGGGGAAACTGTTAGCAGAGCATTTCATAGTGTTTTAAATGCTGTCATACGCTTACAAGATGTGTTATTTAAAAAGCCGGAGCCAATTACAGCCGATTCTTCTGACACAAGGTGGAAATGGTCTAAGGTATTAGACTAAGTTTTATATATAGCTTGTACAACATTTAGTTGACTTAGATTTAAATTAGTATTCTAACTCAAGGTTTTATATCATGTGATATAGAATTGCTTAGGTGCTCTTGATGGAACCCACATCAAGATTAGGGTGCCAACAGTTGATAAACCTAGATATCGAACGCGAAAAGGTGACATAGCAACAAATATGCTAGTTGTTTGTACACCTGAGATGCAATTTGTTTATGTTCTTCCGGGTTGGGAAGGTTCAGTTGCCGATGGACGGGTGCTTCGAGATGCCATTAGTAGAAGACATGGACTAAAAGTTCCTCATAGTAAAGTGTATAGTTAGAGGAATTTGAATTATTCATTAAGATCAAACTTTGTGTGCTGAATTAATCATTTTTAAAAAAAAAATATTTTATAGGTTGTTATTATCTAGTTGATGCTGGATACACAAATTGTGAGGGATTTCTTGCACCATTTAAAGGACAGCGATATCATCTAAACGAGTGGCGTCAGGGTTATCAGCCAAGTTCTCCGCAAGAGTTTTTTAATATGAAACATGCCTCAGCACGTAATATTATGGAAAGATGCTTTGGCTTATTAAAACTTAGATGGGGAATACTTAGGAGTCCATCGTTTTATCCTGTAAGGGTGCACAATAGAATTATTATTGCATGTTGTTTGCTCCATAATTTTATTCGAACCCATATGAGTATTGATCCCATTGAAGCGGAGGTGGGAGAAGGATTACCTACTAATGTGGTGGATGACGATGAACCGAATATCACAAATATTCATCCATCGGATGCTTGGGCTACTTGGAGGATGGAACTAGCCAACCAAATGTTCGATGAATGGCAAGCATCTAGAAATTAGTTAGGTTTAGGGACAAATTGAGTTTGAATTGATTTGTTGATGTTATTTTATGTATCTAGTTTATGAAACTTTGGTGGTGTTTGATTAAAATTCTGTATTGTACTAAACTTTGTTGAATTATAATTTAATTATCTTTTCATTCAGCATGTGTTATAATTTTAAATTTAGTATTGAACTAACAATATAATATTATAAACTATTCACCTTTTGATTCATGATATTAAAAATAGTAAATAATGTTAATTTGTTTTTTTTTCTTAAGATAAATATGTCAGGTGTTCCACAATCACATGCTTCTTCTCAAGCTTCTCGAGGAAGCAAAAGAAAATGGGTTCCAGAAGAAGATGCAGCCTTGGTTTCTTGCATGGTGGATTTGCACAATATAGGAACATTTAATGCTTATACCGGGTTCAAAGCCGGTTATTTGAACGAGCTAGAAAAAATGCTAGAAAAGGCTTTACCAAGAGCAATGTTGAAGGCGAAACCAAATATTGAATCTCGGATTAGGTGCCTAAAAAGGGAATGGTCAGTCGTCTATGACATGCTTAATAGCCAAAACAATAGCGGTTTTGGTTGGGACGAGCATAGGCAGCTCGTTGTTGCTGAAGATGCAGTTTGGGAATCCTATGTAAAGGTAAAATGTATTTCAAGTATTTATTTGTTTTTTTACAAAACTTATAACTAATATGATTTTCTCATTTTTTTTAGAGTCACAAAGAAGCCTCTCAGTTCAGACATCGTTCTTTCCCTTACTACAACCAGCTTACTGCCATATACGCAAGAGATCGAGCAACTGGGAAAGACGCTCAAATAGCTGCTGATATTCTTGAAGAAATACATGCTGAGGATGTACGTACTACAGATATGAATGAAGAGAGAAACACATTCTATGACTGCGAAGCTGACGTCTCTTTAGACGGCATGGATGTTTCTGGTACGGATCCGCGAGGAGATAGAGACCAAGGGGGTTCCTCATCTTCAAACAAGAGAAAGAAGAAATCTGATGCTCGTGATAATGTGTATTCTTCATTTGATAAGGCCGTCACTTTGTTGGCCGAAAACATCAAGGCCGTTGGCGATCAAATCAGTAGGAGTATTGCCTCCGAGGTGGTAGTTCAGCAGAAGTCAGAAGAATATCAAAAGATGGAAGAGAAAGCTTCAAATTTATATTCAGCCTTATGGTCAATTGAAGGTTTAACCGACGATCAGCGGTATGATGCTTTGAGTAAAATTCCCGATCATCCAACTCAAATGATCGTTTTCTTTAGTTTACCTTCTGTTGCCCGATTGGAATGGGTCAGAAGATTTCTTTCTCACCATTAAATATCAATGTTCAAACTTTTTGATGCTGTAAAACTATATAACATATGGATTATGATGTACAATTTCATTTTCATCTAACCTTTTCTTAATATAAGTTAATTATGTTTATGCAGAATATAATTCTCAAGTTATATATTGATTTTAGTAAATTCATATAAGAACATTTTATTATTAAGAATTTTATAAAATTATATATCACTATTAAATTATATTTAATATTAATTATTTTAAATTGTATAAATTCATATAAGAAAATTTATTATCAAGAATTTTATGAAATTGTATATTATTATTAAATTATATGTAATAATTATTATTTTAAATTATACAAATTCATAAAATATAATTTATTAGTTATAATTATTTTAAATTTTATTAAATCATATATTTTAATTAAAATATATCTAATATTAATTATTTCAAATTTTCTTTTATAGTGTCATATACTATGATTTGAGTAAATTCATATAAGAATATTAATTATTAAGAATTTTATTAAATTATATATTTTAATTATAATATATTTAATAATAATTATATTAATTTATATTTTACAGTATATGAATATTAATTATTAAGAATTTTATTAAATTATATATTTTAATTATAATATATTTAATAATAATTATGTTTAGATATGATTAAATTATTTATTATTGATATTAATAATCTTATTAAAATTTAAATAACAATAACAATAATAATTTACCAAAACAAATTTCTGCTAATTATTAAGAATTTTATTAAATTATATTTTTTATTAAAATATATTTAATAATAATTATGTTTAAATATGATTAAATTATTTATTATTGATAATAATAATCTTATTAAAATTTAAATAACAATAACAATAATCATTTACCAAAACAAATTTATGCTAAGGGTATTCTAGTCATTTTAGTTTTTTCCATTATGCTATTACACCTCTATTCCATTCAACCAAACACAAGATTACTATTACGCCTCTATTCCATTACATTCTACCAAATAGTTGATTTGCTATTACACCTCTATTCCATTACACCTCTAATCCAATACAGCGAACCAAACGTGATGTAAGGTTTTTAGGATCATCCTAATGTAAGTTATTCCCTTAAAATAATTCTCTCACCATGATGATATGGGCCCTGTTTGGCAATTGGCTTACAGCTGATTATTTGATTGCAGGCAGGCTTGACAAACTGATTCTATTAACTAATTTGACCAACTGATTCTATAAACTGTTTATTTGAAAGAGTTTGGTAAAATTTAGTTGATAAAAAGTTGATATGCGTAAAATGACAAATAACGGCATGACACATTTTATTGTTAAGTATTTACTTGTTTATAATACTTTAGTATTTATTGTATGAAATTATTGAAATAAAACACTATTACCAAGGAATTAAAACATCCATTATAGATATTAATTAGTGAATATTTTTTAAAATTTAAATAAACAAAATTCTTAAGTTTCTTATTTGCAAATATTAACCTTGCGGAAATTGATAAATATTAATAGTGTATCAATATAATTGTAAACTATATTATTAGTGATAATTATGTCATGTTCTAAGTATGTAAACTAGTGATAATTATGTTACACTCTGAATAAAGAACAATTTACGTAAAAATTCAAGAAAAAAATAATTATCAGAATAGGCTGTTTTTTCAAAAAAAATTATGAAACTAGACCGAAATAACGAAAACACTTGCAGTTGGAAGTGCTTTTAGTTGATTTGCAGAAAATCGCTTTCAGCTGGAAGCGCTTTCAACGTGTTGCCAAAAAAAGCACTTTCTGCCAAATAAGTTGAAAACGCTTCCAGTTGGAAGCATTTTTCCCTTTTTTTTTAGGGTCAGGGTTTTATTTTTTTAGGTAGGGTTAGGGTTTTTAAAGTAGGGTTTTTTATATGGTTTAGGGTTTTGTTTTATTTTTGTTTATATTTTTAAGTTTATTATATATTTTTTATTTTTTTATAATTTTTGAGATGTTAAATAATTTGAAATTTAAAAGCATTGTATTTACACCATTTAAAAGCATCGTATTTACACCAATTGTTCATTTGAATTTCAAAATTTAAGTCGATTTATAATTGAAACTCAAACTACTCGATTGGGATGAAATATTAGATTTTAGCTCTCTTTTTTTCGCTTTTTTAATCTTAGTTTGATTTGATTTTTCAGTAAATCATTTATTCCAATTAGTGGTTTTGGAACATTTAGATAAGTTTAGAAATTATATATTTAGGGAATCCTGAGATATATGATGGGTTTGTGAGAAAAAGTTTGGGGACTTGAAATTTGTAGAGAGAAAATGCTCAAATCTGGAAGCGTTTTTAGTGCATTGTCAGAAAAAAGAATTGAAAGCGCGTCCAGCTGGAAGAGCTTTCAGTGCTTTTTTCTGACATGGCACTGAAAATGCTTTCAGCTAGACACACTTTTAGTGTTTTTTTTTTCTAACAGTGCACTAAAAATGCTTCCAGCTTTGAGCGTTTTCTCTCTACAATTTCAACTCCCTACTAGCTTGGGAAAATTTTCTAGATCAACTGCGAGTCACCCCTAGGTATATAAAAGAAATCTATTTCAACATTGAGTGGCATAAGCCATTTACGAGCAAAGAAAATTGTAAGTAGATCAAAAGAAGAGAAGTTCGCACATGAGGCATAAGTTGGAGCAACCACACTATTTGCATAAAGTAAGCATTGATTTTGTTGTTCACATTTAATTACAACATTATTTTTCTACATAATGTTTTTGTTTCGAACATGTGAAATAGGTTATTTTGTTCAAAATGAGTGGACAAATTGACGCTATTGTTTATTACGGCGGTGAAGTGTGTAACACTGAGAACGGGATTGTTTTTTTATTAGAGAACACAGTGCGGTTGGCTTTTAACCCGAAAATACAATTGCCGGAACTGTATTGAAGAATTAGACGAAAAATTATCGGTTCCAACCATATGAGAGTATCATCACTTAAATATCAATTTTGTGCTTCGACCGACCCCATCATATTCGATGCATTCCATATTAGAGTTGGGATGGGGTTGAAAGGGATGGTGCAAACACATATTGAAAGTGGATCACCATTTCTTGAGTTATATGCTATGTTTGCAAGGACAGACAAAGGCCCTTAGAGGTTGACATATGTTCCAGTTCGGGAGGCCAGAACGGAAGAACAAGCCGAGAGTCAAACGATATAGTTGTGTGGTGGGTTCACCACTTTGTTAGAAAGGTCCCATTATGATATCCTGGAATCATCAATGGGAAGACACTCATCTGATTCGGCCATAGATTTCAACCGTAGTAGACAGAACAACAAATAATCGGGGTTTGGTGGTAGCACGGAATACAGGACCCCTGCACGGCACTTAGTTAGTGGTTTTGGTTTGAACATCGACTAGACGATGTTCAATGTTGGGAACACTTACAAGTGAATGATATCAACTTCCAATGGTTGGAAATCAACAGGTGATTTTGGACGTTTCGACAACTATACAAGAAAGGATGATGTACTCTCTACGACATCCATCGAGGAGTGGACATCCAATAAGGCAAATGTTGGTGGGGATGATAATAAAGAGGGCACTGAATTTGATGCCGATCCAATCCAGGATCCCGATACCGATGGTTCAGAAATTGCATTAATTTTTGAACCAGAGCCGTTTCCAATTGAACTAGAAGATGGAGATTTAGATGGTGAAGGTCCAGGTGAAGATGCCGAAGAAGATCCATGGTTTAGGGCGTAATCACCTCCAGCCCACATGCAGAATGTGGACCTATCAGTAGAAAATGGGTTGGAGTTTGCAGAACTACCGTATAGAAGGTTGAGCAAAATGAGTTCTTTGTTGGATTCGAGTGATTTAGAAGTGCAGAATGAGTTTTCCTCTAAAGATGGTTTTGTTACTGCAGTGAAATGATACAACATCAAGAACGGGGTAAACATCCACATGGTTAAATCCCGATCTGACAAGTTCGAGGCAAAGTGTGCAATGCGAGACAGTAGATGTGTATGGAAATCACAACTTCTGTTAAGAAAAAGACGGGGTTGTGGATGATAAAGAAATATAACGCTTTGCATAGTAAATTGTCGCGGGTACTGCATCAAGATCGGTTTATATTATGACACAGTTGAATTGCTAATTTAAACATACTCGTGTTGTTATAGGTACTTCACGGGATCATCCAAAATTGGATTCAGAGATGATCGCAGACATAATACTACCTATGGTCAAAGTGATTCCCAAGATTGTTGTGTCAGTTTTAATTGCAAATATTTGTTGCCAGTTCGATTACACGCCATCGTACTGCAAGGCGTGGATAGTAAAGCAGAAGGCATTAGAGAAGATGCATAGTGGGCAGGACGCATCGTACAACAAGTTATGGCTGTGGTGTCAGGTATTGGAAAGGTACGTTCCAGGTTGCGTAACCAATATGGAAACAGGGCCTGCGTACTACAACGATCGGTTGTTACATAGATGTTGAGTGTTCAATCATTGGTTCTCGGCTTTCAAGCAATGTCAACAAGCATTCCAATACTGCAAGCCACTAGTACAAATCAATGGTACCTTTATGTACAGGAGATATACCAATCGGTTCTTGTTGGCTATGGCACAGGACTGCAATTGGAAATTCCTGTTGATTGCTTTTGCAATGACAACAATTTTTTTATATTTTTATGAACCTTTTTTAAATTTTTAAATATTTTTATAACTTTTAAATTATTTATTGGTGGAACATATAAGACAAATAATTTCATGTCAGCATAGTATACGTGGACTAACACGAGGGTTGCCTAGTCAACCATGCTAAAAATAATTAATGTTTTAGTCAGCATTTCCATTAAAAAAAAGTTATTTGACTCTTTTTGAAAGGTTAATGGCCAAAATTAGCTAAAAAACAGAAGGTTAAACTGTCAATTAAGCCCTCTGAAAATAATTAAAAAATCTATTAAGCCCATCATTGAAAGGTGCATCCAATTGAGCCATTTGAATCATGATTTGTATTCAATTAAGTCCCTTGAATTCATTTTTTCTACTGAAGCCTTGATGTCTATTAACTACTAACGTGGCGAGTGACATAGCAAGTGAACGTGGCAAGTTGTTGTGAAAAAATGATGACGTGGAAGGCTTAATTGATTTTTTTATTGTTTTATGAGAGCTTTGTTGATTATTTAAGTATAAACATTCTTAAATTTTAAAAAAATCTAACTTTTTTAAATATAAATTATAAAATTCATAAAAACATTAGAAATTTATAAAAAATTTAAACATTTTTTAAAATATATAAAAAATTATATGAAAAATTTTAATTGTCATAAAAGTTTTTAGAAAAATTATTGAAACATCATTAAATACTATAAATTATTATAAAAATAGTGTGAAATTTTAGAAATTATTAAAAATTACAAATAAATATACAAATAAATTAGAGAAAATTATTAAAAATTAATAGAAGTTTATAAAACAAAAAATTACTACAAAAGTTATAAAAATTATAGAATTTTTTTTTTTTGTTATTTTGCTAGTTTGGAGTCTTTGGTTTTGGTAATAAGGAAATGAGGAGATTGACATGTGATGATTGGACTTGTGTGGGGTGTTGAGTGAAAGGTTTGAGTGACGATGAGTTTAGTACTTGATGGCTTAAGGTGAGTGATGGGTAGAAGTGTTAAGGGATTGGTTTGATTTACTATTCAACAATTAAAAATATATAGAAAATAAGTTTATATTAATATTTTATAATTAAATATAAATATAAATATTTTTATTATTTTTAAAACAGTGAAACAAAATCATTTTGGCCCTTATTCTTTTTTTATATATATAATTTAATTTGGCCCTTAATATTTTAATAAGACTCAAATTTGACCATCAACCTTTTAAAAAAGAGTTGAAATGATGTTTTTTTTTATCGAGAATACTAATAAGAGTGTTAAATTTTTAAACACGGCAGCCTGCATGACAATCCATGTGTACTCCATGCTAATTTTTTTTGAATTTTGATTTATTTAAAATTTTTAATTATTTTTTGACGTGACATATAAGACAAATAATGCTATGTTAGCATGGTTACACATGAACTGCCATGTGAGTTGCTATGCCTACAACATTAAAACAATAATGTTTTGGTCATCATTTCCACTTAAAAAGGCAATTTGACTCTTTATTGAAAGGTTAAGGGGTCAAATTTAGCTTAAAAAAAGAATAAAAAATAAATTGACAAAAAATATAAATGTTGAGGACTAAATTTATCATTATGCCAATATTTTTTAATTTAGATAAAACTCATGGCATGCTTATATTATAAAACCTAGTTCAGAACTCCACAAAGAATAAAGCTTCCTCTAGGCTTCCAGCTCACCATGCTCACGAATTATTTTGCAACTTTCCAAGTCAATGTTTATGTAACAGCCCCATTGAAAGGTTAAGGGTCAAATTTAGCTTTAAAAAAGAATAAAAAATAAATTGACAAAAAATATAAATCTTGAGGACTAAATTTATCATTATGCCAATATTTTTTAATTTAGATAAAACTCATGGCAGGCTTATATTATAAAACCTAGTTCAGAACTCCACAAAGAAGAGAGCTTCCTCCAGGCTTCCAGCTCACCATGCTCTCGAATTATTTTGCAACTTTCCAAGTCAATGTTTATGTAACACCCCCATACCCGACTTAATCGTCAGGTCAAGGTATTAGGATGTCACATTCGTCGCCGAAGCAACTATAGAAAATTTAGATCGATTTATCATATTATTTGATTATTGAAGAACATTTTACTCATTTTAGTAATAATTGAATTTATGACAGAACTATTTATGAGTTAAAGGAGCTCATTAAAACATGATACGCAATCAAAGATAACGAAATTTATAAAATTAACACAATTATTAAAGTTTTACAAATAAGTCAATTGGAGGACTTTCACTTTCTAAAGTAGTTTACCCACTTTATGTATATTTCATATTTATTTCTAAATTCTGTCAATTAATTTAATTCTTCACAAACTTTTAGCCAGTATTCCAAAACCACATCAATTAACAATTATTCACTTATTATTTTATCAATTCATTTAAACATTTTCACATGTATTAATTGTTCAATCATTTATAACCATTTTGTAACATTTCAAATTCATCTGCTATTTTTTTTCCTCCTCCTCCTCTCCGTTCCACATCATTTATGTATATATATTAGAATCTTTAGCTTTTAGTATGACATGCTTATATGTAACATTAACTATAATTTCACTATTTACTTATGAGTTCATATCAAAGCTGTCCACTTGTGTCATAGTCATTAAATTATTTATATCTTGAGCCACAGAATTTGAAATTAGGATCCTCTTGTTGTGTTTGAAATTAGAGTCGACGAACTTTTTACCATAAAAAATTCAGAATTTTCACATAAGTCAATTAATATAGTTTATTTTTCAAATTTGCCCCTGCTCAGTTGCTTAACAGCTTCGACTCTTCTTCACTAAAAAGTAATTATCTTTTAGTTCGGGATTTGTATCATGTTACCATTTATTTCAATTGGAAATAGACTCATTAATATTTTTGGAATATAAATTTAATCTCCTAAACATATTTGTACAATTTTTAATGATTTTCCGAAGTCAGAATAGGGGAACCCAAATCCATTATGACCTTGTTTACAAAAACTAATATATCTCAAAATCTACAGTTACGTTGCTTACACCGTTTCTTCCATACAAAACTAAACTCAATAAGATTTGATTTCTTATTTAATTCAATCTCTAAATAAATTTCTATGATTTTCTGTAAATTTTCAAAGTTAAGCTACTGTTACTGTCCAAACTATTTTGATGAAAATATTTTCTTTCAATGGGTCTTTGCACTATCATTCATTCAATCATACATAATCACCATAATTTTTATTACCATTCAATCTAGTCACTTATGTTTATATGTAGATTACATATTAATTTCTTAATCTTAGTACTTTTCATAATGCAAATCATATTATCTCCTACTTATCAAATTTGTGTTTTAAGCCTCTATACTTTATCAAGTACTTTCTATTTCTAGTATTTAGATTAAAGTACATGTTTCATATATCTCATTCACAACATATTTAACTCAACCTATTGATATACAAATAGGGTTAGTATGAAACTTACCTCCTTTGTCAAGAATTTCCTTATTTTCATTCCTTTCTAATCTTCGCCACTTTCCTTCCCTTTTATTATCATTTTCTTCACTTTCATCTACTATTTTCTTGCTTCTAGATTGATGAACGTATTCTCTAGAATCTCTACTTTATCTTTTCTCTTTGATGTCTAAGGAAATTTTCAAGAATTTTGAATGAAAAAGTGGATTTTCATGGCAAAGGACCAAATTACATGAAAAATAAAATAGCTCTCTCTCACATTAGAGCATGGAAGGATGATGATTTCTCTTCATCTTTCTTCCCTTTTTGTACTAACATTTTCATAATAAAAATCTAATTAAAATATTAATATTATAATATTTTCTAATTATTTAATTTAAAATATCATTAAAATATCTCTCATGTCATCATTACACTCTAGAATTCTCTCTCATATTAATTGACCACTTTGCCCTTTATAATCTTTAAAAATTTCATCCTTGAATTAACACTTAATTTAGTAAAATTACAATTTAATCCCTCATAATTCTCCATTTATTCAATTTAACCCTTATTCATCCATTTTTCTTATTTTCTAGACTCTTCCACCCTTAAGATATTTTCATTTTTTGCCCTTTAAGTTTTTCATATTTATACTTTAACCCCATACATTTTAATTATTTACACTTGGTCATATCTTTACGATTTAGTCCCTAGCTCAAATTAATATTTTACAGCATACTTCTTATTTCATTTTTCTCTAACATCTCTTATCCTTTAATTTATTTATATCTTATTTCACTAATAGTCTATTTCAAATTATTTTCTACCAAGGGTTTATCATCAAATCAAGGAAATTTTCAAATGAATAAATTCATTTTCGATTGAGTTACTTTTATACTTCTTTTTCCATTTAGTTTGGTTGGTTTTTTTTTTCACGTTTCTTCTACTCAAAAAGCATCAAGCAGCAACTTTAGTACTTAATTAATAACCACGTGATTGTTTGGTCAATCTATTAATGGAATTTTCCTCCGTTCCCACACTCTTTTATTTTGGTCATAGAAGCATAGATACTGTTCCCACTTTCTTTTCAAGTTTCTCGGGTTTCACTGAATTAACTACCTTCAGATCTTCTTAGGCTAATCTGTATCTATATAATATAAAATTATTTTCTAATTAGAGTCTCTCATTAAACACTTGGTAACTTTCTTTGCATTAATATCATGCTTACATATGTTCCATGGTACAAATTATGCTTACTCAAAAGTTAAGATGACCGCTTTTATTAACAAGTATGAAGAATTTTTGTGAGTAGTTATTAATTTTGTTGATATGACATCCATACAGTAGTTTACATATGTCATGTTGATAATTAATTAATTTTTAAAAAGTTAAAAAATATTTTTTATAATTTGAAGAAAATTTGAAAATTATTAATTATAAAATAAAATGAAATGAAATCAATTTAATTTAAACTAAAAGCATTGATTTTAAAATTTCAAAACAATGGGAAGGCAAAGAGACTCAATGGTCAATTTTTCTAGCCCAAATTTCAAAATTTGAATCAAATTAAAAACAACTTGAACTAAAGTTGTAATTTAAAAAGCAGAAACCCTTAAAAAAAAGGCAAATAACGTGGATCCCATATAATGTAAATTCCCCATTTTCCACCCTTTGGAAACCTCTAAACCCGGCTTTTTTACTTTAATAATACAAAATTAATTAAAATGCCAAAATAGTATGCCAATACTGTTATTTACCAAAATGGTATATTTGAGGGGGTGGAGAGCATGGAGGAGGCGGCACTAGTATTTTATCTTAATCATTGAAACATTATTAAAAAATTATGTGTTTTTTTTTAATTACTTTTTAGGGGTGGAGGGTGTGAGATGAGCAGCACTAGTATATGGGTTTTAAAAAACTTGGTTGAATTTATATGTATATACAGTTGAATTTATGGGGAATGGTTGAACTTATGGGGACTTGAAATGTCAAGGGGTGAAAGATAGGGGATAGGCGACACCACTAGTGGAGGGTAGGTAATAGGCGGCACCACTGTCACACCCGAGCTATAGAATGCTAGTAAACTAAAACATTCACAAGTAAATTATTCAAAATTATTCAATAACCAATAAGTACAAGTTAATTCCATGTTAAACATATATTACAATCAAAATTGAGTCTTAGTCGAGCTTACAAAAACATTTGAATAAGTTCAAAACTAAATCGGGACGAATCTAAACATTTACAAAATAACAGGTAAAATGCAAAACATGGGTTTCCAACAACTCAAACAAAACCAAAAAGATAAATTCATAATAAATTACAATCATTTCCATGTTATTCAATCATATCAGAAACTTAATTGGTCTTACGAAACACTTAAACAAACTAGAATCAATTTTGAATTAGAATGAAACTTTTACAAAACTTTGAAAAAAAAGTATAAACAGGGGTCACACGACCATGTGACAGAGGCTAACCTTGTGGCACCAAGCATGGTCGTGTGACTACTCCATACGCCTGTGTCCTCAAACTGTGTACAATTCAAAATAAGGGTACATGGTCGTGTGAGGAGACTGTGTGTGGCACACGATCGTGTGGCAGCCGTGTCCCAAGCCGTATGAACATAAAATAACTTCCAAATCAAGTCAAAACATCAACCTATTCTTAGGTACCAAGCCAAAACAATTCTTACCATATTCACATGTTCAAATCCACTTAAAACATACCAAATTCATTCATCAATTGTACCTATTCATTATAACCACAATAACACCATATTACAACCATAAAACAACTAACCATTAATTCCTACAATTCATTGGTTCTAACTTTCAAAAAATTTCAACATTCATGCCTCAACTTGTGACGTGATCCGGCTCGATGATGTAGAGTCGAGTCACTTGTTTGCCCGATCGTCGACGAGAAGAGTCTTCGTTCGTTTGTTGAGAAAAATGTTTTTGATTAAGCGGAAGTTTGCAAAAGGGTTCAAAGATAGGTGATGTTTGATAATTGATGTTTAGGTTCGGTTTTAAACAAGAAAATAAAGATTATAATTTTTATAGTTAAGATGGAGATGGTAAAGTGAACTTAAGCTGAAGAACGATTCAATACTATATGGAGTATTGCCCCGGGACTTATATTGCTTAAGGTGAAATTGATGGAAAGTCGAAGATGGACCTTGACCCGTTACCTATATAGAGGTAAGAACCAAAGGTATAAAAAGGTGGAGAACGCCACACCAGAATGGTGATAAGTTCAAGGAGTCGAGTTGACGCCACTAGCGAGCTAGATAAGTCAGAACGAGACTCGAACGAAATTGGATAGGAGGAATCCTCACAATCAAGTTTTCAATAATCAAATTCTATAACCTTTTTACAATGAGAAATAAACTATTTATAGTTTCTCTAAGATAGCCGAATGGACAAAACAAACAAGCTTTAATGACTAAGAAATTCGGCTATAAATGTGTTAAATGAACTTCATAATATCTATGTCTATATTCGGCTGAATGGTTCTTCAATTGGGCAGCTTCATGATTAAGAAAAATGTACTTGAAGGCTGATGAATGAATGGGATGCCAATAGCTTTGTCTAGATTCGGCCAAGGTGTGAATGGACACACCAAAAGATGCCTTTTGGCCGAGTAGGTGCATAGGAAATTCAATGGACAACAATCGATGCATGTAGGTGGATATTCATGCACTCTCCCCTTCATTGTATTAGAATATTCATGTATCATCCTTATAGCATCCATTCATTGAAGGAAGCTTATTCATGCATCCACACATTCGTTGAATCAACAAGTTCATGAATCGGCATTAATTGAGTTCCCACATTCGGCTGCACCTTGTGAATTAATTGAGCAGCTAACTCTTGGCCGAATAAACACTTAGATTGTCAAAAATAATCAGCCATCATTCATTGTAGGTAACCATGCATGAATCCAACTTGCAATGAATCTAGCCGTACATGCACCTAGCTTTAAATGAGCTTCCACATTCAACCGTACCTACATGAAACATGAACACAATAATTAAAATGTATATTCAGCTGTACTAAGACTAAATAACATCAAGACATATTAAATTATCAAATTAAAACACATAAATAAAACATAGCTAATAAATTCGGCTAGCTCAAAATTAGATGAAATTCTTAATGAGCTGAATTGAGCTAGAGAATTCAATCATGAGCTGTATAATTTAAACTAAGTTAATAAAATACTTTAATTATTCAACCAATGAAATAAATGAGCTGA
This sequence comes from Gossypium turneri, assembly GCA_008044935.1. NCBI lineage: Eukaryota > Viridiplantae > Streptophyta > Magnoliopsida > Malvales > Malvaceae > Gossypium > Gossypium turneri. The sequence continues at coordinate 24,150,719 of CP032576.1, read as the reverse complement.
AATGTAGCTAAATTGAGCTCGAATGAGCTGAAATGAGCTCAATTGAGCTAGTCGGAGTTGGAACGAGCTGGAGGAGCTAAAATGGAGCTGAAGTAAGCTTACACGAAATTGCATGGATTTGGGGAAAAGTTGACTTCAGCTCCTTCTTCGGGTTTGAGCTGATTTTCATTCCAAAATTTGATAAGTAAAGCCGAAACAGCCTCTTGGAAGAGCTTAGCTCGTGCTCGGGTTATTGGCCCCTTTGGAAGCTCGATGGACTCAATACATTGGCTTGGTGGAGCTAGGGATGTGGTCACGTCATTCCCCCTTCTTCAAAACGACTTGTCCTCAAGTTGAAGTCGGCTTCAAAACTTGACAGAAAACTTACATCAAATGGATTAGAATTCAAAGTTTGGCAATTAACAATAACACTAGAATGTAAGGAAGGATAAATTAAAACAGCTTAACCTGATCAATGAAATAAAGTTTAAATTTTACACTCGCCATTGATTTCTTACTAGCCATCTCGAATGCTAAACAACTTCTATGACATTCAAAATTTTCATTCCCAATCAATTCGAATAAAACATTAGTAAGCCATGAAAAACTTGGAAACAACTTAAAGTATGAAAATCTTTCAAGAATCAAAACACATTCAGAAATTTCATCACCATTGGAAAACAAAAACAAAGGTTGAAAATTTCCAGAAACCATACCTTGTTCTTCTTTATGATTAAGCAATTGAAGTTCAGTTTTACCTTTTTCAACCATTTCAAACCTTCTCTTTTCGGAATTGTAGAATAATTGGGGTTCCTTGTTCGAATTAACCTGAATCGAAGAAACAAGAAAACAATGGTTACTCAAATTTCCTTTCTTTTTTCTCTCATGTTTCTTTTACTTTCTTTTTCTTTTTCTTTACTTCCATTTTTCTCACAACTCACTCTCTTTTCTTTTTGTTTTTCTATTTCTTTTTCTTTTTCATTTTCTTTTTCGTTGCACTCTTTTTCTTTCGATTGCTCCATGGATCGCTTAAGGTGTTGTTGATCTTCCTTTACTTGCTGTGGAGACAAGGGAACCAAAGTAACAGTCTTGCCCTTATGTTGAAATGAGTATTGATTAGCAAAACCATCATGTTTGACTCGCCGGTCAAATTGCCATGGCCTCCCAAGCAAGATATGACCCACGTGCATGGGTACAATGTCACATAATACTTCATTATGATAGTTTCTGATGGAAAATGATATCATCGCTTGCTTAGTCACCTTTAATTCGACCCCTTCGTTGAGCCATTGCAATTTGTAGGGGCTGGGATGCTTGATAGTTGGCAAGGCAAGTTTGTCCACCATGTACGTGCTTGCGACATTGGTGCAACTTCCACCATCGATCACAATGCTACAAACCCTTTCTTTAACATGTCCACGTGTATGGAATAGATTTTCACGTTGTAACTCATCCACGGAAGTTTGGGCACTAAGACTTCTTTTTACCACAAGCATCTCTCCTTCAACAGCAAACGCTACTTCTTCATCATTGTCGGATGGATTTTCAACTTCTTCTTCGTTTTTGTCCATTTCCTCCTCGGATTCAATGTCACCATTAGGCCTAACAATCATGGCATTCCGATTTGGACATTGATTTGCTACATGTCCTCTTCCAAGACACTTAAAACATTTTATGTCTCTTGATCGATTTTGGAAATTGTCCACAGACTTACCTTTGCTTGATTCGGCAATTGGCTTGGGCGTTTTCGATGGTGCGGTTGGCTCTTTTGTGGAATTAACAGCGGAGCTCTTACTTGTTCCTTGGTTCCATTTAGATGTATTGGGAAAAGAATATCCTCGAACGACTCCCTTCTTTTTGATTTGCTTCTCAACCTTGATCGCCATGTGCACCATATCTACGATCTCCACGTAGTGTTGCAATTCAACTATGTTGGCTATTTCTCGATTAAGTCCGGCCAAAAATCGTGCCATAGTTGCCTCGCGATCTTCTTGCACATCCGCACGACTCATGGCTATTTCCATCTCCTTGTAGTAATCCTCCACACTTTTGGTCCCTTGGGTGAGATTTTGGAGCTTTTGATACAACTCCCGATGATAATATGAAGGAATAAACCTTCACCGCATCACGGCTTTCATCTCGGCCCAAGTGGTGATAGGACGTTCGCCATTTTGCCTTCGACTCGTGACAAATTGGTCCCACCAAATCATAGCATAATCTGAAAATTTAATGGCAGCCAACTTGACCTTATTTGCCTTGGAATAGTTGTGGCATTCAAACACTAATTCGATTTTCTTCTCCCATTCCAAATAAGCTTCCGGATCTGAATGTCCATGGAAAGGAGGAATAGTTAGTTTAATACTTTTAAGGTCGTCATCATACCTTTCTTGCTCTCGGGGACCATGATGTTGTCGACCTCTCCTTCGCTCACTAACGTTTGAACCTTGATCACTTTCGGCCCCACTTGGTTCAGAAACTTCATTATCTTGAGATTGTCTTCGGTTTCGATTTCTAGGTGGACTTAGAGGAGTTCTTCCTCGGCGGCCTCTCATTTCCACTTGATCAAGACGATCTTGGATTGGTTCTAATTTTTGATCAAATAATCGTTCAAACTCGCGCAACATCGCTTGCATATTTAAATCTGGCACATTTCGTACGGGTTGTCTTTCGGCCATGTTTCGTTCAGAATTTCTAAACAAAAGTAAAATAAACCTCACTTACAAATACTCACAGTTCACTCAAAAAAAATAATTATCACACACACTCGTGTTTACACTCTTTTAGGCTTTTTCTTCGATGTAAAACACTCGTGCCTTTTACCACTTGACCTCGTCTCACAATTTCGTAATTCGTCTCGTATTGACTTAATTTGCAGCTTGAGGGTCGGTTTCAAAATGGTAACAAGGGGAATAATGAAGTGGTGTAGGGTAGGCTGAAATGAAATAAAATTAAGTCTAAGTGTGGCGTTGGGAAAGTAGATAAGAAGAAGAAGAACTCACTTGATCGGGAAACAAAAAAATTTCAACACTTCACTTTTTTTTTCGAATTTTTTTAACTTCGTACTCTTTTTTTTTTAATTCTCAAAATTTTTTTTTGAATTTTCGTAATTCTTTTTTTTTACTTTTCCAATACAATATGTTGAATACAAATGAAAATAAATACAACTTTTTTTTGAACTTTTTTTTCAATTCACGAACCTAATTTGAATTCTTCGATCTTCAACACTCCTCGTTTTTAAGCTCTGATACCAAATGACGTGATCCGGCTCAATGATGTAGAGTCGAGTCACTTGTTTGCCCGATCGTCGACGAGAAGAGTCTTCGTTCGTTTATTGAGAAAAATGTTTTTGATTAAGCGGAAGTTGGCAAAAGGGTTCAAAGATAGGTGATGTTTGATAATTGATGTTTAGGTTCGGTTTTAAACAAGAAAATAAAGATTATAATTTTTATAGTTAAGATGGAGATGGTAAAGTGAACTTAAGCTGAAGAACGATTCAATACTATATGGAGCATTGCCCCGGGACCTATATTGCTTAAGGTGAAATTGATGGAAAGTCAAAGATGGACCTTGACCCGTTACCTATATAGAGGTAAGAACCAAAGGTATAAAAAGGTGGAGAACGCCACACCAGAATGGTGATAAGTTCAAGGAGTCGGGTTGACGCCACTAGCGAGCTAGATAAGTCAGAACGAGACTCGAACGAAATTGGATAGGAGGAATCCTCACAATCAAGTTTTCAATAATCAAATTCTGTAACCTTTTTACAATGAGAAATAAACTATTTATAGTTTCTCTAAGATAGCCGAATGGACAAAACAAACAAGCTTTAATGACTAAGAAATTCGGCTATAAATGTGTTAAATGAACTTCATAATATCTATTTCTATATTCGGCTGAATGGTTCTTCAATTGGGTAGCTTCATGATTAAGAAAAATGTACTTGAAGGCTGATGAATGAATGGGATGCCAATAGCTTTGTCTAGATTTGGCCAAGGTGTGAATGGACACACCAAAAGATGCCTTTTGGCCGAGTAGGTGCATAGGAAATTCAATGGACAGCAATCGATGCATGTAGGTGGATATTCATGCACTCTCCCCTTCATTGTATTGGAATATTCATGTATCATCCTTATAGCATCCATTCATTGAAGGAAGCTTATTCATGCATCCACACATTCGTTGAATCAACAAGTTCATGAATCGGCATTAATTGAGTTCTCACATTCGGCTGCACCTTGTGAATTAATTGAGCAGCTAACTCTTGGCCGAATAAACACTTAGATTGTCAAAAATAATCAGCCATCATTCATTGTAGGTAACCATGCATGAATCCAGCTTGCAATGAATCTAGCCGTACATGCACCTAGCTTTAAATGAGCTTCCACATTCAACCGTACCTACATGAAACATGAACACAATAATTAAAATGTATATTCAGCTGTACTAAGACTAAATAACATCAAGACATATTAAATTATCAAATTAAAACACATAAATAAAACATAGCTAATAAATTCGGCTAGCTCAAAATTAGATGAAATTCTTAATGAGCTGAATTGAGCTAGAGAATTCAATCATGAGCTGTATAATTTAAACTAAGTTAATAAAATACTTTAATTATTCAACCAATGAAATAAATGAGCTGAAATGTAGCTAAATTGAGCTCGAATGAGCTGAAATGAGCTCAATTGAGCTAGTCGGAGTTGAAACGAGCTGGAGGAGCTAAAATGGAGCTGAAGTGAGCTTGCACGAAATTGCATGGATTTAGGGAAAAGTTGACTTCAGCTCCTTCTTCGGGTTTGAGCTGATTTTCATTCCAAAATTTGATAAGTAAAGCCGAAACAGCCTCTTGGAAGAGCTTAGCTCGTGCTCGGGTCATGGGCCCCTTTGGAAGCTCGATGGACTCAATACGTTGGCTTGGTGGAGCTAGGGATGTGGTCACGTCAACTTGCTAACACAACAAACACCACTATTAAGTATCAAACTTGATTCATATTAACACATTACTAGAATACCAAATATGCATTAGACAAAACATACATCAAAATGGCACAAAAGTTCATTTACAACCAAGTACCAAACATGTTTAGCACTCGAAAAATAAGCAACCTATATGCATGCCACAAGTACCCAGAAATGAAAATTCAAAATCTACCAAGCCAGAAAATGGTAGGTGTGAGCTCTGTCGATCTGATCGTTACGTTCCAGTTATCCAAAATCTACAGAACATAATAATCGAAGTAAGTATATAAAATACTTAGTAAGCTCATACAATTCAATTCAATAACTTACCGTATTCATTTAATAGTTAACTATAAATAGATATTCAATGTATTAACCTTGTCACAACATAGTTCAACAATTCTGGGTTAATAAATAATAAACATATGGATATTCAGAATTTATATTTCATTCGCTTTACAAAGACAATTTCACACTGAACATTCTTTTATTCTGCTAATGGAACTTTGTAAAGAAACTCAATACATAAGTCCAGAAATAGATTATGCTCATCTGAGCTAATCAGAAATAGAAATATATGTGTCAGGTTTCCTGTCCGGGCTAAACCAGTGACAACATAGAAAAATAGTCTAGCCAGTGCTATATATATATGTAAGGTTACTAGTTCAAGCTAAACCTTTCAAATGACAACATATTACCAGTCCAGGCTAAACCTATGTCACATGTATATTCGAGTCCGCAACAAATGCTGGAGCAAGATCTAGAACAGAAATCATTTAGAAACCTTGTGTATAAGAACTTTACTCGGTTCATCGGAATTATCTCAGAATTTAATGTATTTTCTCATATTTCAATTTCCGTTTCAGCAGTATATATATAAAAAAATTTCAACATTTACTAATAAATTTGCAACTCTGAAATGTGGTATGAACTTACCTGATAAAACCGTAGCAGTTTAGATACCAGAGAATATTCGATAGTTTTTCCTTTTTCGCCTAAATCAACGACTTGATCTACATAATATTTAAGGTTTAAAATATAAATATCAAATCTCATAATACTACTCAAATTCATGTTTATAATCTTTTAATTTTATTTTACACAATTTTCCTAAACTTTTATATTTTTATTCAATTTAGTCCAAAAAATCAAACTTATCATAACTTCCGAATTTCGACTTCAAATTTTAAAACAATTTCAAATACATTCAATTACAGCCCCCTATTATAATTTATTTTGGAAAATACATATCAATTTCAAGATATTAACAATTTACCGTAAGTTCAAAATTAACAAAAAAAAACTTTATGAAATAGTCCTTAAACAATTCATAGCTTCCAAATCTACCATTTTCTAAAAAAAAACATCTAAGGTTCATCAATGAAAAATTTTAAAATCTTTAACAGTTTTGAAATCGGAGATAGAGATTAGCTAAACTTAATTGCAACGATCTCAAAAACATAAAAATTACAAAAATAAAATAAAATAAAAATTCATATAATGCAAAGTAAGGAAAGATGGTCGAAAACTTTGGGTCTTCTCTAATAGAGGAATCGGTCCCAGAATAAAGATGATGAAAATGCCCATATTTTCTTTTCTTTTGTTTATTATAATAAAGAAAACAAAACCATTTATCATGCTTAATTATGGATTAAAATATCATTTAAATATCTCAAAACATGGTTTCATAGCTAATTAACTCAAATAACTAGTAGCAATTAAGTTTTACAACTTTTAAAATTTAGTCCTTTTTCCTTAATTAACTATCAAAACATCAAAATTTCTGGACCAAATTTTAAAACACCTATATAATCACTCTGTAAATATTTAGTAAAAATATTTACAGACTCGTTTTACAGAAATAAGGTCTTGATACCTCATTTTCCAAAACTACTTGACTTTAGGGACAAACCAAATACACTTAACTAATTACCCAATTAAATAAAAATTATCAAATAAAATTCTCTATATCATAATACTTGACTCGTAAATATTAAATAATAATATTTACGTATACACTCATCAGAATTGTGGTCTCAAAACCACTGTTTTCGACACTACTGAAAAACAAACTATTACAGGCGGCAGCAGTTCTTCTTTCGATAAGATCACTTGGTCACGGGGGTTTTAGATGGTTTTTTTTCCTTTATATATATATATATATATATATATATATATATATAAGAGTGTATGATGGGGTTTTTGGTTGGAAAAAATTTAAGTGTTTGGTAGAACAGGGAAGAAAGAAAGAAAGAAAGCAGTTATTTGTTTATAAGTTTTTTTTTTTTGATTTTTTTTACTTTACAAATGGTTATATTGATTTTATTGAGTTTATGATTTTGTAGGCATGGTGTGTTTGAAAGAAAAGCATGTATGTTTCTGTTTTTTTTTTTTTAATATATATATATTTTTTTTCCTATTTTTTACTTTAGAAGCAAATAATAGAAAAAAATTTTTATTGAGTTTATTTTTTACAGTTTTTTTTTGTAGAGAGGTTGTTTTGAAGAAAGGAAGCAGGTATATTTGTGATTTTTTAACATTGTTTTTTTTTTTTTATGTAGTTAATAGATAGTCCCATTTGTGTTCAAATTTTGGAGATTTTTTTGTTATTTACTTAACTAGTATAAAGATGATTATTATGTCCAAGAATGTGATGTTTTCTAATTTTTATTTGTAATTATGATGTATTTGTTTGTTGTATTTAAAAATAGAAAAAAATTAATAACTCAAATGGTATGCTCAATAGATTATTCACCAAAATGGTACGTTTGGTACAAATGAATTACCGAAATGGGTCGTTTGCTTCAAATTTTTACGGTGACCCATTTTTTGTATTTAACACTTTTTTTTTGGATTATTATGGTAAAAAAAATCAAAATATGTCATAAATTAATTGTCTTCACCTCAAATAGAGAAATTATAAAAATACTTTTAAATTTATTATAAGAAAATTAATTTATACATCTTCCGTTAAATTAATTGAATACTAATTAATTGAACTAAATTGGCTTTAAAAAATTTTACAAATGATAAATAAATGAGATGTTTTGAAAAAAATAAAAGACCGGCTTACATTAATGAATTCCAAATTATGTTATTGATTTATTTATACGTGTAAAAATATTAGTAATTCTTCAAAAAAAATAATAAAATGGTACAAAATTCATTTTTGTTATTTGTTCAGGTAATGATTAAATTTTTTATTTGACACTGCAGATATCGAAATGGCTCGTTTAATTACAGAAACATATCACACATCCGATAGGATTAATGTGGTGATAATAAAATTGTTATTTCTTATTCACGGGTACTGTTGTAAAGTTTGACGTCATTTTTTATTTAATTTTGATATATTAACTACTGCGGTAATTTAATATGTTCAAGGTCTGTACCGCGTACTAAGGGGTCGCGTCAATGGTATGGGCTATCTATCAAATCCCCGTCTTATGCCATACTTGGAGGCCTCCAGATTCGGATCAGCTTCAATGATCCACACGTTCGATTTGAAGTACGAATTGATTTTGGCTTTGGTAGAGCGGTGGCATCCGGAGACCTACATAATTCATTTGTTTGTGGGGAGTGCACCATCATTCTTGAAGATGTTGCACTACAACTCGGGCTCCCGACCGACGACATTGTGGTCACGGGTGTTAGTACATTACTCGATCCGGCGACTATTTGCTATGACTTATTAGGACACTCGCCCGATGATGGTGACAATAAATAAACAACTTTGAGATTTTCATGGTTGAAGTCAAAATTCGAGTATTTACCAAGTGCTGCCGCTGAGCGAGAGGTGTTGTGTGCCACTTGAGCATATATAATGCATATGGTAGGGGATGTACTCATGCTAGATGTAAATAACATCAAGGTCCACTTGATGTATTTCCCCCTGTTATCTTATTTATATGCTGCTTGATCGTATAGTTGGGGCTCAATAGTACTAGATACATTGTATCGCGAGCTTTGTCGAACAACAAAGCATCGTGTCTTGGACATAGGTAGGTGTCTGGTATTGTTGTAGTCCTGGGAGCTTTATAGGATGCCATTCTTGGCATCATATATTCACCAAACATATGTATTCCTACTCGTGAATAGGTGATAAAATTTAACCGTTAGAAAAATAATTTTTTTATGAAAATTTGTTCAAACAAGTTTTCTTTTTTCATAGTTGGAGTTCTTCCCTGGGTATCGAGAGGTCATATACACTTTCGATTTATCGCTAGAAGATTGAGACACATGTCGGGGAGGGGGTATTTTTTCTAATATTCATTACATGTAATTATGCAATTAATTGTGCAATTCATCTAGGTGCCATATTCCTTCCCAAATATTGTGGCTATTATTCCCCAATCTGCTTACATCCACTCACACTTGTGGTCCATTAAAGTAACCCTGCTGAATTTCTCGACGGTTGAGTGGTTTAATGGGGATCGAGTACTGCGACAATTCAGGTGCGTCCAACATGTCCGCCTTGAAGTTTGGGGGATGTACACTTAATTAACAAAAAGGGGAAACATGACAAGAATTGGGCAATAAAGTATAAAGAATATATTGTATTGTGCAATGACTGGATGGGGCGGAGACCTCAGATGGATTATGCATATGATTTGCGACCCTCAGAGGAGTACATACCCTGGTACATGGCATGTGGGAAAACTTTCTTATTTGGTTGGAAAACGATGCTAGTCCCTCCATACATGGAACGAGTGGAGCACCTCTCGCACAGCATGCCATATTTGTCTCCTACACCCGAACCGAAGCCAATGCCCGAACCCGAGCGATCTTATTCACAATCTGGGGGTAGTTCTTATCATCCAAACTTGGGGTTGATGATCATTTTCTAAGCTTGTCGGGCTACGCATATCAGTTAGAGATTCCTATTTTTAGTTCTAATGATCTGGATTTGAGATCATCGATGACGTTTGATACCTTCAGCCCATTACTACTCCAATTCTTGAGTATGTTTAGCACACCCAATGGTTCGCTGATGGATGATGTGAACGACTTTTTGGGTGAGGGTAACAATGACCACCGTGAACACCCTCAATGTTAACAACGAGCACCGCAATGGTTTACCCCTAGGACGATACCATTGAACCATCAATTTTAAGGGGTGCAACATTATATTTACTGCATTTATACTGTAATTTAATTTTCAAGCTTGTATGGTTATAATTATAGTAAATGTTTGACTTATTTTTTTTCGACGACTTATTTTTTTTCGACTTAATTTTCAAGCTTGCATCCACCACAAATATTACATTTCAAAACACAACTTCAAGGTTAATTTTTTTAATAAACTTTTAATATTTTTGAAAATAATATACATGCCAAAAAAAGTTCATATGCAAATTCCATCATAATCATAAAATTCTTATTACAATCGTGAACATGAAGTATTAATTCATATTCCACCTGATTGCGATAATTGTCCAATATGGTAAGTTCAATGCGGGCATTTATTCCGGTTATGACCAGTTACTCTGCACATGCCACAAAGTTTATCATCAGTTTTCTTCTTCATGTTTATTTCATTATGGATCTTGGTGACTTGTGGGAGACCTTTGGGCATCCTACGTAACCCCTTGTTCGGGACAAGCTCAAAAGTCAACGAAGGCACTTCCCATGTCGATAGATCATGCAGGACGGTGAACTCGTTTCCCTAAACACGTAATGTATGCTCAAGAGTATGAATTTCATCAATTTATTGTTCAACATTGATCAAGGCACGGGCTAAAGCTGGAACAACGTGCGCACAGGGGTAACAAAGTGACTGGAACTTTCCAAAATCGCATTGTCTGTTCCAAAGATCAACTCCATAGGGCCTAGGTGGGATATCGGGTCGACGATCGATGAACTCTGAACTTGAAAAGTTTCTAAATGTCAAGAATATATTTCTACATTCATCGACCTTGATCTCTGACGGTTCGCATCTATTGCCTTCTTGACATATTCAACAAATATGTGTCCTGCCTCCATTTGGTTGACTTGTTTCAACCTTATTCTTTGCATTAAGGTTGCTAGCCTATAGAACGTAGTTGAGAAAATAGATAACATTGGAAGATGTCGCATGTGCCTTAACACGGAATTAACCACTTCTGCTAGGATGGTGGTCATATGACCATATCGAGCACTGTAATCGAAACTTTAAGCCCATTGCCATGGCTCCTTGGTACCCAGCCACTCTCGAAAAGGGGTATTCATCTCTCCTTGCATGTCACCTTCAAGTCTGGACATCTTTTACCTAAAAAAGTGTAGATCTAGCTCGTACACTGTGTATGTATTAAGAAAAGACAAGTAACAATCTCGAATTAATTTGTTGAAGTAATAATAACATCTAAAACATATGTTGAAACTAAAATTTACCCATTTTCATAACTTGTCTTCGCTAGTCTACATTCTTGTAGTCTTGGTGGAAGTTAGTCTCGATGTGCCGAATGTAGTAAATGGATCTCCATGGAACACTGGAATGGCTAATCGTGGCACTTATTCCCTTTGCTCTATCGAATATGGTGAAAATATTGTCATCTCTAATAGCATGCATCCACAATTCTGTTAAGAAGAATTCTCATGATTCCATGTTCTCTTCATCCATGATAGCAAACGCTATCAGGAGCAAGTTTCGGTTCCCATATTCAACAACCGTAATAAGTAGGATATGCGTATATTTTTTGTATAGCTCAATCCAATTAACCTGCACAACTAACTTGCAATGGGGAAATGCCAGTACGAATGGATTGAACGTCTAGAACATTCGATGGAAAACTCTTCTTCCAGGTTATAGTTGGTCATCCAGGCCATAATAAGGTCGTGTCTACAACTCAATGACAGTTGTTGGCTCGTACTACGGCATAGTGGCTATCTACCCCTGTAAGTCATTGTACAATGCATCCCAATTTCCGTACAACTACTCCATGGCCATCTGTTTAGCTATCCATGCTTTTCAATATGACGCTCAGTATTAGAATCGTTCTTGCATTTCGACAATTAGTATCGATATAGGAATGGTTGGCATGCCTATCACCATTGGCATGATACATGTGTAGATAGTTTTGGAATCAAGTTTGCGGTGACCTTATGTCATATGTGTTGAAGTGCATGCTTGAGGGCCAAAAAAATTTTCTGATCTCCCACATTTGCGACTTCTGGATAAATGAGGCTCATAATCGCTAATTGTAGCCTTCTGTTGACCTCCAACACTCCCCAATAAACAATGTAGGTTTAGACACATCGACTTTTTAGTCAACTGACACATTCATGCTATACTGCTTAATGAAAATACACACTCTTCCTTGATTACAAATTTTTGGCCCACGAATAACTCTTCATGTTCAAAATCTGAGGCCAACCAGTGAATAGGTAGTATATAGGGGTACTTTGGCAACTTGGATGCATACATCGCATCGGGATCTATGATTGACATGTGTACCCTAGGATCATTGCGTATCACAATGTCTCTACTCGAGTTACCGACTGAAGACGTGTATCCATATCATCTGGGACATCTTCTAGATCAGGATCACTATAGTCTTCAACCTCGTGATCAGAAGAACCCTTATTATCATATCCATCATCTCTATCCGCATTGATATCAATCACCACTAGATGTATTTGGAAACTGGGACCCAGGTTAATGTTCTCAGGAGTAGGTGGAGCATTAAGATCGATGACAATATTGTGTATAGTTGATCGCCTATCAACGTACGCTCTCAGAACCACCGTACACGAATCTTGAACTTGACGTTCTTCATCTAATGGAGTGGAATTTTCAACTAGCTCTACTTCAGCTAACTCATCAAACAACTAAATCAAATCATTCTAATCCTGACAATAAAGAGCAACCATTGTCTTTACATCTTCATCATCTACAAGTTCCATCTCAGTGAATTTGATGGGATTTTTCAAAATTGGAAATTTGTAGAACAGTCTCAAGATCCTCCTCCCACAATGTCTAACAATTTTTGCACTGATCTTTTCTTCCATATCATCAATCGAGACATTTCTATTAAATCTCATTGCTATTTGTTGGGGACATTCAAATATACATCTAATCGTTCTTGTTGTCAAAATTACTCTATCGAAATAAACGCATATGAAAAATTGATTATTCATCTTCTATAGTAAAGCTGTAAAAAGAATTAAATTTATAAATTTTCTATTCCCCAAAAAAATATACTGGAAAAATTATGAATTCTCTTCTATGTTTTCTCTTCTTCTACAATCAAATTTTTTCCTCTTCTATTCTTATCTTTCAAAAATGTTAAGAAAACACTACTTAAATAGGATCAACACTGGGTGCTACCTCTCTCTCACCCTCCATTCTATGAAACTCTTATTTCTACCCGTGTACATAGAGAAAATAATGGTGCCACCCATTTCACACCTTCCACCTTTAAAAAATATTTAAAAATAAACACATCATTTTGTAATGATGTTTCAATGGAGAAAATATTGGTGCCGCCTCCTCCATGCCCTCCACCCCCTCAAACATACTATTTTGGTAAATAATGGTATTGGCATACCATTTTGGTCTTTTTCCCCATTTTTTTCTAAGAACTCTATCTTTTTTCTCTCTTCTTTCTTCCTTTTTCTAACAAGCATTTGCCAATGAAGAACTCGAAATTCTCCAATTTCTAGGGGCGGTGCACATGGTCAGTACATAAAAATCTCTTTTCAGGTAAACTACACCCATGGTCACTTTAAAATAGGGTCTAATCTATTTTGGTTACTCCAAAATTTTTTCTCAATTTAGTCACTCTGAATATCATAATTGTACGAATTAGTCACTGCCATTAAAATTTCCATTTTTTAACGAATTACTAATGTGACACATTAGCCCATTGAGTGACTGATACGTGACATTTTTTGTTAACTTTTGACTAAATTTTAAGGGGGAGTTTTTCACTAATTATAGTGAAGTCCCTAAAATTTAGTCAAAAGCTAACAAAAAATGTCATGTATCAGTCACTCAATGTGCTAATGTGTCACATCAATAATATGTTAAAAGAAAACAAAAAATTTAATGGCAATGACTAATTTGTACAATTATCTTATTTAGAATGACTAAATTGAGAAAAAATTTGGAGTGATCAAAATAGGACAAACTCAATTTTAGAGTGATCAAGGGTGTAGGTTACCTTTTATTTTCCTTCAAATAATTTATTTTTCTTCTTCCTTTTGGAACCCAAAATCTCAAAGGCTTTCTCTTTTTACTCTTTAAATCATTTTCAAAAAATTTTAAAAAAATCAAAACTTTTTCCTTTCTTTTTTAAGGAGGTTCATCAGTCTCTTCTTAGCTTAAGGGTTAAACTCCGATGAGGCCTTGTTCATGAGAGCTTTTTTCCTTCTCTCTTTCTAAATTTCGAAACAAAAAAATAAAGCTTTCAAAATCCTTTTATTTTTCTTATAAAACCCAACGCATCAACCAAAATGTTTATATGCATTTTTCATGATATTTTTTTTTGTTGGAATAAGATTCTTTAAGAAATTGATGTCAGCATTATAATTAGACTAATTAACACAAAGAAGATAGAGAAACTAAATTATTTCAAAAACTAAAATATAGAGCTTAAATTTCAAATTTTATTATTGTATAAGGACCAAAACTAAAATTTAACTATTATCTTATCACGTAAAAGAAAAAACAAAAAGTAGAAATCCACTAACGTTGAGCTCAGTTAGGCCTGCAATGTGGATTGACCCATCACCAATACTAACACTCAAGTTGCCCTAAAAACTAAGAGAGCTAAATAAACTTGTAACTCATTCCTCAAGACATGCAAGCATATCTACTTAGGATGAATACGAGAGAAGATGGGTAACAAAACACAATTAAATAAGAACATTCTGTTATTAATTGGCTAACCACTCAGTCGAATTGACTTTTTTTTTCTAACAAATGAAAAGTAGAGGAAAGCTTGCAAATATTTTGTTTGAATTAAAAGCAATAAGTTATGGATTGAGAAAAGAAGGCTCTCAAACCATATTAAAAATTGATCTCTATACTAGAATTTTATAGTTCAGCAAGTCTGAAATTTATAACTACTAGAAGTTATTCCCAAAGAGATCAAAATAATCTTAGATTTTGGAATAATATCTATCGGTGTTCACCTTCTTTGGCAAGATACCTATTTATATCAATTTAATCACGAGTTATCTAGCAAATGCCTACTTTACCTTTTGTAATTTGTAGGACTACCAGGTGTGGTAGAGTCACCTATCATGAAACAATCTCTGTCTGGTTGGGACACTTAGCTCTTATATCACTAACTTAGGCTTTTTTGGAGCCTTGGCCACTAGTGAGAGTAAAAAAAACCACCATTTTCAGAGAATGGAGAATAAGGTGAAAGTCTGGTACTTGATTTTAGGTAAAGAAGGGAAGAGACCTTCCTCCAGGTTTCCACATGGAATTGTGAACATGAACTCTCGTCATTTTGCATACTTTTTAGCTTGTTAATAAGTTATCAAGCAAATTTTCAAATAAATATTTTTTATACACTAATGATCACTGGCTCAAAACACAAACAAGATCCGAATTACCTACCTGCGACTCGGTCAAGCTATACCAAATGGATGTGTGTGCGGTGTACAGCGAGAGGACGGCCAGGGGAGGTCATAGTATCAGGTTGCACAAGCCGAAGGGAGTTTGCGGTCTCAGTTCACATATACCCAAGGAGTTCGTATGTAGGGGGCTGTAAGGTCAAGCACACAACCTAGAATGGTACATGTGTCCAGCATGCCCGAGGCTTGTTCAGAATGTTAGTCTTATGAATAGTAGGGTCAAGTCAATGAACAGTAGAGTCAAATCATAAATAGTGATAGTATGTATAAATACCCGAATATTTCTTTTAATGAAACACAAAAAAATTACTCAACAGTTGGTGCGGTGAGCATAGAAAAATTTTTGATCATCAGATTTCTTTATTTTCAAAGAAAAATTGCTCACCCAAATGAGAACTTCCCCTTCAATCTTTCATCTAGACAAGTTAGAGCATCGGGTTCTAGCAGTTAACCTAATAAGGCAAACTTGTTTGTCAATTGACCCTAAAACTTCGGCAACGTGACATATCAAAGAGTTTTAGGTCCATTAGACTTAAATATATCCACTGGTCAAGGGTTACCACTTCCCCCTAATCAAAAAACACCTTTGCAAAAGTTTTATGCTCTTCAGGAGTAGATGAAGTTCATGAGGGAGGAAATGGCTACGTAGGAGGCACAGTTTGAACAATAACAGGCTTTTCAGTAGGAGTTGCTAAAGTACAATGAGGAGTTAAGAAGGAAGGTACACTCTGACAATTTTGATTTTCATGATAATGCAAATATGAAGGATGAAGTTCCAAGCATGCATGTGAGAAAATGACAGAACGAGATGGACAAGTTGCAAGGAGATGTAAGAGTGTTACACCCCGAGTCTTAGGATATGGACTGGTTGTTCTGTTCTAACAATCCATTGGCCCTTGAAATAGCAGCGGTGAACTTGCCAAATAATTTCAAAGTTCCAAAGGACATGTTTGATGGGATAAGGGATTCGCGAGCCCACTTGATACAATATAATGACTACATGAACATACCGGGAGCATCAAATTCAGCAAAATGCAAGGCTTTTTCCACGACTCTTAAAAGATGTACGAAGAACTGATATTTTTCCCTTCTTAAAGCTCAATTCAAAGCTTTTCTCAATTGGGCCAAATGTTTTTAGGAAGATTCAGAGTACATAGAACAATCATGAGCATGCCTATAGGGCTGGCATCGACGAAACAGATGAAGGATGAGTCCTTCCAAGCTTACGTGAAGCGATTCATGCGACAAATTTAAACACGAAGAATTTAAAGGATTGGTGGGCTATTGATGCTTTCATAACAGGGGTACAAAATGACCGCGTACAGTACTCTTTTACTGATAATAGGCCACAGAGTTTGGCTAATATGTACGAGTGATCCTACAAGTTGGTAGAGGTAAAAGAGATTAAAAGGGCATCACATGGCACCTTTTAGAGGGAGAACATGCAATTTAGAAACCGAGAAGGAGCTGGCAATAGGCAGGGCCCTCCTAAGAGGTGATAGGCAACAGAGAAATCAAATGCAAAGTGATTTTCATAAGGCTCCCTAGAGATCTCAACCAGAGCATACCAGGAAGTAAATTCTCCAAGGCAAGTTCAAAGTTTACACTCCTTTAAATGCTACCCATACTTACATTCTAAACCAGGTACAAAGCCTTAAAATCCTCCCTAAGTCATCCTCGATGAGGTACAACGTGAGATGATCGAGTTCAAGAGACAGACATTAGACATAAAACCAAAGACTGTGTTACTCTGAAGAACGCTATGGAGGAAGTAGTACAAAATAGCGAGCTCCCTGAGTTTGTTAATCAGGATGTTTCCCAGCAGGGTCAGAGTTCGTACGGTTATCGTAAGGGTAAACAAAAGGTTAGAGTTATCATCCATGTAATAATTGGAATGAATGAAGAATAGGTGACCTCTAGCACTAAGAGGAAGGCACACCTCAGGGGTGTTATATATATCGGTTCACCCAAGAGGCTTCCCCAATAGGAAAGGAGGAAGGTGGACTTCACTGATAAGGATGAAAGGTTGGTATGTGATGAGGATGGCAACGATCCTATGGTGGTAACTATAACAATTTTTTATTATAAGGTGAAGAGGATTCTTGTGGATAGTGGAAGTGTAGTTGAGGTTCTGACCTAGGATGCTTTGCAGAAAATGGGATTGAAAGAGAAGTCATTGAAGAGGGCGAGCTCACTGTACGATTTCACAAACCATCCTAGTGAGGTAATGGGCTCTATAACCTTGCTATTAACTTTGGAAGATAGCGAGCACACTACCATAAAAGTATGTCCAGTTTTTCGTAATGGATCATCATATGAATTATAATGCCATCTTTGGATATTCGATAATAAGGGTGGAAAGGATGATGGTAACTAATTTTTGCATAAAGATAAAGTTTCCCACTAAAACTAGTGTTGGGTAAATGCAATAGGATTAGAGCATGGCCAGGCAGTGTCATATATTGTCGATACAGTAGGCTCACGAGTAGCAACAGTGGGGCAGAGTTCACATTAGGTGAAACTGGATGGGTAGTTGGTAAATTTGGACAACCTAAATAACGGATGTGAAGAGCGAGCAAAGAAGCCAGAAGTGGCTGAGGCTATGGAAACTTTACAACTTTTTAATGGTAGTATGGATAAGGTGGTTAGAGTTTCATCTATACTGATGAGTGAGGAAAAATAAAATTTGATTCACTACCTGAGAACAAATTATGATATTTTTACTTGGTCCACTGCAAATATACCAGGGGTGGACCGTCAAGTAATTGTGCACAGGTTGAATGTTTTGTCCAAGGTCATACCTATGAAGTAAAAGAAGAGAAAGTCCGCGCTACATGTTATGGAGGCTATAAGGTATAAGGTTGCAAAGTTGTTGGCCGCAAGGTTTATCAAGGAAGTTTAATATCTGAATTGGATTTCAAATTTTTTATGGTGAAAAAAGCGAGCGATAAATGGAGAATGTATATAGATATCACCAATCTCAACAAGGCTTGTCTGAAAGATAGCTTCCCTCTTCCTTCGATCGACAGACTTGTTGATGTGTACTCCAGTAACAAATTCATGAGCTTTATGGAAGCTTTCTCTAGATATAATCAGATCTCTATGGCTCCCGAAGATCAGGAGAAAATAACTTTTGTTATAGAAGAAGGTTTATGTTGTTACCGTGTGATAGCTTTTGGTTCGAAAAATACATGTGTGACTTACCAAAGGCTGGTGAACAAAATTTTCAGAGAGTAGATCGAGTGAAGTGTTGAGGTTCATGTCATTGACATGTTAGTGAAGGGCTTCACTCTCACTGAGCATGTTGAAAATCTATTAGAAGCATTTGTGATGTTGTAATCCCACCGAATGAAGCTAAACCCGAATAAGTGCGCTTTCGAGGTCAGGCTTAGTAAAATTTTGGGGTTTGTAGTCTCAGAGAGAGGAATCGAAGTGAACGTTAAGAAGATTCAAGCCATCCTGGATATTCCCCCTCTGAGGGCAATAAAGGATATCCAACGACTGATTGGAAGGGTGGTTGCGCTTAACTGATTTGTGTTACGAATGACTGACAAATCAAAGGATTGGCTGGTGTGTGTCGGTGGATCTACTGCAAAGACTGGATCAGGAGTAGGGGTAATCTTGCTAAACCTCGAAGGAAACGAGTGGTAGTATGGACTCTCTTTTGGATTTGAAGCATCTAATAATGCTGCAAAGTATGAGGCATTGATATCAGGGTTACAGTTAGCCTGCCAGCCTGGAGGAAAAGAGCTTGTTGTTCATATAAACTCCCAGTTGGTCGCCAAGCAGTTGAATGGTGAGTATGAGGTCAAGGAGTCAGGTTTGAAGAGGTACCACCCAATCGTAACCTAGTTGTTAGTAGGGTTTGATAAAGTACAAATAAAACAAGTCCCAAAGAGCGATAACAAAAGTACGAACACTTTGTCCAGGCTAGCATCTTCCATTGTCATTGAGCAGAGGGGAAAGATTTTGTTGGAGCACAGGGATGCCCCAAGATACTATGTACTCCAAGTATGTTGTGTAGATCAAGAAGATACATGGATGACTCCTATAGTTTGCGTATTGCAATGAATAAATGACCAATCAGATAGAAAAGAGGTCATAAAACTACAACACAACACTGCGAGGTATGTATATCTATGTTATGTATTACACATTTCGAATGCTTTAAGTCCATGAACTAGATAACTGGATAATGAATGATTAGTCATTAAACTATTAGATTGCGTAGAAACTTAAAGCAATTCATTTTGTTCTATAATTGATAGGTATACCCTTTTAAAGGGTGTACTATATAAAAAAAAGATTCTCACAACAATTGTTGTGATGTCTAATGCTGTCGAAGGTTGAGTATGTGATGCGAGAGATTCATGAAGGCATCGGTGGCAATCACCTAGGTGGAAGATTGCTTGCCCATAAAGATTTTAGACAAGGGTATTACTAACCCACAATTCAGAAACATGTACATGAACTAGTTCACACATGCGATTCCTGCTAAAGGTATGCCCAAGTATAACAACAGTCAACAAAACTTCTTCAAATCATGTCAAGCACTTGGCCGTTTATGACCTAGGGAGTCAATATCCTTGGCACATTCCCTATAGCCATAGCGTTGAAAAAGTTCATAGTGGTTGCAGAGGACTACTTTACCAAGTGGATTGAAACTGAGGCTCTAGCAACCATCAATAAGAAGCAAATGGAATCTTTTCTCTAAAAGTCGATCGTGTGTAGGTTTGGTGTACCACGTCTGATAATCATGGACAATGGTACGCAATTCCAAGGAAAATTCTTGAATTTTGTGCTAATCTTCATATCACTTTAGCTCAAAGCTCTATTAAAACACCCCAGACAAATGGGCAAATAGAGGCTATGAATAAGCAGATTTTGATAGCTTTGAAGAAGAAAGTGGGAGAGGCCAAGGGTGCTTGTTTAGAGGAGCTGCCTAAAATTTTGTGGGCCCTGTGAACATTGCCTCACACTGCAACAAGAGAGACAACATTGTCGATGGTTTACAGTGCAGAGGTATTAATTCTCGCTGAGATTGGCATGTGGTCACATAGAACAACACAATTCGATGAAAATGCCAACCAAGAAGCTATGAAGCTCAACCTTGATCTCATTGATGAGGTTCAAGAAGCAATAGAAATCAAGAATACGGCACGCACTCAGCCACTAGCTCGCTACTACAATTCCAAGGTAAAAAATAAATAGTTCCGAATTGGTGACTTTGTACTCAGAAGTACTGAGGCCAGCCTCCCAGCTTCGCAACGAGGAAAGATAGCCCCAAGATGGGCAGGACCATACAAAGTTGTAGAAAAGATAGGCTACGAAGCATACAAATTGGCGAGATTGAAGGGCACAATTCTATTACACACATGAAACGTACGTCATCTTAAAAAGTATAATGTGTAAATTTTAATACTTTCATAGAAAGATATTCTTTCATTAATGTGTTTATTTTATATGATCCCTCCCAAAATAGTTAGCGCGAGCTCAAGCTCCCAGCTAAAAACTTTAGGCTCACAGGTTCAATACCGTAACATCCAAAATAGTTAGCATGAGCTTAAGCTCCCAGCTATAATCTTAAGGCTCACAAGTTCAATACTGCAACCTCCAAAATAGTTAGAGTGAGCTCAAGCTCCGATTTGAAAACTTAAGGCTCGTAGGTTCAACATTGTAGCCTCTAAATAGTTAGCGTGAGCTCAATCTCCCAACTGTAATCTTAAGGCTCACAGGTTCAATATCGCAACCTGTAAAAAAGTTAGCGAGAACTCAAGCTCCCAGCTAAAATCTTAAAGCTCATAGGTTCAATACCCCAGCCACTAAAATAGTTATCGCGAGCTCAAGCTCCCAAGTAAAATCTTAACGCTTGAAAGTTCAATACCACAGCCTCCAAAACTATTAGCTGATGTGCGCACGCTTACACCAACAAAGCAAACTGATCCGGAGGTCTTACCATTAGGACCTATTACCCGATCTAAAGCAAACAAATTCAGGGAAGCCTTGTTCCTTATTTGTGCTACGATTCCAGATTTATTCGATCATGTTCTTGCCTTAGAACATAGGCTTTATAACATGTTGCATGCTGATATGTGACGTATTTAGGTTCTACTACGTATTATGTGTGTTTAAGTAGGTACATATTAAGTTAAGTATGTTTTGGTATTGATTTAATGTTGTTTGTGTTTTAATGAATAAGATTGCATTATATTTATAGCTTGTTAATAAGTTTTCAATAAGTTTGCATTACTTTAATGCATGTTTGTTTTGTTTACCATAAGGAAAAGTAATGGACAGCAGCTTAAGACCTCATTTCTAGCTCGGTTGAAGCTCAAATATGTGCATGTAGCTCATCTCAGCTCGAAATAGTTCTGAAAGATTATTTCCAGCTCATTTCAGCTCAGTACATTTCTAGCTAGCTCAAACTCAGCTCCACTAGCTCAACTCCAGCTGACGAGTCCAGAAGCAGCTGAAACATGTCCTACGTAATGGCAAGTGTCCTATGCATTTGTGGCAGCCCATGTGGCATCCAAACATGTGAGGAGCACATGACCGCTTGTGCACAAGAGTGTGTGTGTGCATGTGTAGCCGATTATACAAGGATAAGAACAAGGGAGGTTGTCGTTTGAAATTTAAATGTATGGCTGCTATTAAAATGACGCCAAAAGGAGTTATAACTTCTTAATTTAAACCCTTTTGATTACAGCCACGAATTTCCATTCAAACACCCCTCTTTGTACTTATAAATACATATTAGAAATGATGTATTGGATAGATGATTCATGAAAATAATTACGTTTGAGAATTTCTCTCAATTTCGGTTCTTCATTGAACTTTCCTTGGCATTTCAGACTTAGTTTGTTGTGTCAAATTTTCTTGATACTTCGGGTTCCTAGATCGCTATCTAGAGGGTCCAAGTCCTTTTGACGTTGAACAGATTCGATTCGGGTTTGCTCAGTAGATTGTGCAGGTTCTTTCGAGTTTAATGTTATTCTAACCCAACGATTACTTTTGCCATTGTTGAACACTCAAGTTGCTGCCTTGGCCGTTTCATGAAGCGTTCGACTTCACCGATTGAATTTCTTTTTTTGTTTTAAACTCCAACAACTTCATTTTCCTTCCATTTTCGTTCTTTCTTTTATACCCATATTTTACCATGATTATTTCTTTAATTCCTTGCTGTTTTCTTGTTACAGGAACGTGCTTACAACATTCCTAGATCCGTAACATACGAAGATAGTCTGTTTCGTTAGGCTACATCGTATCATTAGCGCAAGCTCAAGCTGAAAACTTAAGGCTTGAAGGTTTAACATTATAGCCTCCAAAAGAGTTAGCGTGAGCTCAAGCTCCCAACTATAATCTTAAGGCTCGCATGTTCAATACCGCAGCCTCTAAAATAGTTGGTGAGAACTCAAGCTTTTAGCTAAAATCTTAAAGCTCACAGGTTCAATACCGCAGCCTCTAAAATAGTTAGCGCGAGCTCAAGCTACCAGCTAAAATCTTAAGGCTCGCAGCTTCAATACCACAACCTCCAAAATAGTTAGCGCGGGCTTAAGCTCCCAACTAAAATCTTAAGGCTTGCAAGTTCAATACCAAACCTCTAAAACAGTCAGCGCGGGCTCAAGCTCCCAGATGTAATCTTAAGGCTTGCAAGTTTAATACTGCAACCTCTAAAATAGTTAGCGCGAGCTTAAACTCCTAGTTGAAATCTTAAGGCCCACAAGTTCAATACCGTTGCCTCCAAAATAGTTAACGTGAGCTAAAACACCCAACAGAAATCTTAAGGCTCACTAGTTTAGTACTATAGCCTTGAAAGTAGTTAATGCGAGCTTACACTCCCAACTGATGTTATAAAGATTAAAATTGGCCCAAAAATTGCCTAAGTCTCCAAAACTTGTTTAAATTCAAAATCTAGTGTAAGCTTGAAATTTTGCTTAAGTTTGAAGGTTTACTTAAGTTTGAAAATTTTCTTAAGTTAGTAAAGAGATAAAACATCGTGATACCAAGAAATAAACTTGAAATTTTTCAAAACTTTAATTCTTTCATAAAGAAGGATAGTATAGAATTACAAAATTACAAAAAACCATAACATATAATTAACTTCTCCTCATTCCTCCGCAACAACTTCGGTATTGTCAATAGTAGGTCAGTAGTGGTGTCATCATCAATAGGCACAACTGTTGGCTTAGAAGAACCTTCATCAAGGTAAAAATCCTTTGAGTTCTTCAAGTTGGATGCAAACTCATTCTAAGAAAACCAAGTTGATCCATCTCTACCTCAGAGAGAGTGTCAAAATCAACCTTGCGAGCGTTGAAAGGCCCAGCAACAACTTGAGCATGTAGAAGAATATTGGACTTGAGCTCAGAAATAACATCACTCAACATTCCTAGAGTGTTCTTCTTAAATCCTTCAAAGACATCTTTTTATTTCTGCTTTAAGCTCACCATTGCAGCCTTTTGCTCTGCAGTGATTCGGCTCACAGTTACCTTATGCTCTTCAGCAACCCTTTTTAGCTCAACACCTAAGGTTGCGACCTCGCCAGATATTTCATCATTTTTTACTTGTTCAACTCCTAACTTCTCGATGAGCTCCTCATTTTGTTTGAAGAACACTTCATTTACATTCATCATCTTTTGCCATCGCTCATGAGTGCTCCCAAGATTTTCTTCAAGCTTTATCTAAGTAGCTTTTGCCCCAAAAATATTCTTTTCAAGTCCAAAAGTAACTACGAATGCCTCAATGAGGAAAGCTTATAGAGTGGAGCTGAGTGCTAATAACATAGACTTTTGTGAACTTCCAAATGAGTCGCCAGCACACATCTTCCTTTTATAGCCTCTGGCACTAAAGCTTTCAGTGTTCTTTACTGGGATTCATCATGTATCTACTAACTGCATATGATAAATCTAGGCGTGCACAAACTATAGCATACATAAGAGATCCCACTACACTAGAATATAGAACATGTGACAAGTAGTAAATCTCATCATCTAATTGTGGAGACAAAGCTGATGAAAGATTGAAATGTGCTGCTAAAGGAGTACTAATAGGCTTAGCACTATACATATTGAACCTGCAAAGAACTTTCTCAGTCTACCCTTTTTGACTTAGGTACAATTTACTTGTTTTTCTATCTTTGAGAATCTCCATACCAAGTATCTTCTTTGCTGCTCCCAAGTCCTTCATCTCAAATTCTTCACTAAGCTAGGCTTTGACTTTTCTTATCCCTCTTTTATCTTTTATCGCTATCAAGATGTCATAAATATAGAGGAGTAGCTACACAAAAGAACCATCATTGTTTTTTTAAAATAATTACAACTGTCAAATCTACTTCTTTTGAAATCATGAGAAGTCATAAAGGAATCAAACCTCTTGTACCACTGTCTTGGTGACTACTTCAAACCATGAAGAGATTTTTTTAGCAAGCAAACATAGTCCTCTTTTTCTAAGACTATAAGCCCCTCTGCTTGTTGTATATAAATGTCCTCCTCAAGTTCTTCATGCAAGAACATTATTTTTACATGTAACTATTCAAGCACCAAATCGTACTTGGTCATAATACCAAGTATGGCTCGAATCAAACTATGCTTTACAACTAGAGAAAACACATCTATGAAGTCCATACCTGGAATCTGACTATAACCCTTTGTAATAAGCCTTGCTTTATATCAGGGTTCTTTAACTCCTGGAACACCCATTTACAACGAACAACCTTCTTTCCTATAGGAAGCTTCCCAAGATCCTATGTTCTATTCATGTGGAGTGATTAAATCTCTTCTTGCAGGGAAAAACATCCACTTTTTTTAGTTTTCACAGCTAACTGCCTCGGAATAAGTAGATGGCTCTTGATTTCCATCTATATCTTAAGTCACATTTAAAGTATAAGCAACTAGAGCAGCCACAGCATACCTCTTTAGAGGTTTAATTTCTCTTCTAGTTTTGTTTTTGACAAAAAGAATATTGTGTTGAAGAAGTGACACTGTTTTGATTTTCTTTACTAACTTGAGGAGTCGACTCTATTGTAGATACTGGATCAATCTAAAGCTCCACCTGATTTTGTTGTTCTTTATTTGAAGAGTCTTTAAGAGATAAGTTAGCTAGCATAACAGTTTCATCAAAAACAACATCTTTACTAATTACAACTTTTCTATTTTCAGGACATCATAACTTATACCCTTTTACACTAGCCTTATAACCAAGAAAACACATTTAATAAATCTCAGTTCCAATTTTCCATTATCAACATGAACATACGTAGGACACCTAAAAATCTTTAAATCAGAATAATTAGCAGGCTTACCAGACCATATCTCTTGTAGAGTCTTTTTTTCTCAATGGCAATGGATGGAGATCGGTTAATCAAAAAACATGCAATAGAGGCTACTTCAGCCCAAAACAACTTCGGTAAATTAGCATTCAACAACATACATCAAACATTTGCCATGATCGTTCTGTTCATACATTCTGCAATGTCATTTTGCTATAGAGTATGACAAACTCATCAGAATAAAACTCCAAGCCATTATCTATTCGGAGGTGTTTTATCTGCTTTCCTGTATGTTTCTCAACCATAGTTTTTCAAGATTTGAATGTGGAAAACACATTGTTTTTCTGCTTCAGGAAGTACGCCCAAACTTTTCTGGAAAAATCATCCATAAGAGTTAGCATATAATTAGCTCCACCTTTCGAAGGCACTCTAGATGGTCCCCAAAGATCAGATTGAATATAATTCAACGTTCCCTTCATGTTATAGATTCCTCTGGTGAATCAAACTCTCTTTTTCTTCCCAAAAATACAGTGCTCACAACACTTTAGTTTGCTAATGCCTTGTGCAATAGCTCGTTTTCAGTGAAATTGGAACAGTAGATTCGGGACCACAAATCTAAAGCCAGAAAATTTACTTTAATATCATTTTATGGTTTACAGTATGATAGAAATATCGTATAAAAATTTCGTTAAGAACAGTTCAAAGGTTGTGCTCTAATAGCTAAAGGTATTAAATAGCTATAGAATTTTAAATTAGAGGTCCTTATATAGTAAATATGCCATTAAAATGCTTAGTGGATAAGTATGAATAGTCATCATTGGAAATTGAATGAAATATTAAGGTTAATTTTAGAAATTAGTGATTAAAGTTATAATAAATAAAATAAAATAATCTATTCTCATCATCATCCACCAAAAGAAAAAAAAGAAACCTAGCCATGAAAGCTTTAATTTGGAAAATCTTATTTTTCTCAATTAGGTATGTATTTTTGTCCTGTTTTTGATGATTTTTATGTTTCCGAGATTGTAGTAGCTTAATCTAGCTAGCTCGGGGATTAATTTGCAAAACAGTTAAAGTATTAGGGTTTTTCCATTGATGAATATGCTTGAATTTTGAAGTTTGATAATAGAAAAAGAATGTTTGTTGTTAGATAACAACTTTTGTAAAGAGAATTTTGATGGAATTATCAATTAGGGATTAAATTAAAAAGATGATAAATTTATGATAAAATATGTTATTTTTGTGAAATATATGGGCTACTATTAATATGTATAAAATCAGCTATGCTTGAGTAAGGATTAAATTGTATGAATTTAATTTGTTGAGCCTAGGGCTTAAATTACAAAGGAATTAAAAGTTTAGGGCAAAATGGTAATTTTTCCAAAATTCCATGTCAGATTAAATTGGATGAGAATTATATTAAAATGAATTAAATTCATTCGTATAGATCCTGTCAGACCTCGTACAGAGTTAGATCGAGGCAAAGAGAAAATATCTGATTAGTCGCCTTCGTATCTACGTACACTTGTCAAGGTAAGTTCGTGTAATTAAATTGTACATTTATATGTTTTAAATTGAATTATTTATTTAAGAATTGTATAATTGCCATGAATAAATACCGGTTGTATATTCGATAATTACCGAGCCCCGTTTGAACCTTAGGAATCCGTAGAATACAAATGACATGTCATTAGGGTCACCGATTTCAGATCTTAATACTTAGCTCACATGAGCTTCCCATTATTCAGCTCACATGAGCTTCCTGTTATTCAGCTCGAAGGAGCTTACCATTTACAGCTTGTATGAGCATACATGTACATGAGTTGACGGATTACAGTTCAATACACTTTGTGTGTACTACCCGTGTATCCAATGATATTCTAAATAGTTCAATGGGCACAGTTCTGTTACGAGATTATAAGAGTTTGATATGAACTATTACTGGTATTTACATGAAATACATGAAATGTGATTATTTGATGAATTCAACCATGTTTGTTGGATCTTATATGTGATTTTCATGGCTAATATGTTGGTGATCATATGTTTAGCCTTTTGGCCAAATTGGTTGAGATATGCTTTGTTTACTTACCTATTTTATATTTATATGGTAAGTTAAATTCTGTATTATATGAACTTACTAAGCTTAAATGCTTACTCAGTGTTATTTTCCATATTTTATAGTAATTCGAAAGCTCGTATGGGTTGGAAGCTGGTCGAAACTATTTCACACTATCCATCAGTCCTTTTAGTACTTTCAGTAAATTAATTTCGGTTATAATGACATGTATAGGTTAACTTGGCCAATGTTGGCAAATAATTGTTTTGTTGAGATTAGCCACTTATATGGCTTGTGTTTGGTATATTTTGATGCATATATATATGTGGTCTTACCATATTCCATCTGTGTTTAATATGGTAGAATGATGAAATGTAAAATGAGGTTTGAATATACATATATGTATTTGGTCATTTAGGTAAGTTTGGACACTTGGTTGACAAGTTTTTAAGTTGTTATTTGAGGTGTTTAAGGGCATATTGGTTGTACGTGGTGATATTGTTTATTTAAGACTTGATTTTGGCTTGTTTTTAATGCCTTGTTATGGCTTGTTGATGTACAAAAATGTTGAGTTAGGTTGGTGTCAAATTGGATGAGAAATGTGGATTGGAATAAGCCTCCTGTTGATAAGTTCCGTAAGTAAGGTGTTGAGGAATTCTAAGCTACAATTGAGCATGATCCCAAGAGAGCTGATTTTTGGTTAGAAAATACTATCAGAGTTCTTGATGAATTATCTTTTTCATAGGATGAATATCTTAAGTATGCGGTATCTCTATCAAAAGATTCAACTTATTAGTGGTGGAATACGTTGATTTCTGTTGTGCCGAAAAATCGGGTCACTTGGGAATTCTTTCAAACCAAATTTCAAAAGAAATACATCAGTCAGAGGTTTCTCGACTAGAAACATAAAGAATTCTCGGAGCTTAAACAAGGTCATATGACAGTGTTTGAATATGAACGAGAATTTGTTTGACTAAGAAAATATGCTCAAGAATGTATTCTGACTAAGACTACAATGTGTAAGCGGTTTGAAGATGGCTTAAACGAAGATATAAAACTATTAGTCGGGAACCTTGAGTTGAAAGAATTTTTTGTACTCGTTGATCGAGCATATAAAGATCAAGAGCTGAGTAAAGAAAAAAGTCACACTGAAATTGAAGTTAGAGACTCGAGAAAGAGATTGACGGGAAAGTCATACCAGTCAGAATCAAAAAAGTCTAAAGAACAACATTACCGTTCTACTACTTCTGCGGGAAACTCTGGTAGAGACAAAGGTATCTGACGTTCCAGTCCTAAATCTCAGTCTACATCTCTAGCGAATGTAGGTAGTGCTAGAAACACCAGACCCAAGTGCAAGCAATGTAACAAGCTACATTTCGGTGAGTGTCAAATAAAGAGTGGAGCTTGTTTTAGAAGTGGTTCCTTTGATCACTATCTTAGAGATTACCCAGAGAAATTTGAAAAAGATGATATTCGAACTTTGAGGCTGAGCAACATAGCTACGAGAGGTAGACCACCTTGTAATCTTGGAAATGTGAGCGGTAGCCGTGGTGTGACGAAAGACTCTACTGTAAGGTCTAAGGCATAAACACCAGCTAGAGCTTATGCTATTCGTGCGCGCAAATATGCTTCTATGCCAGATGTTATTACTAGTACTTTCTCTCTTATAGATGTTGATGTAACTGCTTTAATTGATCCCGGATCGACTCATTCATATGTTTGCACAAAATTAGTGTCTAGTAAAAATTTACTTGTTGAGTCCACAGAATTCGCATTTAAAGTATCAAACCCTCTACATCAGAATGTGTTAGTTGATAAGGTTTGCAAGAACTGTCCGTTAATGATTCAGGGTGACTGTTTTTCTACTGATTTGATACTATTACCGTTCGATGAATTTGATGTGATATTAGGCATGGATTGACTAACTCTACATGACGCTGTGGTACATTATAGACGAAAGTATATCATATTGAAATGTCAGAATGGTGAGATACTTCATATTGAATCAGATAAATTAAATGGGTTGCCTATTGTGATATCAGCTATGTCAGCATAGAAATATGTGAGAAAAGGTTGTAATGCTTACCTTGCTTATGTATTGGATACTACAGTGTCGAGTCAAAGCTTGAATCAGTACCAGTGGTTTGCGAGTATCCTGATGTGTTTCCAGAGGAGTTACCTGGATTACCGCCGGTCAGAGAAGTCGAATTTGCTATAGAACTTCTACCGGGAACAACATCGATATCTATAGCACCATACAAAATGGCTCCTACTGAGTTAAAAGAGTTAAAACCACAGTTGCAAGAGTTGACTGATAGGGGTTTTGCTCGACCTAGTTTTTCACCTTGGAGTGCACCTGTTCTGTTTGTTAAGAAAAAGGACATATATATGAGATTATGCATTGACTACCGTCAGCTCAAAAAAGTTACAATCAAGAATAAATATTCACTACCTCGCATTGATGATTTGTTTGATCAGTTGAAAGGGGTCACAGTGTTCTTGAAGATTGATCTTCGTTCTAGCTATTATTAGTTACGAGTGAAAGATTCGAATGTATCGAAAATGGAATTCAGAACCAGCTACAGATATTATGAATTTCTTGTGATGCCGTTTGGTTTAACAAACGCACCTGCAATTTTCATGGATTTGATGAATAGAATTTTCTGACCATATTTAGATAGATTTGTCGTGGTATTTATTGATGATATTTTCATATATTCCTGAGATGAGACTGAACATGCCGAGCATCTAAGAATTGTTCTAAAAACCTTGCGAGATAAGTAATTGTTTGCTAAATTAAGCAAATATGAGTTTTGGCTTTGGGAAGTTGGTTTTCTAGGACACATAGTATCGGCTGAAGGCATCAGAGTTGATCTGAATATAATTTCAATGATTGTTAACTGAAAACCACCAAGAAATGTATCTGGAGTCAGAATTTTTCTGGGATTAGCTGGTTATTACTGGAGATTTGTAAAAGGGATTTTGATGATAGCTATACCAATGACACAACTATTATAGAAAGATGTGAAATTTGAATGGTTTGGTAAATGTTAGCAAAGTTTTAACCAGTTGAAAGCTCTGTTGACCGAAGCACTATTTTTGGTTCATCCTGAATCGGGTAAGGAATTTGTGATTTTTAGTGACGCGTCATTGAACGGATTAGGCTGTATTTTGATGCAAGAAGGTAAAGTAATAACTTATGCTTTTAGGCAGTTAAAGCCACATGAAAAGAACTATTCGAGACATGACTTAGAGTTGGCAGCTATTGCCTTTGCGTAGAAAATTTGGTGACACATTTATTTCCTATTAATTAAAACTCATCTTTTGAAATCTTGCATTGAAATTTTTACTTTTTATTTTTATTAGTTTAATTACTTAGTTAATTTTCAATTTTCAAATCACTTATTCAAATAAACATATTTTTCATTCACCAAATTATTTAAAGTTACATTTCATAAATATTTTTCTTCCACAATCAATGTAGGTACGATAACTTGACATTTAGTTGTCACTTTATTACTTGATAACGATTGTATACACTTGCATGTTTCCATCATTCCAGTCTCGAGGAACTAAAACCCACTAAGATGAATATTCAATTAGCTGACAAATCAATTAGGTATCCTAGGGGTATTATTGAAGATGTGTTAAAGTCGATAAATTTATATTCCCTATTGATTTTTTTACATTGGACATGGATGAGCATATTGAGGTACTCATGATCCTAGGTCGACCATTTTTAGCCACTTCCAAAACTGTTGATGTGGGTAGTGGTGAACTTGTGCTGAGTGTAGGTGATGAAAAGGTTACTCTTCAAGCAAGTGATTTTGTTAGACTTCCTAGTGAGCAAAACGATACTCGTTATCCTATTAATGTTAGTAATCATGTGACTCAATATTCTTTGCAAGAATACATAATTTTATTAGAGTTCTTAATGAATACGTGTTCGAATAGTATCCATCTCAAAGTGATAAAAATCAAGGGATGAGTGGAGAGCGAATGGTGCAGCTCAATGAATTAGATAAATGGTGAATGAAGGCTGATAAGAACCCAAGAATGTTAAAAGAAATAACTAAGCAATGCCATAGTGTGCATGTAAAGAGGAAGAACCAATTCAAAGTTGGGGACAAAGTGCTGCTAGACAAATCAGATCCACAAATGTTCCCTTCAGAGCTTAAGTTAAGATGGTCGAACCCATTTGTGGTACAAAAAGTATTTCCATACGAAACCATTGAAGTAACTCACCCTAATTACGGAACATTCATGGTAAATAGTCTTCGTCTCAAACTTTATTTTGGTGGCAGTATTTACAATAAGAGATAGGAGATTCGACTTCAAGATCCACCTTAACCATTATCTTAAAAATGGAAGTCGACCTTAGACTCTAAATAAGCACTACTTGGGATGCAATCCATGTGTTTTTATTATTTAGTTTACTTTCATTTTCTTTCAAAAAAATCAAAATATATATACACTAAAGTTATTTTTATTTTTATCACTTTAAAAAATTTGAAAAATAAGGGGTCACACGATCTGGGGTGATCCACACGGGTGTGTCTCAGGCCGTGTGCATACTGGAGTTAATTTTATTTCAATTTTATTTTAACCCACATAGGCACCGATAGTTACATAGTCTGGCCACATTACCATGTGAGACACACAGACTGACACACGGGTGTATGGTAGACCGTGTAAGCCATAAGCCCTTGCACTCATGCCTGGGAGAAGCAAATGATCATCGCACACAGCTTGGGCACGTAGGCATGTCTCTGGCCATGTGGAAACTAGGCTTAACTTTTTTTTGAAATTTTTTGAACCATATGGAATAAAATAATCCACATTGCCTGTTGACACGATCGTGTGGGACACACGACCTATACACACAGACATGTCCTAGGCTTTGTTCATATTGGATGTTATTTATTATTATTATTATTATTAATTTTTCAAAGGCCACACAGCCTGGGAGGTATTTCATGGGTGGGAGACACGGTCGTGTGGCCCAAAACGAGCCTTCCACACGAACGTGTCCCTTTTTTAAACACAAACCCTACATTTTTTTTACTCTCATCTTCCTCAATCAGCCGTTATTCCTCATAACTCTAAAACCCTAGTTGTCGTTGTGCCAGTCCAACCATTATCGCCCGTTCTGTCTTATCAGCCCAACCACCCCCACTAAATTTGTCCTTTCATCCGTTCATTGACAAAACCTCAACCATTTCCTTCTCGTTCCTTTTGAGACTATTCATCTCCAATTCTCAAACAGCTAATTCATTCCAAGCATTATTGCCACCTCCGTTCACTAGCCTTCTATCTCCATTTCTTTCTCCCTTATCTTTCTCGATCTATCCCCACTGCTTGCTCCACCGACTTCTCTATTCATTCCCCTTTTCCCCTAACGTGAATAAACCCCCACTTCAAAACGCTTCTGACCGTCGATCTTATTTTCCTTGTCGATCTCCTTTTCCTCCAACACTGTTGACCATTGCGTCACTGTCAACTATCATCGTTCACACCACCGTCGTCGACATCAACCCCAATATCATTGTTTGGCCCTTGTCCTTTCTTTGTTGTTGTTGTTGTTGTTGTTGTTGTTGGTGGTGGTGGTGTTGTTGTTGTTAGGTTGTTAGTAGCTTTAGTTTTATTTTATTGTTTATTATTAATATTAGTATTATTAGTCTGCTCATTATTAATATTATATATATTTAGTATTAGTTGGTTAATTTAGTTAAATTATTTCTACCTAATTAGTATTAGTAGTAGCTTCATATTAGGAGTAGATTTTAATTACAATAGTTGTAATCCTGCATTTGTCATGAGGTGGTTCACTTGTTGTGTGTTTTAATTTATGTATTGATTTATTTATCTGCTAGATTCGTTATTATTTTGTGATGATTTTTCTAGGGCCTTTGATGATTTGGTTGCCATTCTTTTTTCAAGTACGTTATGTCGAACACACAAGGAAAGAGTAAGGTCACCGCTCATTCCAAGAAAATAAAAGCCACCAGGAACTCATCTTCATCCTTTTCGATTGACCACCACTAATACCTCACTTTCGACCATCCAACCCATGAGGAGAGATACCAGCATCTGAGGGATAGAGCATTAGGTTTGGGTCAGTGTATCGATTGGGCAGCCCTGCAGACTATGGGTCTATTTGTGTTGATTCATACTCTACTAGATGTGACTCCATGGGAGTGATTCTTAACAATCGTGGAGCCGACATATGCTAAGCTTACATTGGAGTTTTGCTCCACTTTTTTTCTACAATCACTACTATCGTCAGGGGACGACTCACAAGCTATATCATTCCGTCTTGGGGGTATCACTCAGCATTTTAGTATTGCATGATTTGGTGTCGCCCTTGGCCTATATTCTGATTATTTCTTGGCCACGTTCGAGTTCTCCACCCTTCCATGGCACATCCATCACTCGACCTTCCTCTACTAGTTAAACATCTATGAAGTTGTTGTTTTGTATAACCCGAGCCAGTATAACGCTTGGTGCCTCCCTCCAACCCTGTGATATATTCACACCATTTCAGCTCATACTTTGATTAGCCGGCATGAGGGTACAAGCGTCGTGGGTTCTTTAGATGCATATTTCCTATGGAGTATGCACAGGCAACACCTGATTGATCTAGCCCATTTCATAGCCTAGTGTCGTTGTAATGAAAGTGAGTGATCACGGAGAGGACCCCTCTGTATGGGCCCATATGTAACACACTTCGCTCATCACTTTGGCCTCATCGAGACCCCCGAGCAAATCAATACTCTTTCTTTAGTTGGGAACATGTCACCATAGGGCTTGAATATCATGAAACATATAAAGATGGTCGCTTGTTAGCCTGGGCCTTTCGGTGATCAATATGTGTTACCATGATCGACTCAACAACACAAGGATGATGAGTATCTAGATGATGATCCCCCACCACCACCACGACCCATTCCCAGTACTCTGGTCAATCCACCATACTGCTACACATTCTGTTCCACAGATAATATTTCTTAGCAGCTTAACCACTTTTAGCAGTGATACTTTGATCGTTTTGACCTTTTTGAGTGGTGATAGTCAAATCTGATCGATCACATTGAGGCGTATCTATAGCGGATATGCCAACATTTACATATCTCTCCTCCCGATCATGCGCCTTGTGATCTTGACACTTCGCACAACACCGATCTATGACCTGATTTAGTTTTCTGCTTTATTTATTTTTATTTTTAGTTGTACTTTTATTTTATTTTATTTGTTTTTTGTTTTTGTTTTGTTTTGTTTTTGTGTTTTATTAGTTATTTTTATTTTATTTTTGAGACTTATATGTTTCGTTTTTCATTTATTATGCACTACTATTTTTATTATTTTGTTGATTGTTTTTTCTAGTTGGTTATCTCTTTATCTTATCTATTTTTTTATTAGTTTTCTCGGAAACATGTACTTCATTTAGATTTGCCTACAATTTGGGTTTTCGCTATTCTAGCGAATTCATCCATATTCAGGCCAGTTTATGTTCTCTCCCTCCCTTTTGATGTTGTACTTATTCTATTTATTTGTTTGTACATTGAGGATAATTTACATCTTAAGTGTGGGGAGTTTGTTTATATTCTAAGTGCCCCTCAATATATCAAATCAATAATATGGTTTCGGCATGTATAACCGAAGCAAGTTTCTTTAAAGGGCATTTAGAATTCTCATCTTAAGTGCTTATTTTAAATTTTAACTTGCTCTGGTTATACATGTCGAGAAGACATTATTGATTTTATATATTGAGAAGATAGAGGCACTTAGAATTTAACCCATGTAACCTTTAAATAGTTTACTCATTGAATTAACCCCTAGTAAACCCCATTGATCCTAACACATTTTTTTTCTAATCCATTTTTATTAACCTGTAACCCATATATATGTTGTAAAATTATCCTTTTTATTGACTCCCTCTTTGTTGAGATTTGATTTGGTTAGTTGCCTAACTATGTTTCATTATCAAATTGCTAAATTTTATTTTGCTCTAAAAAAATAAAAAAATATAGAAAAATAAAAATTAAAGACAAAATATATATAAAAAAAGGAAAATTGAAAAAAAAAATTGATTTAGCTTGAATCATTAGTTTCATATTGTGTTGAAAAGCTCATTTTTATTATTTAGCTTTTGTTGATGTGAATTCTTTTAATTCAGCATTTTATTTTTTCTAGTTTGGCAACTTATCCACTTGATTCTCGATTATAACCAACTTTTCTGACCTTTTCCATACCCTTAACCTAAGCCTTATTACAACCTTGTAAAGACCTCTTGATTGGTGTGTCATCTCTTTCTATAGTGGTAGATATTTGATTTTCAAGCAAGCATATGGTAAAAACATTTATCATTCGATAATTGAGTGTATATTACTTGACCCTTAAACATTTTGAGTGCTTTGAGTGAATCTTTAGTAAGGATGTTATTTCATGTTAAGTTTGAATTTTAGGTAATTATTTAGATAGGGGAGATGCCTAATGGTTTTAAAGCTTAAAATTCTCTGTTTAGATTGTTTGTGTTGTTTAGTGTCATTTTAGTGTGAATTTCCAATGCTTCATTATTTGTAAATTATCCTAAGACATTATCGATGGAAACAATAAATTGAGAGAAGTTAACATGAATGTAGGTTGAAGATTTTGCTTGAGGACAATCAAACGCTAAATGTGGGGATATTTGATAAGTGCTAAAAGTACCATGTTTTAATCTAATTATTTATGCATTTTTGGATGATTATTCAATGTTAATGGTGAATTTTATGCTCCTAATCCTTTAAATTCATATTTTTATATTTAGGAGAGCATTTGAGAGAAAAAAGAGCAAAAAACGAGCGAAAATTAAAAAATTAGAGCAAGTTACTAGAGCCACATGGGCTGGACCATTCCACACGGCCTTGACACATGGCCGAGTGAGACACACGGGCTGTCACATAACCATGTGACAAGTCATGTCAATTTCATGAATTACACTTTGGACAGCTAAAAAACACAATTTTTAGGGTTTTTGGGGCATCTGAGACCTATATATAACAAAAATAAGAAGATAGAAGGGAGTCGTCATAGAATACTCAAGAAAACAACTTGAAAAAAACCATTGCAGCGAATTTTGAAGCAGATTTCCTTTTGATTTCTTTGGAGATTATTATGAGTTTCTTTGTTTCTTGTGGTTATACTGTCTTTGGGATGTTTTTATTTGCAAGAATGAACTAAATTTATAAATACCTAAGGAGATGAATCCTATGATGAATTTTGTTGTTTGATTTCTATTTTACACAATAAATACTTAGATCTTGTTCTCAATTATGTGTGCTTAATTCTTGGTTTAATATTTCTAGATTATTGATCCATGTTTGATGTGCTTAAATTAGAGGAGGAATAAACCTAGTTTAAGAGAAGATCTAGTATAATTGAGTGCAGTTGCATGTAATTCTAGAAATAGGATGACATAAATCTATTAGATTAGAGTCAGATCTAATAGTGAATCCATAGATGGAGTTAATGCGATAATAGGGATTTTAATTAGAAAGAAATTCCTATTAATCAACCTAAAGCCAGTTGCTTTTATTCTTGAAAATAGGTATTAGCATAATTTAGGGATTTCTACAGATCAAGATACTAAGTGAAGAAATTAGGTAGTTTAAATTGATAATGACAGATGAAATCTAGGTGAATTCTTTCCTAGGTATTATTTTGCTTATTGGTTGTCAATCGGTTATTTTCTTGAATTGTTATTTATCGTGTTTGTAGTTAATTAATTTAGTTAATTTTAGTTTTTAATCAATCACTCGAATTTTTTGGTTAAATAATAGAAAGACGGTAATTACTACTACTTTTAGTGTTCGTGGGAATGATATGTTTGCTCACCATAACTATACTATTAATTGATTGGTGCACTTGCCCTAGTCAGATTTTTATTGGTTTACAACTGCATCAATCTTCTTCATTCTGTGGGGAATCTGAAATTGAGAGTTTAAAGTGTGCAGCTAAAGGAGTACTTACTAGTTTTGAATCTTGCATCTCAAATCGCTCAAGTATCTTCATGATGTATCTTTGTTGCAATAAAAATAATTTCTCGGAATGACTATCTCTCAAAATTTTCATTCCCAAAATTTTCTTTACAGCACCTAAATCCTCCATCTCGAAGTTAGAGATAAGCATGGTTTTAAGCCGATCAATTTCAGATGGATT
Organism: Gossypium turneri; assembly: GCA_008044935.1. Taxonomy (NCBI): domain Eukaryota; kingdom Viridiplantae; phylum Streptophyta; class Magnoliopsida; order Malvales; family Malvaceae; genus Gossypium; species Gossypium turneri. The sequence continues at coordinate 24,112,692 of CP032576.1, read as the reverse complement.
CTTATTCGTAATCAACATATCATCAATATAAACCAGCAAATATATAAAAGAATCATCATCAATACATTGTAGGTATACACAACTGTCATACTTACTTCGAGAAAAATCAGTACTCAACATGAAGGAGTCGAACTTTTATTAAATGGTCAAATTGGGAAAAATTATAAAATTCAAAGATTGAATGGTAACATATGTAAAAAAATCAATACGATATTGGCTGTTTTATTGAAAAGTTGCAAAACATTTTAGTATTGTCCATCCAGTAAAAAAGAGCATCTTAATAATTTTTCAAAAGCTATCATACTTTTGGAATAATGAAAAAAAACATGCAATGACTAATCGATCATCCAGGTGAAATGTTTGAAATCGTAACCTTATTAACAGAACATATTCTATTAGTGGAATTGAGTTGAAATGGTTCTGCAACAAAATGTCCAACGTAAAATGTAGGTTCTGTCAGTCGAGGAAGCGTTATGGCCTCACTACCCAACATGGCAACAACAGTTGACATAGTTGGTCTGTTTTCTGGATCTACTTGCACGCATAATAACCCAATTTTAATGCATTTAAGCACTTTTATTGGCACACTTGAACCAGCAAGATGCTCATCTATTAGTTCCATTCCTTCACCTTTTGACCATAATTTCCATGCCTACAATTATTACATAGAATTAGCCTAATATATATAATATAGTGTTAATCTATTCATTAAATATAGAATATGAAACATACAAATGTCAAAAGGCTTACACCACGTTGTGAGTGTTAGAGTTGTGTGACCCAAATCCCATCAATTGTTAAAGAAATAAAATACAGTGGCAAAATAAGAGGATCTGTGGGAGCAAAAGGCCTCAGGCGTTTGGCTCGAGGTCGAAGCCTAATATAGATCCCCATTAAGCATAAAACTATATTAAGATTACGACAGAGGGTGAGAGAGCGAAGCCAAAGCGATACGGACCATGCCACACAAGTAGAATCTGTACAGAACTACACTTCTTCTATTCGACATTAATTAGAATAGGATTTTTCAACCACTAAATAGATGTAGTTGAAACTCCTCTTATATCATTTGGTTTTCAACATTAGTGAATTTCTCTTTCTCTACCCATGGTTTTTCCTAAAAGGATTTTTCGCATAAAATCTGTGTGTTTTATTTTTCTTTTCTTATTATTTTAATATCGTTCTATTGCCATTATCGACGTTAGTTTTAACAGTAAGAGATGAAACTGTTATTTCTTTTTCCACTTATAATCTCCAACAAAAGTATTCAACAACTAAAAACATCTTATTTGATAGGGTGCCATGTATCCACTATTTTAGCCCATAAAAATCAAAGAAAGATTAAAAAAAGATTAAATAATCATAAATAACTTCAAACCTATTCTTCAATGTGTATCAATCAAATAAAAGATACATTCAATAACAAACCATGTTGGTTTTGTTAACTATTAACCATGAAACATACACTAATTCATTACTTGCACATGATCCTTCTCACTTGCATGACTTTGATGTAGAGGATAAATCTTTTTTTTTTCTTTTAACAAGTTAAATGCTAATTCTTTGAAGATTTTGATATATCTCGTTAAGCTAAAATTGGAAACAATAAAGAATAAAATGTCAAATTACAAAAGAAACATTAACTCCATGGTTTTAAGACACCAAGTTGGAAAGAATCCATAAGACCTACTATGTTCCGATTACTCTTTTTGTATTTGCTTCATTTTGATCTGCACAAAAAATGTTGCCATACCAAAGTCTTAATTTTTTGGATTCATCTCATGATCAAGTAAAATATTACTTGCTTTAAGGTTTCTGTGGATAACTCTAAAATAAGAAGCCTCATGCAAATACATGATACCTCGAGCAATTCCATTAATAATATTAAATCACTTTTTTCAAGATAGTTGTGTAGCCGAACTTGAATTTAATAAACACTCCAAAAAAAAAAAGAGAGAGAAAGAAATTACTAGTTAAATATTCAAATTCATTTGGTTGTACAAAAAAAATGTTGGTATTTAAAGGTTTAAGGCTCAAACCAAATAGGAACATGTCAAGGCTTCTATTGGGCATGAATTCATACACAAGTAACTTTTCATTTTCCTCTAAGCAACATCCTAAGAGCCTCACAAATTGTAATTTGGCAATTAACATGAGTTCAATTTTGAACTCAAGCAACCCTTTTATTAGAAGCCCTTGAAAGTGTTTTAACTGCAATTTTGTTTCCATTTTCTAGTTTGTCCTAACCAAATCTTTCGGCATTTAAAATAGAGGTATTTCACATCTATAAATTTGGAAAACCCCCCAAAAAAAATCTCCCAACTAACAAGTCGTTTCCCGAGCCAATTCCTAATACCAATGAGTTTATCTTGAAACTTTATTTCATTTTTTTCATTAGTTTTCTTCTAAATATAATAATTTTATAATCCTTTGATTTATAAAATTATGGCTAAAAAATGGAAAAACCTTAAAGAAGGCACTTTAGAATTACTCTTGTTGTCAACATAATGATATTTCCTTCAAGGTACATAGAAATAGTTTCCGAAGTTGGTCCTTGAAATTGGAAAGTAAATTCAAAGTTAAAAAATATGGCTTTAAACAATCCAATTGTTCAATCAATAATTATATAAGAAAAATTATGAACATTTAATTTTTCATAAGAAAAAAGTGTGAAAGAACTAATTGAATTTCCTTTTGGTACATTGATAATGTTTTTTTTTAATTTATGAACTAATTAAGAGACTATTATGTGTTCTATTTATTTTTAATTATTTGTTTTTAAATTTTAAATCTGCAATAAGCAATGTGTATCACTAATAATCTGATTTTGTGTCAAATCATTTACCAAATTAATTAAAAACTAAAGTTATGCTAGTCAAAGTAAAAAAATTTATTTTTTTTACAAATATAAAATTATTTATATAATTTTATTATATATTATATTTTAAATTTTGTATTTTCTATTATTTTAATGGTGTTTAGTTAAGTTCAATCACTAACTTAAAGAAAAAAAAGTTATATATCGAATTAGATCATTTCAACAATAAATGAAACACTTGATAGATTAGGAATGCCTCTATTTTAAAAGTTGAAAAGTTTGGTTAGCATGTTTGAGGATCAAATTGATTGAATTTGTAAATGTGAAGGGTTAAATTTATTGAGTTATTTATAATTAAGATCAAATTGATAGGATATGTAAGTAGTGATGATTAAATGTGTTATTATACTAGTTAGAGAAAGTCTTTCCATTATCAATTTAATTGTGGGTGACCAAAATAAAAACAAATTGAAACATTAATACCTAAATTGAAAACTTTTAAAGTGAGATGGCCAGGAGAAGAACAAATAGATTTAGTTGACTATTTGTATGGTTTACCCATTTATTTTATATTTCTTTTTATGAAATTATATTTTATGTATTGTTTGTGCATAAATCCTATACACCGTTACTGATTCATAATTTGTCACCTCATTGATGAGCAAAATAAAAAATATTAAAGGACTTATAAATAAATAGCCAGAAATGTATTAAAATTATAAATCTTCAAAACATTGTCTCTTTATTCAAATCTCATCTCAACCAAGAAGGCAAATGTAGAACCCGAAAATCGGTATGCTTGACGAGGGACCGCCGTCCTCCACCATGGTACCGCTGTTCTCCAATGACTGCAACAACTCTTTGAGCAAACATCACTAATTCTTTTTAGGGATATTTATTTTAGTTCCTTCCTTACGAAAACCCCCCAACTGCTTCACCAATTTCATCTAATAATTTCCTCGGCCATTCTCGCTCAATAACTTTGTGGTCATTTTGGAGGCCATCACTCTTTCTTCGCTGCAGCTAGAGGTTAAAAATCCCATCCATCAAGCTTAAATTTCCTGACGAACTCATGGTCATTGATTTTTTCGATAAATACTCGATGACAATCACGGATTTGTCATGCTTTGTAACAAGAGAAGGTTAAGATCGGAGTCGATTGTGGTAAAACTGCTCTTAACAACAGAGAGATCCGTCACTCTAAACATTAGAAAACACTTGAAAACTCACACTCTTGAGTTACATTTGAAAGGAAAACGGTGGTATAGTTTAATTAGGGTTAACTAAAGATAAATGCTTCATCTCCATAATTTTTGAAAACTGCATTAACAAAAACAAAATAATACCAAATTATAAACTTTTAAAATAAGAAGAAAGAAAAAGAGAGGTTGTGGAGGAAAATGACGAGGCACAATCTTCCAAGTCTGAAATGTGAAGATTTTGGTAAGGGTTTTCAGAGATAAATTAGGCGACGATGTGCGAGTGCCACATTATCACTTTTTAATATTAAAATGTGTGGCTGAAATTTAAATTTTAAAGAAAAAATAGTTTAAGTATCAAATTAGAAAAAATTATCAAATCCATCAATTAACATACGTAAAAAAAAAAAAACAACAAAAATCATTACAATATAATGAAAGAAAATCTCTAGTTGTTTTATTGAAAAGTTGCAAAACGTTTAGTATTTTACATCCAATATAAAATAGCATATTAACAATTTTTCAAAAGCATCATGCAATAACTAATCAATCATCGAGTTGAAATGTTTGAAATCGTAACCTCATTAACAGAAAATATTCTATCAGTGAAACTGAGTTGAATTGGTTCTGCAACAAAATGTCCAACGTAAAATGTAGGTTCTACTGGTAGAGGAAGCGTTATGGTCTCACTTCCCAACATGGCAACGACAGTTGACATAGTTGGTCTATTTGCTGGATCTACTTGCACACACAATAAACCAATCTGAATGCATTTAAGCACTTCTGTTGGCACACTTGAACCAGCAAGATGCTCGTCTATTAGTTCCATTCCTTCACCTTTTGACCATAATTTCCATGCCTACAATTATTACATACAATTAGCCAAATATATATAATATAGTGTTAATCTATTCATTGAAGATAGAAGAATAGGACACATACAAATGTCAAAAGGCTTTCACCATGTTCTGAGAGATGAAACCCGTTATTTTTTTAACCGCTTATAATCTCCAACAAAATAACTCCAAAACTAAACACATCTGATTTGACAGAAAAGAGTCCTTCCATAGCATATTCGGGCGCCATGTATCCACTATTTTAGCTCATAAAAAACAAAGAAAGATTAAAACAAGATTAGATAATCATAAACAACTTTACAAAGCAGCAAACCTATTCTTCAATGTGTATCAATCAAATAAAAGATACCTTCAATAACAACCCATCTTAGTTTTGTTAACTATGGACCATACAGTAAGTCATTAATTGCACGGGATCCTTCTAACTTGCATGACTTTGAAGTAGAGGATAAATCTTTTTTCCCTTTTAACAAGTTAAATGGAAGATTTTTTATATATCTGATTAAGTTGAAATTGGAAACAATGAAGAATAAAATGTCAAATTACAAAAGACACATTTTAAGAGAACAAGTTGGAAAGAATCCATAGGACTTACTATGTTCCGACTACTCTATTTGTATTTGCTTCATTTTGATCTCCACAAAAAATTTTTGCCATGCCGAAGTCTGATATTTTCGGATTCATCTCATGATCAAGTAAAATATTACTTGCTTTAAGGTCTCTGTGGATAACTCTAATATGAGAATCCTCATGCAGATACATGATACCTCGGGCAACTCCTTTAATAATATTGAATCGCTTTTGCCAAGACAATTGTGTAGCCAAACTTGAATCTAATAAACGTTCCAAAAAAAAACACTAGTTAAATATTCAAATTCATTTTGTTTATGTATAAAGAAAAATGTCGCTATTTAAAGGTTTAAGGCTCAAACCAAATAGGAACAGGTCAAGACTTCTATTGGGCAGGAATTCATATACAAGTAACTTTTCATTTTTCTCTAAGCAACATCCTAAGAGCCTCCCAAGATTTCTATGTTGTAGTTTGGCAATTAACATGACTTCATTTTTGAACTCAAGCAGCCCTTGACTAGAAGCTCTTGAAAGCCTTTTAACTGCAATTTCGTTTCCATCTGCTAGTGTGCCCTGGAAATTAACATATTAACATTTATACTTTGTAGGCTTCACCATAAAGAAAATTCTAATCATAATTACCTTGTACACAGGGCCAAATCCACCTTGTCCGAGCTTATTCTCATCACAAAAATTAGTGGTCGCTGCTTGTAAAATATCCAATTTAATTGAAGGAAACTCTTGAGATGTTTCAACATTTTCGCTTGAGTTCTCATGATTCCCGCTTCCGATTACCAAGTCAAGTAATTGAACTTCTTGGCTATCTTCTTTATCCCCTGTAATAAGATATAATGTGATTGGCGTAAGATTATAGCCAAAATTGGAAAAATGTCAACATGACTAATAGTGCATACCTTGAATGTTTGTCCTTTTCCATAGGAAGATACCGCAAGCAGAAACCAAAGCTAGTCCAAGAATCGCCGATAAACTTTCACCAAGTGGAACCCAGATTGATTTGTTCTGATTCTTCTCTGGTTTTTGGTCTTTCCAAGATAAACAGATCTTATCAAAATCTTGTAAACTACATGTAATTAACAAGAAACACAACTACTCAACTACCCTTACGAAACAACAAATCACAACTTGCAACTCATTTCCTAGGACATTGTATAGACTAGATGCTAAGTGCGCTGACAACCCATCTCCACATTGGATGAATACAAGAGAAATTGATTGGCTAACCCACTTAATCAGTCAACTGTGGAATTGTCATTTCTTTTGTTCTAACAAATGAAAAGGAGAAGGAAAGCCTGCAGTTTTTTTGTTTGATCCAAATGCAATCAGAGATGATGAGGGTACGAAGGAATAGAAAAGAAGGCTCTCAAACCATATTAAAGATTGGATGAATACTTGGTTTCAATATTTCAATTTTTTAATTTTGCAGTCTATAAGTATAATATTTGACAACTAGAAGAAGTTAAAAAGAGATAAGAGTAGTAATAGATTTTTCATTTACTTTAATTAGATGCGTACTAACCTTGTGTAATTGTGGGAATCAAGTCGAATGTAAACATACAGTTAGGCTTCTGAACATAACCTCCTTGCTTCCCATGGCAACATGCTTTAAAGGAACTCTTAGCGGCCCGTAGGCAGGAATCACATTCCTCCTGTGATATGTCTGGAGTGCACTGCATTTGTGCATCTATGTTTTGAGATACTGTAAAATATGCTTCCCCAGTTGCATATTTACGACTAGAAGAGCCGTTGGAAGCGTTTCTCACCAAATGGTCCGTCAAACTCTCCCAAATCGTATCAAATCGTGGTAAGTTGGAGCCGATGTCGTGCGTGATAGTGCCAGCAGTAGTAGGCTCTAGCTCCAGGATTCCAAAAAAGGGACGATTTGCATAGCGTACAATACATGCGGGATCACCTGACCATGAAATGGCTTCTTTCTGGTCGGGACATTTATTTCTGAGATCACGAACCGCGGATTTCACAAGGCCATAACAATCGTGTGGATTTAAGTCTCCACTGCACAGCCCAAGAGCGTAAGCTGTGTTGGAGTCTTGGCCAGCGGTGGCAGTAAAGAAACCACCACTTTTAGAGACATTATCTGGGAGAGAATCGAGAATATGGTCAAGGTTTTTACCATATGTACTGTTGGTTGTGAAACTACCAGACTCTGTTATGCATACATAGTCTTGGTTAAAGATTATACTCATGCCTGTGAGCAAATGGGTGAGAAGAAAAACTAGAACATTAACCCATATCACACGAACTCTACGTTAATTTCCCAATACAAATTGTTAATCTTCATCTGTCTTCTTCATTTTATGCAGGGGAAAAAAGCGATCTTCCTCCAGGTTTCCACGCTCTGGAATTGTCTTTTTGGCATGTTTAAGTCAAAAGTTTTATAATCAAATCAAGGGAAATATTAAATGAATAATTTCGTTCTTATGGGTCCAAACTACATGATCCGTCACTCATCCTATTTCTACGTTAATTTATCTTTCTTAGGTAGGTTATACTGCTACTGTTGAAGGGGCAAATAATAACAAATAATGGTGCACTAAACTGAAACAATAAAAACTCATATGAAATGGAATATAAGGGTCCATAAAAGAAATTGCAATTAAATTGGAATGCCCAAAAATAATAGTACCCAAAACTTAATAAAAGAATGATATGATGATAAATTTAGTCTTTAATGTTTATATCTTTTCATAATTTGGTTTTTATTCTTTTTTATGGGATAAATTTGATTCTCAACCTTTTAAAAAGAGTTAGAATTTGAACACCTAACTTTCATGAAGAGCCAAATTGTTATTTTTTTAATAGAAATATTAAACTAAAATGTTAAATTTTTAAACATGGAAGCGCGCATGGCAACCCCGTGTACTCCATTTTTTTTAATTCTTATGAACTTTTTTATAATTATTTTGATTTTTTCCATTAAAAAAAGTTATTTGGCTCTTTCTAAAGGCCAAATTAGGGGTAATTTACCAAAAAAAACCGTTTTTTTCAAAATTTACCGAAATGGGCCGATTTTTTGATTATTTACCGGAATGGTCCATTTTTCGGGAAATCGCGTCCACGTCAGCGCGATGTCAGGGTACGCGCCAGGAAATCGAGGCCACGTCAGCGCAAGTTGCTGACGTGGCAGCAAATCGCTCCTACGATGAACAGTGCCACGTCAGCAACGGTAAAAAATTTGTATAATTTATTATGCATAATTTATTGCACCTATTTTTTACACTTACTAAAATACTAAAATTTTAAAATTTATACAATAATTCTAATAATACATATTAATGTATTACTGTAATATTGTAGCTCAAATTGTCAATCCGTCTATACTATTGTACTAAAAATATATATTAATGTAATATTGAAGAGTTAATTGATTAAAAAAATAAATAAATGCAACAAGTACAAAAAAGATTCAAAATTGTTAGTAACAAGATTTGAACCAAGGTACTAAGGGGAAAAAGCAAGCATCTTAACCAACTAAGCTAGACTAATTATTTGACATATTATAGAAATACTGTTATTATCTTAATTATATTACTTACGGTTTGCCCCTAAATTTTGCCCCTAAATTTTGATTTTTTCGGTTTAAAATTGAATTTTGAAACATTCAAATCATTATTTTCCTTATTTATTTGAAGTAAACACCGGATTTTTTTTTACAGAATCGTTGTATTATTTTTTTTGATTTGACACGTGTATGGAATAGGTCCGATAAATCGTTAGAACGTAAGTAATATAATTAAGATAATAACAGTATTTCTATAATATATCAATTAAATAGTTTAGCTTAGTTGGTTAAGATGCTTGCTCTTTTCCCTTAGTTCCTTGGTTCAAATCTTATTGCTAACAATTTTGAATCTTTTTTGTACTTGTTGCATTTATTTATTTTTGAAGAGTTAATTGATTAAAAAAATAAATACAAGTACAAAAAGATTCAAAATTTATTTTTTCAAAATACCAAAAAAGCCCTATATTTTTAAAATTTATCGAAATGGGCCCGGTATTTTATTTTTTGACCGTCGGGTACTGTTCACGCGCGTGAGGAAATCGCGTCCACGTCAGCATCTCGCGCTGACGTGGACGCGATTTCCTGACGCGTACCCTGACATCGCGCTGACGTGGACGCGATTTCGCGGAAAATGGACCATTTCGGTAAATAATCAAAAAATCGGCCCATTTCGGTAAATTTTGAAAAAAATGGCTTTTATTGGTAAATTGCCCCCAAATTAGTAGTATAAGCCGATTTTTTTTAATTAGGCCTTTGGGCCATTTTTTCTATTTAGCAGTATAAGCATGTCCAGCTGGGTGCTCTTTCTACATAGGTAGCAGGAAAATGCGCCCAACTAGGTGCGCTTTCCCTTTCTCTCTCCTAAAACCTTAACTATTTTTATTCTTTTAGGGTTAAGGGTTAAAGCTTGGTGTATATTCTAGGGTTTAGGGTTTTTTTGGAAGGGTTTAGGATTTTTAGTTGAAACCACAAAAGTTCATAGGTAAATTTAAGGGGTCGAGGATGTGATAATGCGCCACAGAACGCATATATTTCATATGTCATGGCGGGATAAGACCATCACCTCAAAAATTCATTGTGGGTAAATCTGGTTTCGAGGTAATAATGCTTGATACGATCAGGGGTCAAAGTCTAAGTCGAGGTCCCAGTCAACAGCCTTGATGCACTCACGAGTTCGAGTATAACCGAGGGGCTAGGTGACGGTCGTTATGCGATTAGGAGTTCAAGCTTTTTGGACACTTGCAAATGATGCCTATATATACCATACATAAGATTGAGGTCAAAATCATATAGAAAAACTCTGGGGACTTCTGGTGTAATCAACGTAATTTTTTTTTATTTTCAAGCAGTCGTTATCTTTGAACTTTCATTCAAACTCGGGTGGACACAAGAGGGCTCTCAGGTGGAGAGTGGATGTTCCAGCACAGCAGAGGTCAAACTCGGGTCGACACGGCAGCGGTTGTAGTTATTAATGGCTTGTTTAATAAAGACAATCGTCATCACCCCGAAAGGAGCATCACCTTTACTGCATCACAATAACCACTCCCCACCTGAGAGCCCTCTTGCATATATGACGGTGTTGACTTTTGAATAAGAAGGAAGGTTAAAGGTACCAATTGTCTGGAAATGAAGAAAATAATTACACCAATTATAGCAAGAAGCCTTAGATTTTCTCCGTATAAATAAGCCCTCAAACTTCTATATAGTATTTATAGGGCATCATTTTCGAGTATTCGAAAAGATTAAGCTCATAGCCACGTAACGATCGTTAATTGGCTCCTCCATTATACCCCGATCCATTATCACATAACGGTCATCGATTGAGACCTTTACGTAGACTTCCACCCTTGACCGTAGAAAGCAAAAGCACCCCGGACCTGACTTTCTCGAGATAGGCTTCAGAGGTAATGGTCCCCAATCGGCATGATATATGAAATGTGTACGGCTCAAAGCAATATCACATCATCGATGACTCAAGAATACCTCGAACATTAAAGAAATATTTTTAGCGATCAGAATTGTTAGCACTCAAAAATGATTTATGGAGTAGAGGTGGAGAGTGTGAGGTAGAAGATGTTTGAGGGGTAATGAAACTTGTTGTGTGAGACACCTTTTATAGGCATAGGGAAGGGTATGTTTGCAAAAAAAAATTCCTTTCATTGAAAATGTGTTGTAGGAATGAAGAACATATCCGAAACATTATTGAAAAATACGAAGCGTCAGACTTTTAATTTTGGGCAAAAGAAATTTTGTTAGAGAAAGCACGCCCAGCAAGGCGAGCCTTCCTGGTAACATGACAGGAAAGCGCGTCCAACTAGGTGCATTTTCAAAAGCACAGCCAGTTAGGCAAGTTTTCTACCATGTCAGCAGGAAGGCTCGCCCTGCTAAGCGTACTTCTTTTAAAAAAATTCTTTCCTGTTGAGGATACAAACAACTTTTTAGGATACCCAAGGAGCACGTTATGAGATGCATAATACTTGGGTAGCACGGGTACAATAAAGTTATAGGACTTCTAAACGTGCTTTGAACTTAGACACATATCATAAAAAAATGCAACGAATGCATGCATTCGCAAATGAATTTTAAAGCACATATTCTCTTTCTCCCTATATAATTTTCCTATAAATGGGATGCAATTTTCTGTTACGAGAGTTGCATGTACTTCTTTGGACAACCCTCTACTTATTTTTTACAATTTTTCGTCCAATTTGTGACGAAAATTGAAACGAGTCGATAAGTAAAATTAGTTATTTACTACAATGGTCAAATCTGTAATACAGAAGTCGAGGTGATATTTGTAGGAGCGAAGTCCATGGAAATGGCGTCTAGTACTACTATTCAATTGTGTGAGTTACAGACTAGAACCAAGAGGAAAGTTGAGGGATCGACTTGAGGAACGATTTTAAAGTTACAATGTAGATATCTTACTTCCGTTGACCCCTATAAGTATGACCTATTCGACTTGACTGGCGAGGTCCATCTCGATACGGTCATATCATCACACTGCTCAGGTGGAAATGCTATAATGGAGTTATACTTTGAGTTCATCAAGGCTTATGGATCTGACCCATCTTCAACCACCGTTGCGGTGAATATGAAAACCGAAGCCGAAGCAGAAAGTCCTACTACACAGTTATGTTGTAGGTTCACTGGCCTGCTATAAAGTGGTTACTATGTTGTTCCCAAAACATCATTGGGAAAACACTCATTGGTCTCTAGCACGGATCTAAACTTTAGTGGTCAGTACCTGTCGGGTCTTGAGCATAACCCCAATCTGGACACTCAGGCTCGACAATCAATCAGTGTATTCGATTTCAACTTCAACACTGGATTAATGTAATAGGGCAAAAGCAGTTATACGGAGGGATCATCGATGTACACTTGACATTCCTCTAACGATAGAAGATACGACTTGCCGGTGAGTCTGAACTACGACAGGTACTCGACATCTGTTGCCATGTCTGCTGAGAAAAATGGTTCGCGAATGGTTAAGGATTGAATCCTACGCTCTCAACTCTCGATGTGCTCCTCATATTGCTACACCCAGTCATAGTTGTTCTTCCCCCATATGTCCACTTTGTACAACTCCTTCAGGTCTCACGATGGTGGTGGAATTTGTTGCCTCCACCCAAATTGCCACAACACCCGATCTGATTCATGTATTTCCACCGTCGCATACACTACCAATGGCACCTTGGCGTCCCACATCTCTCGATTGGCCAACACTTCTCGCGGGATGCAAAATATGATATCGATGTCGGTGTACGATATCCATTCAAACTGAAAAGTAAATTTGTAAATATCATTATGTATGAAATTTTTTATGAATCATTACATGACTAATATAAGTTCATAAGAATAAGTAACTAACCTCAGCTTTTAAGCGTTAGCCTAATAGCAATCTAAAATCTTCTAACTCATCGGGCAGACTCACGTAACTCAGCCCATGGTTCTATTTGTACAAGCGATATGTTAGTCAAAACGTATAATAAATAGTAGTCGCCATCAGGCCCACAACTGCAATAGGAGCAGGCAACCACCGATTGACATCATATTCAATATCATGGCCCGACACATCTCTCGGTATAATGTAGACAAGATGGTCGATCCCTAACTTAGTTTTTTGCATTTATTAAAGTCCACTAGATGTAGTAGCCACCTTACATACACCAAATTTCGAGATTTTTTGGGCATTAAAATGCCCCTGGTTAACCTTATGATGAATGCTTGTACGTATTGTTCTATGACCTCCTCTGTTCTATTGTTAGGGAGCTCGTCAAAATTATTCTCCAACCAGTTGATCAATATCCAACCACCTTCAAACCTGTTCGAGACTTTCCCCATCAGTGCTCTACAGAGGTATACTTTACCCAAAATGATCGTTGATCCCATGATGACTAGCTCATCCACTAGTAGACCGAGTTATGGTGTGGTATGTCCTCGAGTGTAATTGTACACTCGCCATATGGAAAGTGGAAAATGTGTGTTTTGGGTCTCCATCTTTCCACCAACGCACTGATTAGTGTAAGATTGAGTTTGCAGCCCTGGTCATGCGAGACGTATGCAAGAATTCAACTTCTTGCAAGTGGCCACAAATTTTAGGGATCACAAGCTTTCCCATATTATGAATGAAGCCTTTTCGAATACGATCATGTGCCTATTTACACAATAAAAAATTCAAATTAAAAAATAATTAAATTTAATATAATTGAAAATAATGAAATTTAAAATCTCATCTTACCATTACTGCTTGGGCAACGAAAATATGATTATAACACCACTATACCCGATTCGACTATATGGATCCGGTATAAGGTTATTACATTTGGTGCCAAAGCGGTTTTGGCTAGAAATTGTATAATTCAATCATTCATATATAGTGTATTAACTTATTTAATCCAAAAATTATTAATATAAACATTCGGGGTTATTAACAGATGTTTGTTTGCGTTTGGAAATGATTTAAAATTTGTTTTTAACTCAAAACAGAGGCAAAATATTGATACTTAAACAAAAGGTATCGATGTTTTATGAAAGGTATCTATACCGCTACACAAAAATGATACCAAAATAGCATTCTGGAACTCCAAAAATTCAAGTTTTGATGATGGTATCGATACCTTAGGCCTAAGTATCGATACCTAGGCTTATATCAATACCCACCTCAAAAATGATACCAAAATTGCTCTCTGTTTCTCAAAAAAATTGATTTTTGGGTCAAGGTACTGATACCTTTTCCTCAGGTATCGATACCTTGGGTTATGGTGACACAAAAGTAGTTTGGAAAAATTTCAAAAAAACCCTCTGGGCTAATTCAAAACATTCAAACACTTCCAAACCAATTCAATTACCCTCAAACTTATTAAAATTCACCACAAAATCTATATAATAACATCATATATGCATGCATATGTTAAGCTATTATAAATTCCTTTCAAAAGCTAACAAAATATACCATTAGATCACCAAAATAACAAGGTTTCCAAAGTTTGCATTTTAGTCCATCTAACATTCAACTACACAAAGAACCTATGTACATGCCATAATAACCCCAAAATTCATACATACAACATTGCCTCATGGAATGCTGATGAGATGGAATGCACACAACCTCGATATTAGCCCAACTGGATCTACTTCACCTACGCATTAGAGAATTAATGCGGTAAATCTATGAAGACTTAGTACGTACTTCAAGATTTTTTTTAATCTAAGATTAATAGTAACAAAAAGTAAAATTTTATTCATTTTATGGACATATAATTCTCATCAAATTGGTTCCTAAAGTTTAATATATTTTTCTTAAAATCAAAATTACCGTTACTTACCGTAACCCAATAATTGATAATAGCTGAATTACAACATTGTAGCCCAATGTAAACTAGTTGAACACTTAGGATAAATGGAAATAAATCGATAATGTATTGTTGATGCATATTGTAAGGCCCAATTTTTGCTTAGGCCCGCAAACCAAAAAATAAATCAATCATATAAAAAATATATATATATAAAAGTCCAATAACAGTGGTCCAATTACAATACAACCCAATTAGCCCAATACACCCTAGCCCAGTAACCCAAAAAAATGGGAAACCCTAGCCAAACTGTGCCACAGTTGGAACCAGACCCTCCCACGCATGCCGCATGCCTCTGCTCTCCCCACACATACATCTCTGCCTCCAACTAGCTGTACCTGCAAAACAAATGTAACAAACGAGCAGCAACAGAAGCAACCATGCAGCAAAATAGAATAACAGAAGATAGGAGAGGAAAAAAATAGATTTTATTTTATTTTATTTATTTCTTTTTTTCATTTTCGGCTATAAAAGCTGATTACAAAATCTGTAAAGGGGATTGGAAAAAAAATCAATTAGAAGAGGACGAATAGTAGTTTTTTTAAAGGTGATTTGTTGATTTCTATTATTTTCCTTTGATTTTTTTTATTTTATTTGCGAATTAAAAGAAAAGGAGAAGGTTCTTACCTTCGTGAGTGCACCGTCGGAATCTCCATGTGCTCCGTCCCAAATCTGAGTCGAGAGTGGAAGATTCTGGGCATGTGCAGTGGTGGAGAGAAACAAAGTGGTGGCTACTAATTTTAGGGTTTAAAAGGGTCTATTTATAGTGCGAGAAACGACACCGTTTAGGGCCTATTTCAATGGCTCCAAAATGGTGCCGTGTTGGCCAGTAACCCAATTACCCGACCTGCTAGTCTCAGATCCGCACATTTTATAGTGTAGGCGAAATTTGCACAAATGGTCCCCGTTCTTTTTATAACTCTTTCAAATTAATCCTTTTATTCCATTAAGATTTGGCCACGCATTCTATGTTTCATTCCAATTTGGTCCGTGTCAAGACGCTGCGTTTTGAGGGAAGGGAATATTTCTCATTCGGCCCCCATGTTATTCGCGCGTCATATTTTGGCCCTCAGTTTTATTTTATTCTCATTTTTTCATTTTAATTTTGTTTTAAATTCAATTTAATCCTCATTAGTTTGATTTCATTTGCTTTTTTTAGTTATTTAAGTATTTTTTATTATGCTATTTTTTATTCTAAATTTTAAATCTAATATTATTTGAATGTTTAAACTTATTATTATTTTAAATTTATCATTAATATTATCTAACTCTATTGTATATTGTTATTTCAGATTTATAATGTATTGCTATTATAATTTGTCATATATTATTTTATATAAATTCAATATAATTGTACACATTCTTTAATGGTTTTGTTTTGTAGTATTTTTTTTTTAATTCACTTTTATATGTTTCTATGATTTTAAAAATTTTTTAACGATATTCTTATACAATATTATTATATATATAGATAAGTAATATTTAATTATTATTATTATTATAAGATTTGCATGTTCATACGTTTTTTAAAAAAAACCAATTTTTATATATAATCATCTTCTTTTAAAAACCCTATTTTATATATTTTGTTTATTTCAACTTTTTTTTATATATTATTATGTATATATATTATCATTCATATTATTCTTAAATTTTTCATTTCATATGTACTATTCATTTAGATTGATATATGTATATTATTTTGTGTATTACTTATTTTAATTTTCTTCGTATACAATACTTGTTTTAAAATTCATTTAGATATTATTTCTTTTCACATAGTATTTATTTTTTACCTTTATTTTTGACCTATTTCAAATTCATATATATATTGTTTATTTTGAAATTTTATTCATATAACTTATTGTTTGCATTGATGATTTTAAATTTCCTTCTGTGTATGTTTTTTTTTTAAAAAAACTTGTTATATTTTATTTGTGTTAGTTTGCTTGGTATTTCTTTCAAAATTAATTTATAATTCATTAGTTTTAAAAGTTAGTATTTGCATAATATGGGATGAAAGATTATTGCTCTCGTACCTATTGTTTTACTTATTTATATTTATTGATTGTTAGTTATTCTTTAGTGTATATTTTATTTTTTGAATTATCACTTCGCATTGTACATTGTTATCCCATTGCATTTTATTTGTCAAAAAGATTACGTTTCATTTAAGCATTAAAATCGTTTTATTCAAAAGTTTTCAAAATAAAGCAATACTTGATACCCAAGATTTTCGAGAAGATTGTGCCCTAACTGTTAGAGTATGCTCAAAGATCAATCATGAGATGGTTGTAATAACATACTTTATTTATCATGTTTATTAATATAAGGCGCTACCATTATTATTTCAGTTTTTTTTTCTGTGTATAAATAAACTGTTTTATAATAATGTCCCGAGAATAATATGATTATTCTTAAAAGGTCCTTAGTCAAGTATTATTATTGGTTAGGACGACAATAATGCATTAAGACTAACATGTAGTTGATTGATGATAAAGAGTTATCATTGATATGGAATGTCAAAATCGATGCATGAATATGTGTGTTAGAGAACAACATATTGGACTAACCCGTTATGAGTATGTTTCTTGGATTATTATGTAATTGTCACCACATTACTCATAGTGATTAATATGTATATGATCCTCAGACTTGAGATCATCATAATCCCAACATCGTGAGTTGTATATTTTTGATACAATCAAATATACACTGTAACTGGTTGTTCTATAAAGGCTGATGTTGGATATACCATGATCTATGTAGAGGGATATGGTTGATTGATATAGGATAAGTCCCTCCTACATAATGGGAGTAATATCTTAGGCCACTTGATTGAGTGAGACTAGAAATGCATGGCCATGCTCAAATAAGCTGATATGAGATGTCATACTTATTTGTATATCACAGTCTACTTAAGATATCAAGGAACATGGAATGGACTATGCAAGTGTAACTATTCCATGACTTGTGTCCAATCCAGAGATAAAGGACTTAAGGATTATTGCATGAAAGGTTAATCATAAAAAGGTTATGTCGAATCATGATTTCTTGTGACTTAGGTAGCAATGATGCATTGCTAGGTGCCACTCATTTTTTGTAACATTGGAATCGTTCTAGTATTACTGCTAATGTTACAAGAACCTACAGGGTCACACCCTATAGTTGAAATGAACGGAATAAAACATAGTTGGTATTTTATTTGGTTGTCGCTTGAATTAAATTAATTATAGAATTAATTTAATTGGGTAATCAAATATCGAACACATTATGTACAAGGTTGTTGTACGCATAATGAGAACATGAATTTGGTTAGTATATAAATTCAAATAAATATATAGTTTACCGAAATCATTATTATAATTAATGTAATTATAATTTTTGGTTTAAAACACTATTATATTTATTTAATTTCTAGAAACCCTAAAAAATAGATATAAAAATCTCGTTTTTTTCTTTGCTTGGGGTCTAGCAGTCGTAAAAGCAAAGTCTTCTCTAAAACTATTTTGGGGATTCTTTCTGTTCATTATCAACTAGGTGGATTATGTAGACGCTGGAGTCACGATAGATTGCGGCTTGGTTTGATAGTAGATTAGATCACTCGTTGCTGAGGCATTGCTGTCTACTCAGAATAAACATTCGGTAATTTCGAAACCTTTATTTCACCCCGATTCGTTCCTCAAACATGGATCCACGGTTAGAATCGCCAAATGTTTTATTTTTCCGCTCCGCCGTAGGGGTGCCGGCGTTCCAACACTAGCTTATTGAGCTTCAATTTTCTTCGTTGAATTTAAGTAACCGAGTATCCCCTTTTCAATTCAAACGTAAAAATTTTAAATCAAAGCTTATCTCGAAAATTCAAAACATTGTGTCCTAACTCATTGGATATGACCTTTTGATATCTTGAGACGAGGTTTTTTTTTAAAATAAAAGCAAGGTATATGTCATTGTTGGGACTTTGAGAAATTGTGCCCTAACTTACGAGGTTTCGATATTCTCATCGAACTAAAACAACTAAGACATTTTAGTTTTCAAATACACAAAGTTTCAATAAAGATTTTTAAAAGGTTAACTTATGCTCGGGAATTCAAACGTTGCATCCTAACTTACAGGATACGATATTTTGTTGAATCGGGATGACAAGGCGTTTTTACATTCGTTCAAATTTATCCAAGTATTGTTTTAAAATATGGCATTAATAAAAAAAGGGAATCATTTTTAAATTTTTTCGCATTTTCGACATACGACTTTAAGACATTAAACAATCAATTCGGTACTAATTTTGGGTGTTACGAGAGTGCTAATCCTTCCCTGTACGTAACTGACTCCCGAACCCATTTTTCCTAAAACTCGTAGACCAAAATCATTTTTAAGGTGATCCGATCACACCTCAATAAAAGATCGATGGCGACTCCAATTTTCATTTTTTAAGTTGACGCTATTTTTGTTTCCAAAAAGTGGTTTCGACACATATCATACATCACTAAGCATAAAGTGCAAATAACAATAAGCAGCGAAGTGCAAAATAATTACGATAAGCACCAATGTGCAAATTTTACAACGATAAGCACTGAAGTACACAATAATACGATAAGTGCGCTAATTTTTCCTTAATGGCATGCCATCAATGTCCCAATAGTTTGGGACTCATTTACATGGGCTTTTCTTATTATTAAATCTTTTTATTCATTCACTTGACAGAAAATAATATAACTTTGTATTTTTCACGATTTAGTCTTTATCACAATAATAACACTAAAACTTATAAATTCTCTTCATTTTACCACATACAACACTATAATTTTTACTTCACTTTATTTAAACTCACTTTCCACGTATTCATAATATCATAACATATTTTAATTTCTTTCAATTTAGTCTTTTTCCATTATCACCACAATACATCATAGAATGGTACACCAAAGCCAACGTTCATAACATTTACATTATTTAACCCTGCTAAATACTTACTATGATATCATTAATTTAGTAGTTAACTACTTAATTAACATAATTATCTAATTAACATAACTTAAACAAAATTACTACTTGAAGTACTTACAACCAAAATTTGGATGATGAGTTTTTCTTCTCTTCTACTCCTTAGCCACTTCTTTCCTTTCCCTTCACTTTTGTCCTCAAACTTCTTCTCTTTTTCTTCAATTTCATAAAAACATATAACATTTATAAGTTAAAACTAAAAATCAAATAACTTTTCTATGCTAGATTATGAAAATAAACATGTATGTTATGAGAATTTCCATCATCCTTACCTTAACTTTTTGAAAACCCAAAACCCTAACTCATGTATTTCTCTCTTTTAACCCATCTATGGAAGTTCCCTCATGAAATAAAGTTGCTCACTAGTCTTTTTATTTTTTTTAGCTTTTACTAAATAAATTTCAAAGAAAAATGAAGGTTTGGAGCTTGGATGGTTCAACAATGGAGGAAGGACATGGAAGGAAATAAAAGAAAAGTAGGATAGATTTGGGGGAAGGTGAGTGACGGTTGGTATGTTGAAAAAGATGATATCTTTCATCCTTTCTCCACTTTTCGACACATTTCCACTAAAAATATCTCACTTTTTTTTAAATGGTCAATTTGCTAATAAGTTCTCAAGCCATCCATGTTTACACTTTTACCCATCATCATTACACCTTAAAATATCTACTTGGTTATTTATCATTTTATCCCAACTCATCTTTGATAATTCCTAGGATGACTCATAGTTCACTTGGTTAAATTTCTTTTTAATCATTCCTTCCTTTCTACTACCACTATGTATCTCCTAACTTTCTAAATTTCTACTTCCACCACAACAATTCTTATACTATTTCAATTTAGTCTAAGCTTCTATTTAAATCTTTCTATCTCAAAAAAATAGTTTCTAATATCCTATTTGGTCTAAATAGTTCCTAATTTAATACTAAAAATCCCTATTTAGTAAAATTCAAAATTTCTCCACTATTTCTTGACCCAGTTCATCACTGTACCTAACTCCAAGTCAAAATGTGGTTGTCGTCGAAGCGGATTAGAGAGGCAGTCATTCGTGAGAAATTGATTTGAAACAAGATAATTAAAAATAATATTTTTTAAATGAAAATATCAAAAAATTTAAAACGAGAGAGTTGGGAGAAGGATATGAATGAAAAAAATAAAATTTGAGGGGTATTTATAGGGTACAGAAAATTTTACCGTTGGGGGATTTTATTTTTTTTTACCGTTGGCACGGCAACGTTCAAAAAGTCGTTACTTTTTTATCGTTGGGGGAAGTACGTCCAGCTAGGCGAGCTTTCCTGCCACCTGTGCACAAAATGTGTCCAACTGGACACGTTTTCCCTTTCTCTCTCCTAAAATCGACCTATTTTCTTAAATAAAAAATAGCCCAAATGCCTAATTAAAAAAAATTGGCATTTCAGCTTAAATTTTCCCTTTCTGAAAGGTTAATTGTCAAATTTAGCTTAAAAAAAGGTTAAAATGTTAAATAAGCCATCGGAAAATAATTAAAAAATCTATTAAGCTCCTCATCGAAAAGAGCACCAAATTGAGCCCTTTGAATCATGATTTATACTCAATTGAACCCCTTGAATTCATTTTTTCGGTTGAAGCCTTGATATTTGTTAACTGCTATAGCGAGTGACACGGCAAGAACTTGGTGAGTGACATGGTAAGTGAACATGACAAGCAATTGTCGAAAAATGATGACGTGGAGAGCTTACTTATTTTTTATTATTATTTTATAATGGTCTAATTGATTTTTTTTTTATTTTGTGAGAGATTTATTGATTATTTAAGTGAAAACATTATTAAAATTAAAAAATTTAACTTTTTAAATATAAATTATAAAATTCATAAAAATATTAGAATCTTATAAATAATTATAATTATATATATAATTATATGAAAATTTTTAATTGTTATAAAAGTTTTTAGAAAAATAATTGAAACATCATTAAATATTATAAATTATTATAAAAATAGTATAAAATTTTAGAAATGATTAAAATTTACAAAAAAAAAAACTACAAATAAGTTAAATAATATTATTAAAAATTAATAAAAGTTTATAAAACAAAAATTTATTGCAAAAGTTATAAAAATTATAGAAAGTTTTTGTTATTTTGCTACTTTGGAGTCCTTGATTTTGGTAATAAGGAAATGGGGAGATTGACGTGTGATGATTGGACTTGTGTGAGGTGTCGAGTGAAGGGTTAGTGACAATGAGTTCATTGCTTAATGGCTTAAAGTGAGTGATAGATAGAGGTATTAATGGATTGGTCCGATTTACTATTCAACAATTAAAATATGTAGAAAATAAGTTTATATTAATATTTTATAATTAAATTTAAATAGAAATATTTTTATTATTTTGAAAATAGTGAAACAAAATCATTTTGGCAAGTTAGGTAATATTTGACCTTTAATGGTTACATATTTTGTTATTTTGACCCTTATTCTTTATTTTAACTCAATTTGGCCCTTAACATTTTAAAAAGAATCAGATTTGACCAACAATTTTTTAAAAAAGAGTCGAAATTATGTTTTTAACAAGACTACTAATTAAAATGTTAAATTTTAAACACGGTAGCCTGCATAACAATCCACGTGTACTCCATACTATTTTTTAAAAATTTTTTATGAACTTTTTATATTTTTTTAATTTTAATTTTGATTTATTTAAATTTTTTAATTATTTGTTGACGTGACATATAAAACAAATGATGTTATATAAGCATGATTAAACATGAACTACCATACGAATTTTGTGCCTACAGCATAGACTTGTCCATGGGTCGGGCCACCTGCCTATCTCGAAGGCCCGCTCGAAAAGTGGGAGGGTTTGGGCAATAATATAGGCCCGAAAAATGGGTTTGGACAAAAAATAAGACCCATTATTTTTTTAATTTTTTTCCATTTGTTGTGAAACATTTATTTTAATTATTTTAATATATTTTACGTATTGTGTTTTTAAATTTATTTTTATATAAAAATTAATATAAAAAATTAATAAGGGTCGGTCGGGCCAGGCTCAGGCTTTAGCAGTTTTCTTCAGGTCGAGCTAGTCCCGAGCCTAGAAAATGGGCCTAAAATTTTTACTTGGCTCGGCCCGGCCCAACCAATGGACAACTCTACTACAACATTAAACAATAATGTTTTAATCATCATTTCCATTTAAAAAAGCAAATTGACTTTTTATTAAAAGGTTAAGGATCAAATTTCGCTCAAAAAAGAATAAGAACTAAATTGACAAAAAAAAAATATAAATGTTGAGGACTAAATTTAATCTTGTACCAATATTTTTTAATGTAAATAAAACTCATAGCAGGCTTATATTATAAAAGGAAAATTTATGTAAATATGCTAGAAAAAAATTATTTGAGAAACTAGGTCTTTTTTTTTTAATTTACCGATTTCTGTTATTTTTGGAGAGAGGAAATAAAATGCGTCCTACAAGGCGCATTTTTACTAATCTGGCAGAGAAAGCGCGCCTTGTAGGACACGTTTTCTTCTCTTTCCTAAAAATGCATCCTACGTGGTGCATTTTCTCTAATAGGTCAGTGAAAACGCATCCTGTAGGATGTGTTTTTTGTCCAACAGTAACATTTTCCAATGGGCAGAATCCCAACGGCTATGGGACTCCAACAGCCATATTTTTCCTTGTATAAAGCCTTCTGACCCTCATTCTTTTCAACTCAAGTATCAATTCTTAATTTTCACAATTTGATTCTCAATTTCTTGTTCTCGATTTGTTATTCTCAATTGTCAAATCTCGATTTTTTAATCTAATTTCCCGAGTCCAAAGTTTTTTTTTTTAAAATCTTAATCATTTGATTTGATTTTATTCATTCTTCGATAGCATATCACCTTATTCTTTTGGATGACAAGCATATCTTAGGCGTTCAATTACAAACGGTAAAAAAATATTATTTAATTATTTAATTTTAATTCATTAGTTATTATAATGTTAAGAAAATATTTTTTAATTATTTAATTTTAAATATTTAATTATTATATTGTTTAAATTATTAATTTTTTATGTTTATATACTCAAGCCGAAGATCAAATTTTGGAGACGTACATAAACAACTTAAGCGAAGGTGCACCGGAGGTTATTCATGGACACTTGTGACATGTAGGCTTTTTATACATGGCTCACATGCTCGGGGGGACTAAATTGGATCCCCCACTCATCAGTGCTTTGGTAGAGAGATGGAGATAGAAGACACACACGTCCTACGGCGAGTTTATAATTACACTTGAAGATGCAGCTTACAACTTGGTCTACTAGTCGATGGGGATGTCATTACAGGGCCAGTTGTTAGTGTCGATTGGAGTGCAACATGTGAGAAACTGTTAGAAAAGGTGTTGAACAAGTTTTGGGGTAGCCAGATCGAGATGAGATGGTTGGAAGACAACTTCTAAACTATCAAAGCTTCAGCGAGCGATGTTGAAAAGGAAAAACATGCACATTCATTTTGAGGTTGATCGGGGGTCTACTAATGCTAGATAAATCTCGCAATTTGGTACACTTGAAATAGTACTAGTACTAGGCAACTTGAAAGAAGTGAGACAACTTAGTTGGGGATCGGAAGTGCTAGCAATATTGTACCGAGAAATCTGTCGAGCGATGATACTAGAAAAAGCTAAAATAAGCGGTTGCATGCTCCTTCTTCAATCGTGGGCATGGTATTGACTATTATTTCTATGCCTCCGAGTGCAAGTCCTTTACGAATTCTCACTCGTAACATGGTAAAATTCATTTGACAATATTGTTACCATTTTGGAATTTTCATTGTTATAATTTTGAAATAACATATTTTTTAAATATATGGAACAACCCCACAAGCCATAACGGTATTCTGACCGAGCTTAAGGACACCCAGCTAGCTTTAGATCAAGAAACTAAAGAGGAGGTTAGTTTATAAATTTCAAATTTATCGATTTTTTATTCCAGCATTTGAAATTAAATATTAGGCATGTGCTGAAATTTATAAATTCGTACTGCAATTCGTATAGATGCCATACGCAGATTCGAGGATTCAAGAATGCATCCTAGACGAAATTTTGACCAACCGTAACATCTGGCACGTGAAAGTGTCATTGATTGTCTTTACAACAATCGAGATGCACGACAATACTAGGTCAAGAGGATCGACATCTACTCTACATGCACACGAAGACCCGATTGTCGTGCAACCTCATGGTTAGTATGGTTTATTTATTCTTGTCACTAACTCATTTTATTTTACACCATAATCACAGCACACACCGGTTTATTTTACACCAGCACCACAACACGTACAATCATTCTCTACACCAACACCTTCTGCTGGGATATATTTTGCACAACCGCCATCCTCCGCATTATATTACACGCCCTATGTGCCATCACCCTATGCAACACCATATAGTGATCCGTCGATAGTGTCGCAAACACCTCTAGCATCGTTGTTCTTCCAAGCTAGGTTGTCCTTGCAAACGTCGACTCGATCAATAAGGGATGCACTATAGGTGGTTGGGACATGGTCCCAGTCATCCACAGAGGAAAGGAGATGAGGTCAGCGATCAACCCTGACGTGCACATGAAGACGAGGCCGAAGTCCCAGTGGAGCCGCCAACCCAAACAGTGCGACAGAACCCTAATCGTACCCAACATACACCTAGTTGTGGCACACATTCGGGGGATCGATGATTATGTCTATTTATAACTTTCCAAAGTTGTTTACTTTGTTTTACATTCGCAATGTACACTTATTTAGAATATACATATCTTGTTTACTATAATTGGGATGCATGTACATAAGTTTTTAAGTTAAGGATTTTGAATATGTTAGGTCATGCTACAAACATTGTAATTCAAACTCTTATTCTTGAAGGATATAAATGAAAATTTAGCAAATTAATGTTGTATATGGTTTGTATAAGTGTTTGTGTGTCTTTTATAGTGAATTTTTTTTTTAGTAAATTCAAATATACCTTAAAATTAGAACAATGTCTATCTCAAACGTGAGAAAATATAAATCTACAAATTTATAATTTCAAAACGAGAATAAATAAATAAGATAATTTTTAGTGAAAAATGTGTCCTATCGAGCGTATTTTCACTTATATGGTAGAGAAAACGCGCCATGTAGGACGCATTTTTAAGAACGAGAAAAAAAAGCGTCCTACATGGAGTGCTTTCATAGCCAGATCAGTGAATGCACTTTTTTTTCTCTCTCTAAAAACAACATAGATCGATAAATTTTAAAAATATATATATCTAATTTCTTAAATAATTTTTTTTCCAGTATATTTTCATAAATTTTCCTATTATGGAGAGAAGAGAGCCTCCTCCAGGTTTCAGCTCACCACGTTGTTCCAAGTCAAATGAAGGAAAATTTCAAATGAAGAAATCAAATTCTAAATTAAAAAAGAAAAATAAGGCGTTGGATTGACTATACTCGTATTTTAATTTGGGTTATTTTCACGTTTCTTCAACTCAAGCAGCGACTTTAGTAATTAACTAATAATCGCGTGTCACGGGCTACCTTGTTTTGTCAATCTAACGAACTCCAATATTTTAGGTATGGAAGTTTCCTCCGTCCCCACATTCTTTCATTTTGGTCATAGATACCGTTCCCACTTTCTCAATTAACTACCTTCACCCATCAATTAGTCTTCTTAGGCTAATCTAATATTATTTCTTTCATTTAGCCTCAACATTTAATATCTTCCATCAATATCATGATGGTACAATTTATGTTTATTGGAAAGTAAGGATAATTGCTTTTATCAACGCAACTGATGGAAGAGTATGAAGACCTTTTATGAGAGCTATTAATTTTGCCGACATGAAATTCACATAGTAGTTTATGTGTATATCGTGTTAACAATTAATTATTTCTTATAATTTGAATTTTTTAATAATATTAATTATAAAATGAAATGAAATCAATTTAATTTAAACTAAAAGCATTAATTTTAAAACTTCAGAAACAATGTAAAGGAAAAGAGACTCAGTGGTAAATTTTCCTAGCCCATATTTCAAAATTTGGATCAAATTAAAAACAAAAGAAAATGGAAACTAAAGTTGTAATTTAAAAGGCAAAAACACGGAGGCCCATATGATGTAAATCCCTCATTTTTCCACCCTTTAGAAACCTCTAAACCCACTTTTTCATTTCTTTTTCCCACTTTTTTTGAAAACTCACTTTCTTTTCTCTCTTCCTTCTTCCTTTTTCTGGCAAGCATTCCCCGTCACAGAACCCAAAATTCTCTAGTTTCTGAGGGTGAACAGTGGCCTGTACATAAAAATCTTTTTGAGTAAACTGCATTCATGGTCGCTCTAAAATAAAGTTTGTCTTATTTTAGTTCTTTTGATTTTTTAATTTAATCGCTTTAAATAATATAATTGTATGAATTAATCACAACTATTAAAATTTACATTTTCTTTTAACGGATTAGTGACGTGATACATTAGCCCATTGAGTGATTGACACGTAATATTTTAGGTTTTTAAAATTTAGTTAAAAATCAACCAAAAAAAAAGTCACGATATGCCACATCAACAATCTATTAAAAGAAAATGAAAAATTTAATGGCAATGAGTAATTGGCACAACTATCTTATTTAGAATGGTTAAATTGAAAAAAAAAATAGTGACCAAAATAGGAAAAACCCAAGTTTACCTCTTTTTTCTTTTTTTCCTTCAAATCTTTGCTTCTTCTTCTTCCTTCTGGAACCCCAAAACTCAAAAGGTTTTCTTTTTTTACTCTTCAAATCAGTTTCGAAAATTCTATTCCTTTTAAGGAGGTTCATGGGTCTCCTCTTGACTTAAGGGTTAAACTCCGATGATGCCTTATTTATGAGAATTTTTTCCTTCTCTTTTTTTTTAAAATTAAAACAAAAAAAAAAAAACTAAGGATCTAAAAATCCTTTTTATTAAAAATAAAGGTCTAAAAATCCTTTTTATTTTCCTTGTAAAACATGCATCAACCAAAATGTTGATGGAATAGGATTCTTAGGAAATTGATGTCAGCATTATAATCAGACTAATTAACATTAAGAAAATGGAGAAATTAAATTTAACATTGTATAAGTACCAAAACTGAACTATTACGTAAAAGGCAAATCCAAAAAGTAGAAATCCACTAAAGTAGAGCTCAGTTGGGCCTACAAGGTGGAGTGACCCATCACCAATGATTGAAGTCTCAATTTGGGCTACTAACAGTCAACTAGCCTCAAAATGTAGGAGAGCTCATTCCTTAGGACATGGTTTAACTTTAGACAGGGTAGTGGCCAGCATATCTACTTAGGATGAATACAAGTGAAGATGGGTGACAAAAAAGCTCAGTCAGCAGTCGACTTCACTTTTCTTTTGTTCTAACAAATGAAAGGAGAGGAAAACCTGCAAATATTTCGTTTGAGAGTGCTGGATTGAGAAAAGAAGGCTCTCAAACCATATTAATACTTGATTTCTATACTAGAATTTTATAATTTTGCAAGTCTGGAATTTATAACTACAACAAGTTATTGCCAAAGAGGTCACAATAATAGTAGATTTTGGAATAATACCTATCGGTATTCACCTTCGTTGACAAGATATCTATTTACTCACAAGTCATCTAGTAAATGCCTACTTTACCTTTTGTAATTTGTAGGACTTCATGAAACGGGCTCTGTCTAGTTGGGACACTTAGCTCTAAGATCACCAACGTAGGCTTTGTTGGAGCCCTGGCCACTAGGCAGAGAAGAGAAGAGACCTTCCTCCAGGTTTCCACATGGAATTGTGAACACCAACTCTGATAATTTTGCATACTTTTTGGCTTGTTAATAAGTTGTCGAAACCATTTTTTTTATATAAACAAAAATTTAGTTGTCGACTTTAAAAACGAAAATTGGAGTCACCACCGATCTTTTATTGAGGTGTGATCGGATCACCTTGAAAACGGTTTTGGGTCTACGAATTTTGAGAAAACAGGTTCAGGAGTCGGTTACGCAAGAAGAAGGGTTAGCACCCTCGTAACGCCCAAAATTGGTACCGAATTGATTGTTTAATGTCTTAGTGTTGAGAATTTGAAAAGATTTTAAAATACGATCCTTTCAGCTTGAATAAATTGAATTGAATAATAAGACACTTTTATTTCAAAGAAATAAAATGTCACACCCAATGAGTTAGGGCGCAATCTTTTTAATCTTCAAAATTAAGTTTATCTTTTAACTTTTAAAACTCATGCATTTTGAGAAGGATATTTGGTTATTTGGGTCAAACGAAAAAATCGAAACCCAGTAAGTTAGTGTTCAATTGCTCGTAATTCCTAAACACCGAATATTGCCTTTATTTTAAAAAATATTTAATTCGAGGTAGCAAAATGTCATATCCAGTGAGTTAGGATCCAACATTTTGAAATCCCGAAGAAACTTTACTTAGAATTTGTATGGTTTTATTGCAAAATAAATACTTGGCTATCTAAATTCATCGAAAAGAATTGAAGTCCAGTAAGTTAGGGCACAATCATCTCGAGAATCATGAACACCGAGTATTTTTTAAAAATTTACGAAATAAAATGATTTTAGTGCTTTAATGAAACACCTTTTTTTTTTAAAACAAATGTAATATGATTGAATGGTAATGTATGATGTAAAAGATAATCGAATGAGCAATAGATAAATGCAAATAAGAATAGCAACAATGATTTTAATCATATTATACAAATATCAACATCAGTATTCAAAAACTAAATAAATCTATCATCAATTTTAAAAGATACATCAAGATGATAAAAAATAATAAAAAAATCAATATGTCCTACGTATAAAAGTTTGAAAATAAATTACATACATGAACTCAAGATAGACTTGAAATAAAATAATAACAACATTGTCGAAACCTTTTTTTTTGATAAAATAAAAATTTAGTTGTCGACTTTAAAAAACAAAAACTGGAGTCGCCACCGATCCTTTATTGAGGTGTGATCGGCTCACCTTAAAAACGATTCTGGTCTACGAAATTTGAGAAAATGGGTTCGGGAGTCAGTTACGCACGAGGAAGGGTTAGCACCCTCGTAACGCCTAAAAATCGGTACCAAATTGATTATTTGATGTCTTAATGTCGAGGGTTAAAAAGATTTTTAAAATTCAAATGATGAAATTTGAAAAGGATAATCAATTGTTCAAGTCATGCGAAGAAATTGAGACCCAATACGTTAGGGTACAATTTCTCAAAATCCCCGAATTTTGAATATCACTTTTGCTTTATAGGTAAATCTTCATTTCGAGGAAACAATTATGTCATGCCCAATACGTTAGGACATAACAAATTAAGTTCCCAAAAATGATTTTTATTTATATATTTTAAATAACGAATATTCTCGGTTATTTGGAATTAACAAAGAAAATCGGAACCCAATACGTTAGGGCTCAATTTTCCTCGAAAATCCCTAACTTTGAATATCGCTTTTATTTTGAAAACCTTTGAATCATAAAAAATGATTTTAATGTTTTGACAAAATCAAAATGTATTTGAAAAATATGTTAAAAATGTAAATGCGATATGAAACAAATATTTTAATTTAAATTATGTGTATACCTAAGTATGATATATAAACAATTTTAGCAAATATGTATATGGATATGAGAGAAAAAACGTAAGTCATAAAAAAACAATGATAAAATACATATAAAATATATTAATACATTTTAAAAAAAATGTATAAGTATAATGTATTAGTAAATATAAAAACATGGAAAATATTTATAATAACCTTGAAAGGAATGCAAAAAATATATGTACACGTTATAAAAATGTATAAACATATGAATTATAAAACATGAAAAATATAAATATCATAAAAAAATATGAATGTATATAAAATATATATAAACTATAAAAATAAAATGATATGATAATAAAATATATACGTACTACATATATGCATTTAAAACATTTAGAATATACATATATACATATTAACATATATATATGCGCACATATTTACGTACAATAATAATATAGTAATAATTATACTAATAAATGATATAAACAATATAATAATAAATAAATAAATAAATAAATAAAAACTTAAAAACAAATTAAAGTTTAAGTTTCAAAACCAAACGGAATTTGAGAGCTGAATTTGAAAAATAAAAATAAGAAAAGGAGTAATTTAAACATGTGCAACCAAAGGGAGGACCAAAAAAACAATTTACCCAAACCACCCGAAGCATTGTACAATATTGGATTAAATCAAAACATTAACAATGTTTCATGGAAAAATTTGAAAATAATAAACAACAGTGATTTTGAAAACCATAAAAACATGAAGGGCCGAAATTAGAAATAACCCATCAACTTAAAACAAGCAGATCTGATCGAGTTTTTGGGTCGGGTCACGCGGGCATTCGGGTACACCAAATACGGCGTCGTTTTAAAATCAATTTAAAATCCCTTTTTCAAACCCTAAAAACCATTTTCTTTCTTTCTTTGTTATTGCGCCGTATCTCTACACTCAAAATTCCTCCCCTGCTCCGATTGTAATGAAACAAAGGGCTCCAACGACGCCACGCTGGTAAGCTTTACTCCCTTTCTTTAAACTTTCTTGTTTTAGAAACAAAAGAAAAAGCAAAAGTAAAATGGAAACGGTAAAAGAACAGAAGAGAAGAAACAACAAGCTGTCACCTTCAAAATGTTCTTTTTCTCTTGTATTTTCTTTCTTAATTTTCTATCAACAATTTTCTAACCCCTTTACAAAATAAATAAATAAAAATTAGTCTTTTTTTTTCAGCCCCCCATCTCTCTTACAATTTGCTGTATGTATATCCTACTAGTGCTGTTCGTCGCTTCTTTGTTGCAGGTACGTGCATGTGTGGGAGTTGCTACGACGTGGGACGTTGTTGCGAAGGAAGCACGTGGGTAGTTGCGGCGCCGGCTTGCTAATTGCTAAGGTTTCTGATTTTGTTTTGTTTGGGTCACTCTGTAATTGGGTCAAAAAATGGGCTTATGATTCGGTTATTGGGTCGGGGTGTTATTGGGTTTAAAATTGGGTCTGTAATTTATTGTATTTTTATTTTAAGATTTATGTATTTGGGCCCGGGTCAAAAATTGGGTATTACAAACATTTAAAAATAGTATTTTAAAAAAATATATTATGTAAACATTTAGCATATAGACATACAAAAATGAATTTTAAGATATGGTTTCAAGCAACCTTTGCAGATTAATTATTTATTTAAGGTAAATTTACAAAGTTAAATTCTTTATATTTTTTGTACATTTAAAATTTAGTGATTATATTTTTAATTTTAGAAATTTAATTTTTTTACTTTTGGATTTATAATTTTAGGTCTTGTTGTTCATATAATTAAAATTCTTGTACTAAATTTGTTGGTGTGACATTTTAAATCTAAAAATATACTTATTCCGTAGCCATGTAATAAAATAAAATATTGTAATGACTTGAATTTGAAAGAAAATTTTAATGATATTAACAATTATTAAAAATTACATAACAATTTTAATCAGAATAAAACATTTCAACTAACTAATAACATTACAAAAGTCCCCAGTGGAGTCGCCAAGCTGTCGAAACCTTTTTTTTGATAAAACAAAAATTTAGTTGTCGACTTTAAAAAACAAAAACTGGAGTCGCCACCGATCCTTTATTGAGGTGTGATCGGCTCACCTTAAAAACGATTCTGGTCTACGAAATTTGAGAAAATGGGTTCGGGAGTCAGTTATGCACGAGGAAGGGTTAGCACCCTCGTAACGCCCAAAAATCGGTACCAAATTGATTATTTGATGTCTTAATGTCGAGGGTTAAAAAGATTTTTAAAATTCAAATGATGAAACTTGAAAAGGATAATCAATTGTTCAAGTCATGCGAAGAAATTGAGACCCAATACGTTAGGGTACAATTTCTCAAAATCCCCGAATTTTGAATATCACTTTTGCTTTATAGGTAAATCTTCATTTCGAGGAAACAATTATGTCATGCCCAATACGTTAGGACATAACAAATTAAGTTCCCAAAAATGATTTTTATTTATATATTTTAAATAACGAATATTCTCGGTTATTTGGAATTAACAAAGAAAATCGGAACCCAATACGTTAGGGCTCAATTTTCCTCGAAAATCCCTAACTTTGAATATCGCTTTTATTTTGAAAACCTTTGAATCATAAAAATGATTTTAATGTTTTGACAAAATCAAAATGTATTTGAAAAATATGTTAAAAATGTAAATGCGATATGAAACAAATATTTTAATTTAAATTATGTGTATACCTAAGTATGATATATAAACAATTTTAGCAAATATGTATATGGATATGAGAGAAAAAAACGTAAGTCATAAAAAACAATGATAAAATACATATAAAATATATTAATACATTTTAAAAAAAATGTATAAGTATAATGTATTAGTAAATATAAAAACATGGAAAATATTTATAATAACCTTGAAAGGAATGCAAAAAATATATGTACACGTTATAAAAATGTATAAACATATGAATTATAAAACATAAAAAATATAAATATCATAAAAAAATATGAATGTATATAAAATATATATAAACTATAAAAATAAAATGATATGATAATAAAATATATACGTACTACATATATGCATTTAAAACATTTAGAATATACATATATACATATTAACATATATATGCGCACATATATACGTACAATAATAATATAGTAATAATTATACTAATAAATGATATAAACAATATAATAATAAATAAATAAATAAATAAAAACTAAAAAACAAATTAAAGTTTAAGTTTCAAAACCAAACGGAATTTGAGAGCTGAATTTGAAAAATAAAAATAAGAAAAGGAGTAATTTAAACATGCGCAACCACGGGGAGGACCAAAAAAAAACAATTTACCCAAACCACCCGAAGCATTGTACAATATTGGATTAAATCAAAACATTAACAATGTTTCATGGAAAAATTTGAAAATAATAAACAACAGTGATTTTGAAAACCATAAAAACATGAAGGGCCTAAATTAGAAATAACCCATCAACTTAAAACAAGCAGATCTGATCGAGTTTTTGGGTCGAGTCACGCGGGCATTTGGGTACACCAAATACGGCGTCGTTTTAAAATCAATTTAAAATCCCTTTTTCAAACCCTAAAAACCATTTTCTTTCTTTCTTTGTTATTGCGCCGTATCTCTACACTCAAAATTCCTCCCCTGCTCCGATTGTAATGAAACAAAGGGCTCCAACGACGCCACGCTGGTAAGCTTTACTCCCTTTCTTTAAACTTTCTTGTTTTAGAAACAAAAGAAAAAACAAAAGTAAAATGGAAACGGTAAAAGAACAGAAGAGAAGAAACAACAAGCTGTCACCTTCAAAATGTTCTTTTTCTCTTGTATTTTCTTTCTTAATTTTCTATCAACAATTTTCTAACCCCTTTACAAAAAAAATAAATAAAAATTAGTCATTTTTTTAGCCCCCCATCTCTCTTACAATTTGCTGTATGTATATCCTACTAGTGCTGTTCGTTGCTTCTTTGTTGCAGGTACGTGCATGCGTGGGAGTTGCTACGACGTGGGGCGTTGTTGCGAGGGAAGAACGTGGGTAGTTGCAGCGCCGGCTTACTAATTGCTAAGGTTTCTGATTTTGTTTTGTTTGGGCCACTCTGTAATTGGGTCAAAAAATGGGCTTATGATTCGGTTATTGGGTCGGGGTGTTATTGGGTTTAAAATTGGGTCTGTAATTTATTGTATTTTTATTTTAAGATTTATGTATTTGGGCCCGGGTCAAAAATTGGGTATTACAGCTGCCCCTCTTTGCTCGTTGTCGTGTAACGGGAACAGAGCAAAGATTAAAAAGCCCAATTTTGCCCAGTTATGCTGGACCTTGGCGCTCTTCAAGTAGCCTCATTCCAACCTACTGCGTCTGCAGAGGTATAGGAATCGGTGCTTCAATCCACTCCACTGCAACATCAAAAAGATAGGACTTGTACCTTGTAGCTTCTCAAAAGAACAAAACTTGCAATCTCTAGTCTGCTCTACCGTAACTTCAGGGAGATAAGACTCGTAGCTTCAACTTATTCTGCTGCAACTTCAACGATGAGTCTGATACGATCTGCTCTACTATAATTTCAGAGAGATAAGATCCGTGGTGTTAATCCGCTCCACTGCAACTTCAGGGAGATAAGATTATCTTCTTCAATTTATCCAATTACAATGTCGAGGAAACAAGATCCGCCGTCGTAGCTTCAATCTGTTCAACTACACCGCTAAGGAGGTAAGATCTGCTGTTGTGGCTTCAATCTTTTTAATTGCACTGTCGGGAAACCAGATCTGCCGTTGTGACTTCAATCTGCTCCACTGCACCGCCAGGGAAGTAAGATCCGCCGTCGTGGCTTCAATCTTTTTTATTGCGCTGTCGAGGAAACCAGATCTGCCGTTGTGACTTCAATCTGCTCCACTGCACCGCCAGGGAAGTAAGATCTGCCGTCGTGGCTTCAATCTTTTTAATTACGCTGTCGGGGAAACCAGATCTGCCGTTGTGACTTCAATCTGCTCCACTGCACCGCTAGGGAAGTAAGATCTGCCGTTGTGGCTTCAATCTTTTTAATTGCGCTGTCGGGGAAACCAAATCTGCCGTTGTGACTTCAATCTGGTCCACTGCACCGCCCAGGGAAGTAAGATCTGCCGTTGTGGCTTCAATCTTTTTAATTGCGCTGTCGGGAAAACCAGATCTGCCGTTGTGACTTCAATCTGCTCCACTGCACCGCCAGGGAAGTAAGATCCGCCGTTGTGGCTTCAATCTTTTTAATTGCACTGTCGGGGAAACCAGATCTGCCGTTGTGACTTCAATCTACTCCACTGCACCGCCAGGGAAGTAAGATCTGCCATTGTGGCTTCAATCTTTTTAATTGCGCTGTCAGGAAAACCAGATCTACCGTTGTGACTTCAATCTGCTCCACTGCACCGCCAGGGAAGTAAGATCCGCCGTTATGGCTTCAATCTTTTTAATTGCGCTGTCGGGGAAACCAGATCTGCTATTGTGACTTCAATCTGCTCCACTGCACCGCTAGGGAAGTAAGATCCGCCGTTGCGGCTTCAATCTTTTTAATTGCGCTGTCGGGGAAACCAGATTTGCCGTTGTGACTTCAATCTGCTCCACTACACCGCCAGGGAAGTAAGATCCGCCGTTGTGGCTTCAGTCTTTTTAATTGTGCTGTCGAGGAAATTAGATCTGCCGTTGTGACTTCAATCTGCTCCACTGCACTGCTAGGGAAGTAAGATCCGCCGTTGTGGCTTCAATCTTTTAAATCGTAATGTCGGGGAAACCAGATCTGCTGTCGTAGCTTCAATCTATTCCACTGCACCACCAGGGAGGTAAGATCCGCCGTTGTGGCTTCAATCTGCTCCACTACAATGCCAAGGAAATGAAAATCTGCCATTTTCAACCTACTCCACTGCTGTTCAGGAAGATAAGGCTAAAGTTTTACCGGTTTGTTCTCTAGGGAACACGACCTCTATAATTCAAATTATGAATCTAATTATGCCTAGTGATTAGGATGTCATGATCAAAATGAATCAAATGCTCCTAACTAGACATGTATGAATGACATTTAAATGAATGTAGAATATTATTTTTCGAGAATAATCCCTTTTTAAAGCTTAGGTTGTCATTACTCAAAGTTTATTAAGACCGTATCACTGACGCACTACAATGTCCTCTTGCTCAGCTCGCATCTCCAAAGAAATGCTTGGTCAGATTGCCCCCTACTGTGAACTTCAAAGCTCAATCCACTGGGATGCAACATTTGTACCATCTTTCTCCCGTTGTAACCCAAGGGTAGAAAAATCTAGCCTTTTCTCAATCCTCTCCTATCATAAATCAAGGATACAGAATGTAAAGCTATTTAGTCTTTTACACCAATTCTACGGCGCCATGCCAAATGCTCATGCACCAATGAAGGATTTTCTTCTCCACGGGAACCTCTTCCTATCACAAGGTGATCACCGCTTATTTGTTCAATGAGGCTTTGTCACCAAGACAACATCTTGTCATTTTGTTCAATCAATCCAAAGAGAAAGTCTTAACTTAGACCATTCTTTATCAGATTTTCAACCCTTAAACCTAGTGCGTTCTAAATAATAGTCCTATTTTAGGTTCTTGTATTATTTAGAAACTTCTAGAGTAATATGCAAAACTTCCATTGTGAAAGTTTTATTAGTCCATTAATCATTATTCTAATGCAACATGCTTACAAAAAGAATAAAACGATGGAAAAAATAGAATTGATTTGAGAGCATAGCTCGAAATGAATAAATTATCAATACTATTGAGAATAAAATAGGAATTGACTTGTCTCTTGAAAAAGAATAAAGTATTCCAAGAATAAGCAATTCAATATAAATAGTATGAAGACTAGGTGCCCCAGATATCGCAGCTTGAACTTCTCTGTACAAACTTCCTGAAGACCATTCTGAGTTTGACATATGCTTAGGAGATCTACAATACTCTGTCGATGCTCCAAGATGTCGCGTACCCTTTCCTGCTGATTCAGGCATAGCAAGATCACCACATACCCAAATCTGATCAAAATTTGAGCTACTCTTATTACTTCACGCCCCATTTTGATCAATATTTGAGCCGCCTTTTTCGGGTTTTCAACTCAAATCCTCTTTGGTCTAAGGCGCCCTTTACGGGTTTTCACCTTAGCCTCTCCATTTTTACATTTTTCATTTTTTCATTTTCATTTTTTTACATCTTTTCTCTTCTCTTCTTCTTCTTTTATTTTTTTTTTTACGACTCAAAGTTCCCTTTGCGGGTTTTTACCTTGGTCCTCTCCCTCTTTAAGTGAAGCACTTCTCGACTGAATCTGAGTTTACAGGATTAGACAAGTTTTTTACTATCCATCTTACTCAAAATCAGTGCTCCTCCGAAAACTGTCTTCTATACAACATAAGGACATTCCCAATTTGGCACTCATTTTTCTCTAAAATCCTTTTGTAGAGGAAGGATCTTTTTCAATACCAGATCTCTCTTGTG
Source organism: Gossypium turneri (assembly GCA_008044935.1). Taxonomy (NCBI): domain Eukaryota; kingdom Viridiplantae; phylum Streptophyta; class Magnoliopsida; order Malvales; family Malvaceae; genus Gossypium; species Gossypium turneri. Next base: position 24,074,834 of record CP032576.1, on the reverse strand, counting down.
GAATTCTCTGGGACGAACCCTTTTTTGGCTGTAAGCTCGCATCATCCATTTTTGGTACATCTGGCCATGACGAATAGCTTTTAGCCTATTTCCTTCAATTAAGTTCAACTGATCTTATCGAGATTGGATCTTCATCCTACTTTAGCTCAACCAATACCCGAAGAGAAAGAATTTTAACTTCAATGAAAAAACCGTGATAAGCTAAAGAGAAAGATATTGCCCCGGTAGAGGTTTTTTCTTTTTTGTTCTTTTTTCTTTTCTTTTTTCCCTTTTTTTGTTTTGTTTTGTTTTTTTTTTGCATTGAATCTGCACTCATAGTATTAGGCAAGTCCTGGTTATCCTTTCCGATCAAAATCAATATTATTCCAGATAAGGCCTTCCCCATAAGATCTTCTACTTTTATTTTGTATGTGAAAGATCTTCTTTGGTATCAGGTTTCTCTCATAGAGCCTTTTGGGGTAAAATTTAACTATGACAAGAAAATTTTAGATCTTCCTCTTCAATTAGGATGAAATCCAACAAAAATACGGAGAAGCGACAACTTAACCTCAACGGGCAAAATTATGATAAACCAGAGAAGAAGGTTTTGCCCCAGCAAAGAATTCTAACCGTATCATTCAGGATGCTAATCTTGAGCATACTACAAATTTTTGACGTCGTGCTGTTGGTCAGATTACAATATCAGTACTTAACCTGGGCATGTCCTGGTATGACCATGCAATGACATCTTTGAACCCTTAAGGTAACTCAACAAGGTCTTGCTTTGTTTCTCCGGTTATGCATGTTCCCTCAAGGTTACAATCTCTATTGTCTCCTCATGAGGTAAATTTGTTTCTTTTCCTGTTCTACCATCCTCAACAAGTCCGGAGATAGACCACAATCTATGTCATCTTCAAAGTCATGAGATCCCTCTAAACACATGTCTTGCTCAAAAGGAGATTCTGAGTCTGTAGTAGCATCACTCACGTCATTGATATCTGGGACCCATAATAAATACCAAAGAATATACAAAAGAATGTATAAATTTATGAAGAACTATTTGTACAATATGATTATGAATGAATGAATGATGTGGAAGAAAATTTAAAAGAATGAAAGAATAATTATTCAAAAGACCGAAAGAAAAAAATAATCGCAAGGATGCATCTCATTAAAATAACGACAATCAGACATGAGCCTATTTCACAAAGGAATTCTTATTGCCTCTAGGCTAAAAGCAACAAGTATGTTTTGAATATTACTCTAAGTAAGCTCTAGATACTACGGAGAATTCCTCTCCAATCCGATTATTCAGGACACTCCCAAGTTTATAAGGGTGGATATCTAACAAGGTCCCTTTTCAATTGTCTTCAAATGTGGCATTGATGTGAACGCCTTTCAACACTTCTCCGTACATCACATTAACCCTATTATCAAATGTGATTGGGTAGCGAATTTTCTGTACTCGATGAATCCTCAAATCTGACAATGTCCATATTAATGAGTCTTTCAACCAATTTATTGAAAGGGTGCAATTTTCTATCGAATGCCCCGTAATTCCTGCATGGTATTCACACTGAGCATTTGCATTATACCATTTAGGAAATGGGGGCAACATTGGTTTCAAATAGAAGGGGACACCACATGTGCATTAAATAGGCTTTGATATAGCTCGCTATATGACATCGGTATAGGCGTGAACTGAGGCCCTTCTGTATTTGTCTTCGTGTAAGATTCTCGCTTTAAAGGGCTCTAATGACTGATGATTTCTGTCTTTGGCTGACCCACAGTGACTGGTTTTGAGTGACCCTTGTTATATCTGCCTACATTATCCCCATTATTCCCCTTCTTTCTTGGGGCCTTTAAAGTATTGATTTGAGAGTTCCACTTTCGCCCCTTCCATTTGTAGCGATCTTTAAACTATTTTAGAAACTCCACCCTCGCCTGTTCTGTTTCTGCTTGATCATCAATGACAACAGGATTAGTTAAATTGCCCATCGAGTTGGAACTTGAGCCAGTCTGGAAATTCACCGGTGCCGAGATGCTAGTCTGATATTGGGGTCGGATGTTAACAATTACCCTTTGTGGATATGCATTTGGTTGTGCTTGGGTATTTGTTGGGGTGAAGCCTGAAGGATATGTAGGGTTCTCATTATTATCCCTAAAGTGGATCGCTGGGGTCTTTCCACTTTCTAACCCTCTAGCCAATAACTAGGTTAACTGGCACAATATATTTCTTTGGAATTCTAACAACTGATTCCTCATATCTTGCTGAAATTTGGTCAATTGCTCCTGCATCCGCACTTGCATTTGCTCTAATTTCTCCAAACTTTGGTCCATTTCTCTAGTCTTTGCTTGGATGCCGTGAGGGTGTTGGTTTTCCAAGTTAACTGAAATAATTTTACTCAATTAGGACCTTTTAATGGATTTTAATGCATATGGTGTCATGTAATGCGAATGCATGAAATGAATGCATAAAGAGACGTTGATTCTAATTCAATTCCATTTAGAAAACTTCACTAGAAGACAAACTTCTTTACATAAAACGGATGCATGTACGACCTTACCCTTATACTCCAAGAAACATCGACCTCTTACTTTATCTGGATGTTTAAGATAAATCTCGCAAATTTCTAATGAACAGCACTACTAGCTCCTTTTTGCTTGATCTTGGTTGCAATCCATCGTCTGCCCATCCTCGTAAGGCTTATCAGCTTCTTTAAGGAAGTTGGAATGTCGACAGCTCTCAGATAATCAGCTTGAATCCTCGAGCCACAAAGTAAAGTCATGAACTCTTCCATCGCCCTTATTGTGTTTCTCAGGATATATTCGGGCAACTGTATTATCTTCTATTTTATCAAGAAATCCGTATTCCATGACAAGCTTTCTAAGTTAGTAATCGAACTTGAATCAACACCTTTCTATAATGAGATGCCATATAATTGAAATGTCATGCAATCAAAGTAAAACGCAAAAAATTAAATACAATACAACCAAAAAATAGTAAAACTCCTAATTAGGTATCTACTAAGGTTAAGAGTAAGTCTACCTAGGGTGAGTTCCTAAAGGTTCACCATATGAGGTTTGGCTTCTAGAGCAAAGGTACCCGAACCAGCAGATTCCTCGATCCTCACCCATTATAGGCTCATATGGACCGAGTTCGGTTCAGGGGAATACATTTCCCTATGGCTGCACGGAGATGAAAATCTCACGAAGACATAAGTACGGATGAATCCCAAAAGTGATCCACTATCCTGCACGGAGGTGAAAACCTCACGAAGGAGTAGCTTCTTACTGCCACTTAGAGGGTAAAATCGTCCATACAATGCAAAATGCAAACACACTAACAAACTTAGACTAATTAAACAAACATACCATGATAAAAATGAATGAATGCAAAAGAGGAAATCGTGATTTAAAACAAATTTGAAACCTTTCCGACAAAAAGACAAAAGCTAATCAATTTATGGCTCGACTCTCGAAAGTCCCCAGTGGAGTCGCCAAGCTGTCGAAACCTTTTTTTTGATAAAACAAAAATTTAGTTGTCGACTTTAAAAAACAAAAACTGGAGTCGCCACCGATCCTTTATTGAGGTGTGATCGGCTCACCTTAAAAACGATTCTGGTCTACGAAATTTGAGAAAATGGGTTCGGGAGTCAGTTACGCACGAGGAAGGGTTAGCACCCTCGTAACGCCCAAAAATCGGTACCAAATTGATTATTTGATGTCTTAATGTCGAGGGTTAAAAAGATTTTTAAAATTCAAATGATGAAACTTGAAAAGGACAATCAATTGTTCAAGTCATGCGAAGAAATTGAGACCCAATACGTTAGGGTACAATTTCTCAAAATCCCCGAATTTTGAATATCACTTTTGCTTTATAGGTAAATCTTCATTTCGAGGAAACAATTATGTCATGCCCAATACGTTAGGACATAACAAATTAAGTTCCCAAAAATGATTTTTATTTATATATTTTAAATAACGAATATTCTCGGTTATTTGGAATTAACAAAGAAAATCGGAACCCAATACGTTAGGGCTCAATTTTCCTCGAAAATCCCTAACTTTGAATATCGCTTTTATTTTGAAAACCTTTGAATCATAAAAAATGATTTTAATGTTTTGACAAAATCAAAATGTATTTGAAAAATATGTTAAAAATGTAAATGCGATATGAAACAAATATTTTAATTTAAATTATGTGTATACCTAAGTATGATATATAAACAATTTTAGCAAATATGTATATGGATATGAGAGAAAAAACGTAAGTCATAAAAAAAATGATAAAATACATATAAAATATATTAATACATTTTAAAAAAAATGTATAAGTATAATGTATTAGTAAATATAAAAACATGGAAAATATTTATAATAACCTTGAAAGGAATGCAAAAAATATATGTACACGTTATAAAAATGTATAAACATATGAATTATAAAACATGAAAAATATAAATATCATAAAAAAATATGAATGTATATAAAATATATATAAACTATAAAAATAAAATGATATGATAATAAAATATATACGTACTACATATATGCATTTAAAACATTTAGAATATACATATATACATATTAACATATATATAAGCGCACATATATACGTACAATAATAATATAGTAATAATTATACTAATAAATGATATAAACAATATAATAATAAATAAATAAACAAATAAAAACTAAAAAACAAGTTAAAGTTTAAGTTTCAAAACCAAACGGAATTTGAGAGCTGAATTTGAAAAATAAAAATAAGAAAAGGAGTAATTTAAACATGCGCAACCAAAGGGAGGACCAAAAAAACAATTTACCCAAACCACCCGAAGCATTGTACAATATTGGATTAAATCAAAACATTAACAATGTTTCATGGAAAAATTTGAAAATAATAAACAACAGTGATTTTGAAAACCATAAAAACATGAAGGGCCGAAATTAGAAATAACCCATCAACTTAAAACAAGCAGATCTGATCGAGTTTTTGGGTCAGGTCACGCGGGCATTCGGGTACACCAAATACGACGTCGTTTTAAAATCAATTTAAAATCCCTTTTTCAAACCCTAAAAACCATTTTCTTTCTTTCTTTGTTATTGCGCCGTATCTCTACACTCAAAATTCCTCCCCTGCTCCGATTGTAATGAAACAAAGGGCTCCAACGACGCCACGCTGGTAAGCTTTACTCCCTTTCTTTAAACTTTCTTGTTTTAGAAACAAAAGAAAAAACAAAAGTAAAATGGAAACGGTAAAAGAACAGAAGAGAAGAAACAACAAGCTGTCACCTTCAAAATGTTCTTTTTCTCTTGTATTTTCTTTCTTAATTTTCTATCAACAATTTTCTAACCCCTTTACAAAAAAAATAAATAAAAATTAGTCTTTTTTTTTCAGCCCCCCATCTCTCTTACAATTTGCTGTATGTATATCCTACTAGTGCTGTTCGTCGCTTCTTTGTTGCAGGTACGTGCATGTGTGGGAGTTGCTACGACGTGGGGCGTTGTTGCGAGGGAAGAACGTGGGTAGTTGCGGCGCCGGCTTGCTAACTGCTAAGGTTTCTGATTTTGTTTTGTTTGGGCCACTCTGTAATTGGGTCAAAAAATGGGCTTATGATTCGGTTATTGGGTCGGGGTGTTATTGGGTTTAAAATTGGGTCTGTAATTTATTGTATTTTTATTTTAAGATTTATGTATTTGGGCCCGGGTCAAAAATTGGGTATTACAAACATTTAAAAATAGTATTTTAAAAAAATATATTATGAAAACATTTAGCATATAAACATACAAAAATGAATTTTAAGATATGGTGCAGATTAATTATTTATTTAAGGTAAATTTACAAAGTTAAATTCTTTATATTTTTTGTACATTTAAAATTTAGTGATTATATTTTTAATTTTAGAAATTTAATTTTTTTTACTTTTGGATTTAAAATTTTAGGTCTTGTTGTTCATATAATTAAAATTCTTGTACTAAATTTGTTGATGTGACATTTTAAATCTAAAAATATACTTATTCCATAGCCATGTAATAAAATAAAATATTGTAATAACTTGAATTTGAAAGAAAATTTTAATGATATTAACAATTATTAAAAATTACATAACAATTTTAATCAGAATAAAACATTTCAACTAACTAATAACATTACAAAAGTTGAGATACTAAATTATGTAAAAATGAAATGGCCCGAATTCAAGGTTATCGGAATAGTGGTTTCGTAACCACAAATCCGATTTAAAGAGAAATTTATTTTAATATTTTTGCATGAATATTGGTATGATAGGAAAATAGTATGAAAATATCGATAGAAAAATTTTACCGATTTAGTGATTAGTTAGAAAAAGAAATTAGTGAAGAAATTGGGTAAAAATAAGGTATCGAGACCTCAATCTCGTAAAACCGAGTCAAAAATATTTTTATAAATATCTATGAAGTGTTAGTAATATGGTATTAAAATTTCATTAGAAAATTTTAATGTTTGGGTAGTCAATTAAGTGAAAAGGACTAAATTGAAAAAGGTGTAAAAGTTACTAGAAGGATTAAATAGCTCAATTGTTAAATGAGGAGGGACATAAATTGCAAATAACCCCAAAAGGAGATATTTTGGGCGGCATAAGCTGAGAAAAATCAGGAGAATTGAAGAATTAAGGGTAAAATTGGAATATTGCAAAATTTACTTTAAAAGTTAGGACTACAGTGGAATATCTAGAATTCTCTTTATTTTTCTGCATTCTCATCAGCCAAAAACATCCTAAGGGTTTCTTCAAGCTGGTTTTTCATAATATTTGCACCAAGTGAGTTAATCCTTGCCTTTTTCTTGTAATTTTTGTGTTTCTAAGACTTTTACAACTAGGTCCTATTACTAAATTCATTAGTTTTTGATTTTATGAATGAATTTGAAAGTTGCTATGAATATGTGCTGGAAGTTTATGATGAAATAGGATGAAATTGAAGCTTTAATCTATTTATGAGATGATTTTATTAGGTAATTTCAATAGAAATTGATTTGTAGGACCTAATTGTGAAAAAGTTTAGAATTAAAGTCTAGTACTAAAATTCTGATTTCCAAAGCTTATAAAGTTGTTTAAAGTGATGGGATAAAGTGTTAATTTAGAAAAATCAGCTCAATTGATAGGTTAATTGAGCAGGGATGAAATTATCATTTGTTGAAAGTTTAGGGAAAAATGGTAATTAACATCATACACTAAAACAGTTGTGGACAGCAGCAGTAGTCAAACTTTGAAAAATCACCAAAAATTTTAGAGATTGAATTAGGGGATGAATAAAATATTAAATTAAATCTTATTGAGTCTAGTTTCTCATAGAAGAAACGGTTTAATCAATGGAATTGTAAATCATGAGATATAATAGATTTTGTGAGACAAGGTCAGAATGAATTCGGGTTCCCCTGTTTTGACTTTGGAAAATCATTAAAAATTGTAAAAAAATTATTATGAGTTATAATTTATATGGTTAGAATATTTAATGAGTCTATTTTCAGAAGAAACAAACAGAAACATCATCCCAATTCTGTACAATGAGATAATTAATTTTTAGTGAAGAAGGGTTGGAACTGTCAAACAGTGAAACAGGGGAAACTTTAAAGAATAAAATGTACTTGTTGGCTGAACTAAAAATTCTGAAAATTTTATGTTTAGAATATATGTGAGTCTATTTTTAGGAAAAATTAACAGATCTTAATTTGGAGTTCCGTAGCTTAAGATATAAATATTTTAGTGACTGTGACTCAGTCAGACAGCTTTGAATGCATTATAAATTATAATGGAATTATAGAGAATGTTACATATGAACATGAAATGTATTAGATTAATGATTAAATTTATTTATTTAGATCCAGAAAATTCAAATACGAAGCAAGATCGAGGAAAAGAAAAAGTTTGGGATTAGTAGATTTTTTGTTACGAACAAGTGTCGAGGTAAGTTCGTGTAACTTGAATTATATTCATAAATGCTTGAAATGTTTGTTATTGATGTGAATATGATTTGGATGTTTATTGTATGATAATTGATGAAGTATTGATATTCTTGATGAAAAGAGGAAATAAATCCCGGTTGAATGGAAGGAAAATTCGATGGATCTCTGAAAAGGAATTGACGGTAAAAAGGATCTAGCCCGGACGGGTGATCCTATCCTGATATAGCCCTCCCGAAGAATATGTGGAAAATGGATTTAGCCCGGACGGGTAATCCGAATTAGGGTCTGAATTTAGCCTGGATTGGTAATTCAGATCCAAGCTCATTAGAGTAATTGTCGTTGCAGGGGATTTAGCCTGGACTGGTAATCCCGACAATACTCTATGAGTTTATATTACAGGGGATTTAGCCTGGACTGGTAATCCCGCTGTAAGGATGAGGTTCGCGGGAGTGTGCTCTTTGAAATGGAAATGTGCGCACATGAATATGAATTGACGGATCCGGATTTGTACACTAAAGTGTACCTCTGAAAATCCATCGAAATTCTGAGAAATTCAACGGGATAAATATAGAAAAATAACATGGGAATGGAAATCATGGTATTGATGAGCTCATCAATCATGGTATAAATTATTGATACATGGAAATTATTGAACTAACTTGAATGTTGAGTTTGTGCATGATATGGGAATAATGTATTGAATGGTTGTATGAATGCTTATTGTATTGTATTGAAAATATTAGGTAAGTATAATTCTTGTTACATGAGCTTACTAAGCACAAAGTGCTTACCCTGTTTCCTTTTCCCCTGTTTTGTAGTGTTAAGAGCTCAGAGGTCGGAGTTGGTTGGAGATGCATCACACTATCAACCTCAAGATCTCGGTATATAAAGAAACTTTATTTTGGAAATCAATGGCATGTATAAGCTAGTAAAGTAGATGTTAATATGAAATGAATGTATGGTTAGCCATTGGTATGGCTAACAAACTTTGATTTTGGTATGTGATGAGATTATCTTATGAATATTATAAATCTATCTTGAAAATATATTGAAATGGATTGGTTGTATTGAATTAGTCTCGATTTAAAACTTACAGGGAAGATTCGATATTTATAAAGGGGTTATATTGAAAAAAATTCAGTAAAATCTGGTAATGCCTCGTATCCTATTCCTGCGATGGACACGGGTAGGGGGTATTACATTTGTTGGCATCAGAGCTACGGTTTAGCCGGTTCTCAGACCGACGTAGCAAATATGAGATTAGCTATACATGCCATTTAAATTATTATTGATAGTGTGATATCTCCTGACCATTTGAAATGTGATTTTCTTATAGTAAATGTCTAATGACCGAGCTCAACCCGAGGAAGCCGGGAGTCATGCTCCGACTTCAGAACAAAGAGAAGCTGAAGCTACTAGTAGTAGAAGGTTCGAGACAAGGGACCAAAATGAAGAAGCTAAAATGGCCTTCTATCAAATGATGAATGAATGGTTTACTCAGTATATAAGAACTAACCCTGTAGTGCAGCAAACTCAAGCTCCCCCTCCTCCTCCTCCATCGGTTCCCGAGATTCTGCAGGGTACAGGTGCCAAATCTATCAGAAAAGGGAAAGCTCCGGTTGATAAAATTAGAAAATATGGGGCAAAGGAATTCAGAGCTACAGTTAATGATGATCCCGAACGAGCTGAGTTTTGGTTAGAGAATACTATTCGGGTTTTGGAGGAACTATCTTGCACACCAGAAGAGTGTCTAAAATGTGGAGTATCATTGCTAAAAGATACAACTTACCACTGGTGGAATACTAAAGTTTCAGTTGTTCCGAAAGAAGAAATTACGTGGGAATTCTTTCAGACCGAGTTCAGAAAGAAATATATTAGTCAGAGGTTCCTTGATCAAAAGAGAAAAGAATTTCTTAAGCTAAAACAGGGTAACAGATCAGTATCTGAGTATGAAAGAGAATTTGTCCGATTGAGTAAATATGCTCGGGAATGGGTACAATCAGAGGCTGAAATGTGCAAACGGTTCGAAGAAGGGTTGAATGAAGAAATTAAGCTACTGATCGGAATTCTTGAAATTCGAGAGTTTGCTACATTGGCAGAGCAAGCTTATAAAGCAGAAGAATTGAGCAAAGAAAAGAAACAAGCTGAAAGAGAAGCTCGGGTTTTCAGTAAAAGATCAATGGAAAAATCTCAGTTTTCTGCTTCAAAGAAATTTAAGAAATACCAGGATCGTTCTACCTCAGCCACTGGGTATTCGGGTAGAGAGCGAGGTTTTCAGCGTACTAATCTAAGACCTTCTACTCCATCAGTGACCAGTGTTGGCAGTGTTGGTACCCCTAAGCCAAGATGCCAGTATTGTAATAAAACTCATTTTGGTGAATGTCGATTAAAGAGCGGGGCTTGTTACCGATGTGGTTCTTTCGATCATTTCTTCAGAGATTGTCTAGAAATGGGTGAAAAAGAAGCTGAACAGACATCAAAGCCGAGTAATCTAGTTTTGAGGGGTAGACCAGCTCGACCATCTGGTGATGTCGGTGGTAGCCGAGGAGCTACAAGAGATACTGCAGGCAGGCCTGAGGCACGAGCACCTGCTAGGACATATGCCATCCGTGCTAGAGAAGATGCTTCAGCACCTGATGTTATTACGGGTACATTTTCTTTACTTGATACTGATATTACTGCATTGATTGATCTTGGTTCTACACATTCATACATATGCACAAAATTAGTATTTGTTAAAAATTTATCTGTTTAACCTACTGAATTTGTGGTTAAAGTCTCGAACCCCCTGGGCCAGTTTGTGATGGTGGATAAAGTTTGTAAAAATTGTCCACTGATGGTAAGAGGTTATTATTTCTCGGTTGACTTGATGTTACTTCCTTTTGATGAGTTCGATGTGATATTAGGTATGGATTGGCTAACTCAGCATGATGCAGTAGTAAACTGTAGACAGAAATATATTGTGTTGAAGTGTCAGAATGGAGAATTACTTCGGGTTAAATCTGATCAGACAGAGGAATTATCTAGTGTGATTTCAGTGCTGACAGCTCAGAGGTGTATCAGAAAAGGGTATGATGCTTATTTGGCATATGTGTTAGATACTAAAGTATCTGAGTCAAAGATCCAGGCAGTGCCAGTTGTATGTGAATTTTCTGATGTGTTTCCAGAGGAATTATCGGGGTTGCCGCCAAAAAGAAAAGTGGAATTTTCTATAGATCTGATTCCGGGAACTACTCCGATCTCCATAGCTCCGCATCGTATAGCTTCTACGGAATTAAAGGAGTTAAAGACACAGTTGCAAGAACTTGTTGACAGGGCTTTTGTTCAACCGAGTCATTCAACTTGGGGTGCTCCGGTTCTATTTGTGAAGAAGAAAGACGGATCCGTAAGATTATGTATTGATTACCGACAGCTCAACAAAGTCACTATAAAGAATAAGTACCCATTGCCTCGGATTGACGATTTGTTTGACCAGTTGAAGGGTGCCACTATATTTTCAAAGATTGATCTCCGATCGGGCTACTATCAGTTACGGGTAAAGGAGTCAGACGTACTGAAAATAGCTTTCAGAACCAGGTACGGGCATTATAAGTTTCTTGTTATGCCATTTGGGCTGACTAATGCACCTGCAGTATTTATGGACCTGATGAATCGGATATTCAGATCGTACTTAGACAGGTTTGTGGTAGTTTTTATTGATGATATATTGGTCTATTCCCGAGATGAAAATGAGCATGCAGAATATTTGAGAATTGTGTTGCAAACTCTGCGAGAAAAGCAGCTATATGCTAAATTCAGTAAATGTGAATTTTGGCTGCGAGAAGTGGGTTTTCTCGGACATATTGTATCCGCAGAAGGCATCAGAGTAGATCTGAGTAAAATATCAGCTATTGTCAATTGAAGTCCACCGAAAAATGTATCTGAAGTTAGAAGTTTCTTGGGTTTAGCAGGTTATTATCGGAGATTTGTACAGGGGTTCTCTATGATAGCTTCACCGATGACCCGTTTATTACAGAAAGATGTTAAATTCGAGTGGACTGATGAATGCCAGCAGAGTTTCGACCAATTGAAAGATTTGTTGACAAAAGCACCTGTGTTGGTACAACCTGAATCGGGTAAAGAATTTATTATTTATAGTGATGCATCATTAAATGGTTTAGGTTGTGTCTTGATGCAAGAAGGTAAAGTTGTAGCTTATGGTTCGAGACAACTTAAGACACATGAAAGAAATTACCCGGTGCATGATCTTGAATTAGCTGCTATTGTATTTGCATTAAAAATATGGCGGCATTATTTGTATGGTGAAAAATGTCATATTTATACTGATCATAAAAGCCTGAAATATTTGATGACACAGAAAGATTTGAATTTGAGACAACGCAGGTTGCTTGAACTGATAAAAGACTATGATTTGGTTATTGATTACCATCCGGGTAAGGCTAATGTTGTAGCTGATACTCTGAGTCAAAAATCTTTATTTGCTTTACGAGCTATGAATGCCCGGTTGTCTTTGGTTGATGATGGTTCAGTCGTAGCTGAGTTGAGAGTTAAACCGACATTTTTACAACAAATATATGAAGCTCAGAAAAATGATGAGAAGCTACAGGCTAAACGGGTACAATGTGAGTCAGGTAATGATTCAGAATTTCAGATTGGAACTGATGATTGTTTATTATTCAGAGGCAGAGTATGTGTACCGAAGAATTCAGAGCTTATACAGAAGATTTTACATGAGGCACACAGTGGTATTATGTCCGTACATCCGGGAGGTAATAAAATGTATAATGATTTGAAGAAGATGTACTGGTGGCCAGGTATGAAACGTGATATTTCTGAGTTTGTATCAAGATGTCTGATATGTCAACAGGTCAAAGCTGAACATCAGGTACCTTCGGGGTTGCTCCAGCCAGTTACTATACCGGAATGGAAATGGGAAAGAATTACTATGGATTTTGTGTCGGGATTACCATTGTCACCGAGAAAGAAAGATGCCATTTGGGTGATCGTTGATCGATTAACAAAATCAGCACATTTTATTCCGGTACGTATGGATTATTCTTTAGATAAATTGGCTGAACTGTATATATCTGAGATTGTCAGGCTACATGGAGTGCCAATCTCCATTATATCAGATAGAGATCCTCGATTTACATCTCGTTTCTGGGACAAATTGCAAGAAGCCTTGGGTACTCAATTGTATTTCAGCACTGCATTTCATCCTCAGACAGATGGCCAATCTGAGCGTGTAATTCAGGTATTGGAAGATATGCTCCGATGTTGTATATTAGAGTTTGAAGGTAATTGGGAGAGGTATCTACCTTTGATTGAATTTGCTTATAATAACAGTTATCAGTCTAGTATTAAAATGGCTCCGTATGAAGCTTTTTATGGTAGAAAATGTAGAACACCATTATATTGGACAGAGCTCAGTGAAAAGAAGATACATGGGGTTGATTTGATCCGAGAAACAGAAGAAAAAGTCAAGGTGATTCGAGATAGTCTAAAAGCAGCTTCCGATCATCAGAAGTCATATGCTGATCTTAAACGAAAAGAGATTGAATTTTAGGTGGGTGATAAGGTATTCTTAAAAGTGTCTCCTTGGAAAAAAGTTCTCCGATTCGGTCGAAAGGGTAAATTGAGTCCAAGATTTATCGGGCCATATGAAATTGTAGAAAGAATTAGACCGGTCGCTTATCGATTGGCATTACCACCGGAACTCGATAGAATTCATAATGTTTTTCATGTGTCTATGCTACGACGGTATCGATCAGATCCTTCACATGTTATTTCTCCGACAGAAGTGGAGATTCAGTCGGATATGACTTACAATGAAGAACCGATCAAGATATTGGCACGGGAAACAAAGAAGCTTAGAAACATTAAGATAAATTTGGTGAAAGTATTATGGCAAAAGCACGGGGTTGAGGAAGCGACATGGGAACCGGAGGAGGCAATGAGGAAACAATACCCGAACCTCTTTACTGGTAAGATTTTCGAGGACGAAAATCCTTAAGGGGGGAGAGTTGTAATGGCCCAAATTCAAGGTTATCGGAATAGTGGTTTCGTAACCACAAATCCGATTTAAAGAGAAATTTATTTTAATATTTTTGCATGAATATTGGTACGATAGGAAAGTATGAAAATATCGATAGAAAAATTTTACCGATTTAGTGATTAGTTAGAAAAAGAAATTAGTGAAGAAATTGGGTAAAAATAAGGTATCGAGACCTCAATCTCGTAAAACCGAGTCAAAAATATTTTTATAAATATTTATGAAGTGTTAGTAATATGGTATTAAAATTTCGTTAGAAAATTTTAATGTTTGGGTAGTCAATTAAGTGAAAAGGACTAAATTGAAAAAGGTGTAAAAGTTACTAGAAGGATTAAATAGCTCAATTGTTAAATGAGGAGGGACATAAATTGCAAATAACCCCAAAAGGAGATATTTTGGGCGGCATAAGCTGAGAAAAATCAGGAGAATTGAAGAATTAAGGGTAAAATTGGAATATTGCAAAATTTACTTTAAAAGTTAGGACTAAAGTGGAATATCTAGAATTCTCTTTATTTTTCTGCATTCTCATCAGCCAAAAACGTCCTAAGGGTTTCTTCAAGCTGGTTTTTCATAATTTTGCACCAAGTGAGTTAATCCTTGCCTTTTTCTTGTAATTTTTGTGTTTCTAAGACTTTTACAACTAGGTCCTATTACTAAATTCATTAGTTTTTGATTTTATGAATGAATTTGAAAGTTTCTATGAATATGTGCTGGAAGTTTATGATGAAATAGGATGAAATTGAAGCTTTAATCTATTTATGATATGATTTTATTAGGTAATTTCAATAGAAATTGATTTGTAGGACCTAATTGTGAAAAAGTTTAGAATTAAACTCTAGTACTAAAATTCTGATTTCCAAAGCTTATAAAGTAGTTTAAAGTGATGGGATAAAGTGTTAATTTAGAAAAATCAGCTCAATTGATAGGTTAATTGAGCAGGGATGAAATTATCATTTGTTGAAAGTTTAGGGAAAAATGGTAATTAACATCATACACTAAAACAGTTTTGGACAGCAGCAGTAGTCAAACTTTGAAAAATCACCAAAAATTATAGAGATCGAATTAGGGGATGAATAAAATATTAAATTAAATCTTATTGAGTCTAGTTTCTCATAGAAGAAACGGTTTAATCAATGGAATTGTAAATCATGAGATATAATAGATTTTGTGAGACAAGGTCAGAATGAATTCGGGTTCCCCTGTTCTGATTTTGGAAAATCATTAAAAATTGTAAAAAAATTATTATGAGTTATAATTTATATGGTTAGAATCCTTAATGAGTCTATTTTCAGAAGAAACAAATGGAAACATCATCTGAATTCTGTACAATGAGATAATTAATTTTTAGTGAAGAAGGGTTGGAACTGTCAAACATTGAAACAGGGGAAAATTTAAAGAATAAACTGTACTTTTTGGCTAAACCAAAAATTCTGAAAATTTTATGGTAAGAATATATGTGAGTCTAGTTTCAGGGAAAATTAAGGATCTTAATTTGGAGTTCCGTAGCTTAAGATATAAATATTTTAGTGACTGTGACTCAGTGAGATAGCTTTGAATGCATTATAAATTATAATGGAATTATAGAGAATGTTACATATGAACATGAAATGTATTAGATTAATGATTAAATTTATTTATTTAGACCCGGAAAATTCAAATACGAAGCAAGATTGAGGAAAAGAAAAAGTTTGGTATTAGTAGATTTTTTGTTACGAACAAGTGTCGAGGTAAGTTCGTGTAACTTGAATTATATTCATAAATGCTTGAAATGTTTGTTATTGATGTGAATATGATTTGGATGTTTATTGTATGATAATTGATGAAGTATTGATATTCTTGATGAAAAGAGGAAATAAATCCCCGTTGAATGGAAGGAAAATTCGATGGATCTCTGAAAAGGAATTGACGGTAAAAAGGATCTAGCCCGGACGGGTGATCCTATCCTGATATAGCCCTCCCGAAGAATATGTGGAAAATGTATTTAGCCCGGACGGGTAATCCGAATTAGGGTCTGAATTTAGCCTGGACTGGTAATTCAGATCCAAGCTCATTAGAGTAATTGTCGTTGCAGGGGATTTAGCCTGGACTGGTAATCCCGACAATACTCTATGAGTTTATATTACAGGGGATTTAGCCTGGACTGGTAATCCCGCTGTAAGGATGAGGTTTGCAGGAGTGTGCTCTCTGAAATGGAAATGTGCGCACATGAATATGAATTGACGGATCCTGATTTGTTCACTAAAGTGTACCTCTGAAAATCCATCGAAATTCCGAGAAATTCAACGGGATAAATATGGAAAAATAACATGGGAATGGAAATCATGGTATTGATGAGCTCATCAATCATGGTATAAATTATTGATACATGGAAATTATTGAACTAACTTGAATGTTGAGTTTGTGCATGATATGGGAATAATGTATTGAATGGTTGTATGAATGCTTATTGTATTGTATTGAAAATATTAGGTAAGTATAATTCTTGTTACATGAGCTTACTAAGCACAAAGTGCGTACCCTGTTTCCTTTTCCCCTGTTTTGTAGTGTTAAGAGCTCAGAGGTCGGATTTGGTCGGAGACGCATCACACTATCAACCTCAAGATCTCGGTTTATAAAGAAACTTTATTTTGGAAATCAATGGCATGTATAAGCTAGTAAAGTAGATGTTAATATGAAATGAATGTATGGTTAGCCATTGGTATGGCTAACAAACTTTGGTTTTGGTATGTGATGAGATTATCTTGTGAATATTATAAATCTATCTTGAAAATATATTGAAATGGATTGGTTGTGTTGAATTAGTCTCGGTTTAAAACTTACAGGAAAGATTCGATATTTATAAAGGGGTTATATTGAAAAAAAATTTCAGTAAAATCTGGTAATGCCTCGTATCCTATTCAAGCGACGGACACGGGTAGGGGGTATTACAAAAAATTTAAAATAAAAGAATTAAACCTCAAATTTTAGCATAATATAAATATCAAATTGTTACATAATCTAAAATTTAAAAAAAAACGGAAGAAGCAAAAAGCTGTAATAAGAATGCCCATGATTCTTATCCATATGCACTATAAATATCAAAAGATAAATATAATAGTCAAAATTGCAATATATAAACCCATAAAATATTGATTCAACAGTCCAAATGTTTATCGAATAGGTTGTGTTCAATCATATTATAGTTCTGATTAAATTTGAGACTAGTCATTATACTTTAACATAAATTTTTTATAGGTATAAATTGTCATTCGATCATATTTGAGAAATACTCATATTTTACATGCTCGGAAACCATATAAGCACTACAAACAATAAAATACAAAGTAAATTAGTGTCAGTTGGATTCTAATTTGCAACGGAGAAAAGTATCTGCTAGAATTAAGTGACCCGAATCCTTATCTAAATAAAATACAGTGGTAAAATAAAATAAAAGTAAAATCCCTATAGAACTATACTTCTTTTATTTTATTTTAGAATAAAGTTTTTTAAACCTTATTAAGCTCCATCTATTTGATATTGATTAGAATAAGGTGTTTCAATCTTACTACACTCCTATTAGAGTATGGTTTTACAAGCCTATAAATAGACATAGTTTACTCCTCTTGTAATCATTCAAATTCGACATAGTGAATTTTCTTTTCCTCTGCCCGTGTTTTTTTCCCCAAAAGGGTTTCCACGTAAAAACCTGTGTGTTCTTTATTTTTATTTCTCTTTTCTTTGTGATATATTGTCATTATCAACATTCTATTTTTTTACAAATTGGTATCAGAGCTCCCAGGTTGTTCATCTCAATCATGATAATGGCGTATTTGAAGTATGAAATTTCGCTGTTGGATCGCAACACTAGATTCGCGTTGTGGTAGATAAAGATGCATGCAGTTCTTGCCCAGATGGACTTAGAGGAAGCCCTGCTAGGGGTCGATAAGATGCCTTCAACATTAATAGAGGAAGAGAAGAAGAACAAGGATCGAAAGGCGTTAACACAGTTAAATCTGCATTTGTCTAACGAAATTTTACAGGATGTAATGAAGGAAAAGACCGCCGCTGGATTATGGAAGAGTTTGGAACAAATATGTATGTCGAAAAATCTAACTAGCAAGCTGTATATGAAGCAGCGTCTTTATGCTCAGCGTTTGGAGTAAGGTGCATCTGTGCACGAACACTTAATAGTGTTTAAAGAAATTCTCTCAAACTTAGAGGCTATGGAGGCTCAGTATGATAAGGAAGATCCAGGGTTGATTCTGTAACACCCCTAACCCGTATCCGTCACCGGATTAGGGTTACGAGGCATTACCTAACACAACATAGTCTAACACAGTCATTTATCACAATTCATGTCTACTAATCATATCTCATATACAAACTATACTTCTTTTCCGTGCAAACCAATTTCACAATACAATTCATACACTGAAATTTAACTAAGTCATAACCATTCTACTATTCAAATTTCAAAACAAATAACATACATCGAATCATATTACATTATAACAAAACACATCCACCAACTAAATCATTACTCAAGCTGAATCTTATAACCAAACATTATCTTACATATATACCTCGAAACATACTTCCCAAAAGAGCTTATAACATGACCGAATATACATAAAAATTAGTATCTCTAACAAGCCATTTCGCATGGCAACTTATAAAAATTCAAAATTAGCCATAGCCTATACATGCCATATGTCATAATATCAAGCTTTCAAAATACCGAAATGGAAATTGATAGTGTGACGATATTCCTTGACGACCCCCGAGCTCGAGCTAGCTTTATATATCTATAAAATAATGGAAGGATGCACAAAGTAAGCTTTGGAAGCTTCGTAAGCCATAAGCAAATAAATCATCTCAATAATATTTATAATTCAATTCAATTAGGTCAAATTCAAATAAATCTCAAACACATATACATTTAACTAACTCATATAAATTCATATTATCACATTAAGTACTAAACATACCTTAATATTTCATGAACATATAACTTCACACATACCTGAACCATTTAGCTCAAATTCACATTTGGAATTGTTGAGAACACACGAAAATCATATAAAGTTCGTACAATGCCATATCCCGGATATGGTCTTACACGTTAACGCATATCGATGCCACTGTCCCAAACAGGTTCTTATACGAATCATATACAATGCCAATGTCCCAGTCATGGTCTTGCACATTTTCTCACTTCGATGCCAATGTCCTAGACATGGTCTTACACGAAATCACACCTCGGAAGTCCTAATATCATGACATTAATATCCAATACATTTCTTAAGGTTCATTCGGAGCTTTCGACTTCGTAATTTAATCAATTCATGCACGAAACCAGTCATCCAATGCTCAAATCAATTTGGCAATATATATGTATACTTATATACAAATCAATTCGGCAATGTATATCCATATACAAATTAATTCGGCGACGTATATCCATATACAAATAAATCCGGCAATGTATACCCATATACAATCAATTCGGCAATATATAAAACATATACATTTTAATTAAAAAACATTTATTTACTTATGAACTTACCTCGTACAGAAACGAACGGATTGGATCAACTATTCGTCAACTTTTGATTTCCCCCGATCTAAATCAGATTTTTTTCTTTCTTGATCTATATGAATTCAAATTTAACTCATTTAATCACCTATTCAGTCAATTTCATCCAAAAATACCTATTTGGACATTTTGCACTTTAGCCCCTAAAGTTTCACATTTGTTCAATTTAGTCCTATTTTCACAAATACACAAAATTCCACAATTCAATATAACCCAAGCTTAGCCAAATTACTATAGTGCCCCTAGCAGCCCAAAAATTTCATTTATTTTACATTTCAACCACTCAATTTGCATATTTCACAATTTAATCCCTATTTGACATTTTTGTCAAAAATTACTTTACAAAACATATTAATCTATCAACAATTATTCATTTTCCATCATCAACATTCAAAAACATCAAGCTATCATCAATGACAACTCACAAATTCATCAACCAATTCAAAAATTACAGTATGGGCTAGCTAGAACATGAAGCAACGATCTCAAAAACGTAAAAATTATAAAAAATTTAGCTCAAACCGTACGTTAATCAAGCTATGTGTGTGTCGAACCCTAAGCATTCATCAATGGTGTCTTTCTTCTTCAATATTCGTCCAAGGAAGAAAATATGGACAAAATTTTAGCTTTGGTTTTATTTATTTTATCATTAATTTACTTATTTACTATTTTACCATTAAAAAACATTAGTAATTACACCAAATGCCACTCCACTATCATCCACTAACTCATAAATGGCCTATTTACCACTTAAGGACCTTTACTTTAATTTTTTATAGCTATTAGACACCTTTAGCTTATAGAACACAACTTTTACGCTTTACGCGATTTAGTCCTTTTTACCTAATTAAGCATTCAAACAGTAAAATTTCTTTACAAAAATTTTCCACAAATATAATCACATGCTGTAAATACCAAAAATAATATTAAAATAATTTTTAACGTCATATTTGTGGTTCTAAAACAACTATTCTGATTTAACTAAAACTGGACTGTTACAGATTCTACTTTATTCATTGCCCCCGTCTTATTCAACCTTTAGAGATATGATTTAATATATCCACGAGTCTCTCACAGTTGATGAGGCTTATGATTTTTTAACCTCATATGATAATATGAAGTATCTTATGGTTAAAACCGACTTTCAGGGAGAGGGTCTTATTGTTCATGGAAGACAAGATCAGAATGTTAATGATGATTGTGGAAGGACACAATAACAAGATCCTCGCGGTAAATTTAAGGGTAGATCGAAGTCTTCAAATAGAGGTAGAACTTGTAACTTCTGCAAGAAGAAAGAGGACATTAAATCTGAGTGTTATAAGCTACAAAACAAGATCAAAGGGAGGCTGTGAATCAAAATGGAAAACAACCAGAAAAATTTGGTAAAGTTGATGTTGTAGAAAACTACAACGATGGTGAACTTCTAGTCGTTTCTATCAACAATTCTAAAGTGAGCGAGGAGTGGATCCTTGATTCGGGCTACACCTTCCACATGAGTCCCAATAGGGATTGGTTTTCAACTTATAAAATAGTGTCTGAAGGTGTTGTTTTGATAGGAAATAATGCTTCATGTAGAATTGCAGGTGTTGGAACAATTAAAGTTAAGATGTTTGGTGGAGTTGTCAGAACACTTAGTGACGTACGACATGTTCCAGAATTGAAGAGAAATTTAATTTTGTTGAGTACTCTTAATTTAAAAGGGTACAAATACACAACTGAAAGTGGGGTTTTGAAAATTTCCAAAGGTTCCCTCGTTGTGATGAAAGGGCAGAGAAAGACTGCCAAGTTATATGTTTTGCAGGGTTCTACTGTTACTAGTGATGCAGTTTTTGCATCCTCTTCCTTGTTAGATGATGATATTACTAAAATTTGACATATGCACCTAGGGCATATGAGTGAGAATGGCATGACAAAATTAAGCAAAAGAGGACTTCTTGATGGGCAATGAATTTACAAACTGAAGTTCTGTGAGCACTACGTTTTCGGGAAACAAAAGAGTTTGATTCACCAGAGGAATCCATAACACGAAGGGAACATTGGAGTATATTCATTCTGATCTGTGGGGGCCATCCAGAGTGCCTTCGAGAGGTGGAGCTAATTATATGCTAACTTTTATTGATGATTTTTTTAGAAAAGTGTAGGCGTTCTTCCTGAAGTAGAAAAATAATGTGTTTTTCGCATTTAAGTCCTCAAAAACTATGATTGAAAAATAGATGGGAAAACAAATAAAATACCTTCACACAGACAATGGCTTAGAGTTCTATTCTGATGAGTTTAATAAACTGTGCAAGTCAGAAAGGATCATGAGACACTTGACAGTTCGTCATACTCCACAGCAAAACGGCGTTGCAGAACGATCATGGAGAAGTTTCGATGTATGTTGTCAAATGCCAACTTACCAAAGTCATTTTGGGCTGAAGTAGCCTTTACTGGATGTTTTTTGATCAATCGATCTCTATCAGTTGCCATTGAGAAAAAAGACTCTACAAGAGGTATGGTCTGGTAATCATGCTGACTATTCTGATTTAAAGATCTTTGGGTGTCCTGCGTATGCTCATGTTGATAATGGAAAATTAGAACTGAGATCCATTAAATGTATTTTTCTTGGTTATAAAGCTGGTGTAAAAGGGTATAAGTTATGGTGTCTTGAAAATAGAAAATTTATGATTAGCAAAGATGTTTTTGATGAAACTACTATACTACCTAACTTTTCTCTTAAAGACTCTTCCAATAAAGAAAATCAAAAGCAGGTGGAGCATCAAATTAATCTAGAATCTACAATAGAGTCGACTCCTCAAACCAGTATAAAAATTCAGAATAGAGTTACTTCTTCACCACAATACTCTATCGCCAAAAACAAAACTAGAAGAGAAATTAAACCTCCAAAGAAGTATGCCGAGGCTGATCTAGTTGTTTATGCTTTAAATGTGGCTGAAGATATAGATGCAAACCAATAGCTATCTAATTATTCTGAGGCGGTTAGTTGTGAAGACTCAGAAAAGTGGATGTTTGCTATGCAAGAGGAGATGGAATCACTCCACAAAAAGAAAACATGGAATCTTGTAAAACTTCCTAAAGGTAAAAAAAATTTTCGTTGTAGATGGGTGTTTAAAAAGAAAGAGGGGACTACAGGAGTTGAAGAACCTAGATATAAAGTAAGGCTTGTTACAAAGGGTTATAGTCAAATTCTAGGAGTGGACTTCACAGATGTGTTCTCCCCAGTTGTGAAGCATAGTTTGATTCGAGATTTGCTTGGTATTGTGGCCATGCATGATTTAGAGCTTGAGCAGTTAGATGTAAAAACTGCATTTTTGCATGGAGAACTTGAGGAGGATATTTACATGCAATAACTAGAGGGTTTTACAGTCTCAGAAAAAGAGGACTATGTTTGCTTGCTGAAAAAGTCCCTTTACAGTTTGAAACAGTCACCAAGACAGTGGTACAAGAGGTTTGATTCCTTTATGACTTCTCATGATTTTAAAAGAAGTAGCTTTGGCAGCTGTGTTTACTTTAAGAAAAACAGTGATGGTTTTTTTGTGTATCTACTCATTTATGTTGATGACATGTTGATAGTAGTGAAAGATAAATGAGAGATAAGAAAGACCAAAGCCCAACTAAGTGAAGAATTTGAGATGAAAGATTTGTGACCAGCAAAGAAGATAATTGGTATGGAGATTCTCAAAGATAGAAAATCAAGTAAATTGTACCTAAGTCAAAAGGGATACATTGAGAAAGTTCTTTGCAGATTCAATATGCAGAATACTAAGCCTATTAGTACTCCTTTAGCAGCCCATTTCAGACTTTCATCGGCTTTGTCTCCACAATCAGATGATGAGATTAAGTACATGTCACATGTTCCATACTCTAGTGCAGTGGGATCTCTTATGTATGCTATGGTTTGTTCACGTCCAAATTTATCATATGCAGTCAGTGCAGTTAGTAGATACACGGTGAATACCGGTAAAGAAAATTGGAAAGCAGTTTAATGGATTTTAGGATACTTACGAGGTACTACTGATGTTTGCTTACAGTTTGGAAGAACTAGAGATGGAGTCATTGGGTATGTTGATGCTGATTTTGCTGGAGACCTTGGTATAAGAAGAGCTTTCGTAGATTATGTCTTTACAATCGGAGGTTATGCAATCAGTTGAAAAGCCACTTTGCAAACTGTAGCTGCTTTGTCTACCACTGAAGCTGAGTACATGGCGATTACTGAGGCTTGTAAAGAAGCTATTTGGTTGAAGGGACTCTTTAGTGAACTCAACGAAGACCTTCAAATCAATACAATATTTTCTGACAGTCAAAGTGTCATCTTCCTTACAAAAGATCAAATGTTTCATGAGAGAACAAAACACATTGATGTTCGGTATCATTTTGTTCGTGATATTATTGCTCATGGTGATATTGTTGTGAGCAAAATTAGTACTCATGAAAATCCTGCAGAAATGATGACTAAGTCACTTCCTATAACCAAGTCTGAGCATTGCTTAGACTTGATTGGTGTTCATTGTTGAAGTTAAACCCTTAAGGGGTTTTATGGAAGAGGTGGAGAACTTGTTCGTTGAGAGTTCGCGATGAAGAACTTGTTCATTGAAAATTTGTGTCAAGGTGGAGATTGTTAGAATTAAGTGACCCAAATCCTTATTTAAATAAAATACAGTGGTAAAATAAAATAAAAGTAAAATCCCTATAGAACTATACTTCTTTTATTTTATTTTAGAGTAAGGTTTTTTAAACCTTATTAAACTTCATCTATTTGATATTGATTAGAATAAGATGTTTCAATCTTACTACACTCCTATTAGAATATGGTTTTACAAGCCTATAAATAGACATAGTCTACTCCTTTTGTAATCATTCGAATACGACATAGTGAATTTTCTTCTCCTCTGCTCGTGGTTTTTTCCCAAAAGGGTTTCCACGTAAAAATCTGTGTATTCTTTATTTTTATTTCTCTTTTCTTTGTGATATATTGTCATTACCAACATTCTATTTTTTACAGTATCCAAATTCCCAGGAGGTTTGATGATAAAATTCACTTATCTCCTATAATTTGAAAAATGATCACTTACCCCTTTGAAAAATACTCACATATAGTCACAATTGTATTAAAAAATATGCTTGAATAATTATAACTAGAATTAATCATTTTAAAGTACAACCAGATTCATAATAAGAACATGTTTAAACTTATATATAAAATTCACATATGGCGGGACATAAACCAAAATAAATATAGACTAAGAACTCATATATGATTTACATAGAGTGAGACTCAAAATGGGATCTTAAAATTCTCAAGGCCTTAACCTTGTAGTTGTAAGTGTTTTTAAAAACCTATTATAAATTATAATCATAATTATAAATTATAAATTATAATCATAATTTATTTTAATAATTTTATCAATTTCTTTTTTTTATTATAGTTTACTAAATAATGATAATTAATTAATTTTACATAAAAATAATTTAATAAATTTATCCCAAGGTAATATGACTAAATTAAATATAAATTTAAAATATTTAATTTTAATTGAAGTGAAATATATTTTTATGAAAAAACAAATATATTCAGTTCTATAACATTTTTTATATGTAATTATCTTGTAGTTAAAAATAGAAAAATGAATAATCTAAATAGAAAATACATAAATAATAATAAATGGTATAATTGTTTTTTTATTTAAATGCATTTAGTAAATAGATGTTATGTGATGTTCAAACTTGGATTCAGTAGCCATTTTCCTCCTTTTTAAGGCTAAACAACTGTATAACGGGACCTGGAGATTCTATTAATTTATGATCAACAATTGACTTTGACTCGTTTAGTTCCCCATCCGCGTATGCCTCAAGCAATGAATCATCTTTATGAATTTTTAATGCTGAACCTAATCACTTTCTTATTTCTATGTAACATAAACAATTTTAATATTACAAGTTCTTCAACATTTTCAGAAAAAATTATATCCTGGTCAACTCAATTAGTTGGACAATTTTTCCAATCCATCAGCATTGATTTTTATAATATAAACCCTGTAAATCATTAAGTCTAATAAGCTTTCAAGAAGAGGAAGCAGCAGCGCAATGGATTCTTCATGGCAGTTTTTATTCATTTCTTTCACTATTTCCTTCCTTCTTACTCTTGCCGTTGCACAAGAAGAGCCTCTAGACTATTCCTGTATGGAAACCGGTGGCAATTTCACCATAAACAGCAGTTACGAGACCAACCTCAATCGTCTCATATCGTCTTTCTCTGCAAACACAGCAAATGATTATGGATTTTACAATCTATCTTCCGGGGAGGGTTCCAGTAGAGTTAACTCGATTGCACTTTGCAGAGGAGATGTGGGATCAGGCGATTGCCTCGGCTGCATCAACAACGCAACGACCGAGCTGAGAAGTCTTTGTCCCGACCAGAGGGAAGCAATTATCTGGTATGACAATTGCATGTTTCGTTACACAAATCGATCCATCTTTGGCGTTGTCGAAGACGACCCTTTGCTCTACATGTGGAATGATAATAATGTGACCGATGTGGATGCTTTTAATCAGTCCTTGAGTACCTTGTTGGATAGCCTCATCAATAGTGCTTCATCCGGGACTTCCCTTCGCAAGTTTGCGACAGGAAGTGCCCAAGTCACACCTTTTCAAACAGTTTATGCACTTGTTCAATGCACTCCTGATTTATCCCAGGCTGAATGCACTTCTTGCTTGTCCGCTGCCATCGAATTTATCCCCGAATGTTGTGACAGAAAACAAGGTGGCAGAGTACTCGAGCCTAGCTGTAACTTTAGGTTCGAGATTGAACGCTTCTATAATCTTACGACTGCTGATACACCATTGACATCGACACCACCACCAACAACATCCCCGCCATCGAACAACACCAAAAATACAACAGGTACCTTATTTTTCAAGTCAACGGTTGTTAGGAATTTCTCCATCTTGTATGAAACGGATGTGAAAATTTTTGCAGGAAAAAAGAGTAATTCGTCTCGAACTATTATCATCGCATCTGTCTCAGCTGTTGCTTTCGCGGTACTTGTAGTCTCCAGCTGCATCTTCATCTTTTTAAGGGTGAGGAAGTCAAAGGTGAAAGCTGAAAGTAAGTGAAAACGATTTTTATTGATCAACTTTTACTTTCTTTTACTCCCTTTTAGAACCATGTTGAATCAATTTTAGCTCATAGAATTGTTACACCTGTGAAGAAGGTGGTGAAGCAGCTGAAGCAGTGGATGAAATAAAAAATGCAGAGGCTTTGCAATATGATTTCAGCACCATTAGTGCTGCAACAAACCACTTTTCTAATTCAAATAAGCTTGGACAAGGTGGATTTGGTGCAGTTTATAAGGTAAGACAAAGGGGATCGGTCCCTATGAGATAAAACTTGTACATATATAATTCATTTCAGTGTCTTCTCAGGGAAAACTTGCCGGTGGCGAATTAATAGCAGTGAAAAGGCTGTCGACTGATTCCGGACAAGGAGATCTAGAATTCAAAAACGAGGTTCTGTTAGTGGCCAAGCTTCAGCATAGGAACTTGGTTAGGCTTCAAGGTTTCTGCCTGGAACGAAACGAAAGGCTTCTCATCTATGAGTTTGTGCCTAATGCTAGCCTGGATCAGTTTTTATTTGGTATGAAGTATGATATCATTAGTGTATTATACAATAAGTACTATAAATGAAACTATCAACTTGATGTATACATTTACGATGATGCAGATCCGGTTAAGCGTGCATATTTGGATTGGGAAAAACGATACAAAATCATTGGAGGCATTGCCCGTGGGCTCCTCTACCTTCACGAAGATTCACGACTCGGAATTATTCATCGTGATCTCAAAGCCAGCAATATACTATTAGATGCAGAGATGAACCCTAAAATTGCAGATTTCGGGATGGCAAGATTGTGTGCAGTTGATCAAACTCACGGTGCTACTAGCAAAATTGTGGGAACATAGTAAGTACTGGAAATCTTGTAAAATTGTTAAATCACATTTACTTTTATTTCATTCACAAGGAAAACTAATGTTTCTGATATTGAATTGTAGCGGATACATGGCACCGGAATACGCAATGCATGGTCAGTTTTCAGTTAAATCAGATGTTTTTAGTTTTGGCGTACTGGTTTTGGAGATTTTAAGTGGTCAAAAGAACAGTTCGTTTCATAAAGGAGATAATGTAGATGATCTTCTGAGCTATGTAAGTATCAATATCATTTGTGTTTATGAGATTGTGATAAGAAAATTTATTCAAAGCATTCAAATCGTGACAGGCATGGAGGAATTGGAAAGATGGGACAGCAAATGAGCTTGTGGATTCAACACTGAAAGACAGTTCAACGACCGAGGTGATGAGATGCTTACACATTGGGCTGCTTTGCGTTCAAGAAAATGTAGCTGAGAGACCAAACATGGCTTCGGTTGCGTTGATGCTTACAAGCTACTCTGTGACACTTCCATTACCTTCACAACCTGCATTTTTTATGCACAGTAACACTCAATCAGAGGTAGAGATGTTGTGGTCGGAAGACTTGAATTCGGGGGCGACAAAATACAGTCAATCCAGAAAGGAAACTGCGGTAGTTTCTGAAAATGAGGTCACAATTACCGAACTCCATCCAAGGTAGCAAGCACCTGATCATATTTGTCATTTTTAGTACAATGGAGGGACTTCTCTCCCATCCAATCATAAGTATTTTAACTACTGTTAGTCAGCTATTTATATTAGTTTTTATAATGAGCTGATACCATCTTATTTGAATTAATAAATAGGAGTACACTATTTATAAGGCTTTAGTGTCACGGATCTATACTTAAAATAAATTATATTATTTGAAAATAGTTTATTTTTTATTAAAAAATATAAAATAGACATATTTTTATATTTTTATACATTTTAATTTATTTTATGCACAATTTATTAACATTTGTGTTCTACTAGTTTTGATAATTCATTTATTATAAAATATAGGACACAAATTAAAAAAAAAGACACTTATTCCACTGAAATAATTACCCATTATACAACATAAATTCAATGAAAAAATAATCAAAATTGTTAAAATCTACATAAAATTATTTATTAACATACCAAAACTTTTATAATATATATTAAATATGACAAGACAATTGAGAGTTGTTCATATTATTATATTTGTGTTATTTTTTACGCTCCAAAATATTATAAATATAATTTTTGACGTGTTAATAATTTATTTTATATAGATTTGAACGTGTTTTCGTTCGCATATAATACTTCTGTTGCTTTTTATATTCTACTATGTTTTTGTATAGACTATCATTCCTATATTAATTTATAAGTTTGTGTAATGTTGTGTTTAAATATGCATCTTATATTGATGTTCACGACTGACTAAAGTAAATGTATCCATAAATTAATAGTATAGCTATGGTGAGTAAAGATATCGTTCTCACGAAGACTAAAAATAATAGTAATTACTGTCTTTCTATTATTTAATCGATACATTCGGATGATTTATTAAAAACTAAAATTAACTAACGAACACGGTAAATAACAATTCAAGAAAATAATCATTTAACAACCAAGAATCGAAACAGTACCTAGAAAAAAATTAACCTAGACTTCATCTGTCACTATTAATCTAAATTACAATTTATTCATTTAGTATCTTGATCTGTAGAAATCTTAAAATTATGCTAATATCTCTTTCAAAAGTAAGAACAACTCACTCTAGGTTGATTAATTGAAATTTCTTTCTAATTAAAATCCCTATTATCGCATTAACTCGATCTATGGATTCTCCTATTAGATTTGACTCTAACCCGATACATTTATGTCGTCCTATTTCTAGGATTGCATGCAACTCCACTCAATTACGCAAGATCTACTCCTAAACAGGGCATATTCCTTCTCTAATTTAAGCACATCAAACATTGATCAATAATCTAGAAATATCAAAGCAAGAATTAAGTACACATAATTGAGAACAAGATCTAAGTATTTATTGCGTAAAATAAAAATCAAAAGACATAATTCATCATAGGGTTCATCTTCCTAGGTATTTAGAAAATTAATTCATATTAGCAAATAAAAACATTCGCAATACAGTATAACTATAAGAAATAAAGAAACTCATAATAATCTCCAAATAAATCAAAAATGAATCTTCCATCTTGATAGAAATCTACTTCAAAATCCGTTTCAATGGTGTTTTTCGAGTTGCTTTCTTAGGTATTCTATGACGGCTCTCTCCTATATTCTTATTTTGTCATATATATGTCTTAGAATGCCTAAAAAACTTAAAAATCGAGTTTTCTCGCTAGTTTAGAGTGCAAATCGCTAAATTGACATGTCCTACCACATTGTCGTGTGGCAGCCCATGTGGCTCACATGACCGTGTGGAAAGGGTTAGTCCGTGTGGCTCCTATAACTCACTTCGATTTTTCGATTTTCACTCATTTTTTGCTCTTTTTGCTCCAAAATGCTCTCCTAAGTATAAAAACATGAATTTAAAGGATTAGGTGCATAATCTTCACCATTAACATCAAATAATCACTCAAAAACACATTAAGAATGAGATTAAAACATGTTACCTTTAGCACCTATCAAATATCCCCACACTTAAGCGTTTACTTGTCCTCAAGCAAAATTCTCAACCCACAATTAAGTTAACTTTTCTCAATTTATTATTTTCACCGATAATGTCTTGGGATAATCTACAGATAATCGTGCATTGGAAAATCACACTAAAATGACACTAAACAACACAAGCAATCCAAGTAGAGAATTTTAAGCTTTAAAAACATTAGGCATCTCCCTTATCTCAATAATTACCTGAAATTCAAACTCAATAAGAAATATCATCCTCATTAAAGATTCACTCAAAGCACTGAAAGTGTTTAAGGTTCAAGTAATGTGCACTCAATAGTCAAATTAAAAATGTTATTACCATATGATTGCTTGAAAATCAAATCTCCACCACTATAAAATGGGATGACACACCAATTAAGAGGTTTTTAAAATGTTGTAATGGGGCTTAGGTTAAGGATATGGAAAAATTCAGAAAAATTGGTTACAATTGAGAGTCGAGTTGATAAGTTGTCAAACCAGAAAAAATCAGTTGTTGAATTAAAAGAATTCACATCGACAAGAAATAAATAATAAAAATGAGTTTTTCAACACAATATGAAGCTAACGATTCAAGCTCAATTTTTTTAAGAACAAAGTAAAATTCATCAATACAAATAATGAAACATAGTCAGGCAACTAACCAAATCAAATCTCAACAAAAAAGGAGATAATAAAAAAGATAATTTACAACATAGATATAGGTTACGGGTTAACATTAACGGGTTATAGAAAAATGTGTTAGGATCAACGACGTTTACTAAGGGATAATACAACAAGATGATTAAAGGTTAGGTGGGCTAAGTCGTAAGTGCCTCTATCATCTCAGCATATCGAATCAATAATGTAGTACCGACATGTATAACCGAAACAAGTTTTAAAATAACAAATCAAGTCAATATACTCATAACCAAAAATCAAATAAGCACGAAAAAATAAATATGCTTTACAGGCTCAAAAGCTCACAAAAAATTATGGTTTTGTTGTTAAACTTACAAATTTAAAGTTTCAAAATAATGTTTCAATTCAGGAAGACAACCTAAAATAATAATTTCTACAACATAGCTTATCATGCTTGACTCTTTCGTGTCTTAAAGTATAAATCACACAATTTACAAAAATCCATAAATTATTTTAAAATAGAATCAGTACAAACTCCAAATTAAAAGAAATTACTTCAATGGTAGCTGTGAAAAAATTACTTAAATAGAAAAAATAATTCATGGAATTTATCGCATAAAAATATAAACAACCTCTCCACACTTAAGATGTACATTTTCCTCAATGTACAAATAGATATAATCATAGAATAAGTACAAAATTATAAGGAGAAAGAACTGAAATTGCCTTGAATTTGGATGAATCCGCCAGAATAGTGCAATCCAGAATCGTAAGCTAGTCTAAATGAAGTACATTTTTTCGAGCAAACTATTAAGAAAATAGACAAGAATAAATAAGATAAGGAAATTACAAACTAGAAAAAACAACCAACACAATAGTAAAAATAAAAGTGCATAATAAATTAAACACAAAACATGTAAGCCTGAAAAATAAAATAAGAACAACTAACAAAAAGAAGTACAACTGAAAAAATAAAAATAAAAACACTAAAATAGAAAATTAAAGAGAATCAGTGATCAGCATCGTGCGAGGTGTTAGGATTGCGAGGCACATGATCGGGTGGAGAAATATGGAAATGCTAGCATATCCACTTGATAATACTAGAAAGAACATATGTTTTTTTCCCTACTTATTGGTTAATCTATCCCCATTTAGTTATCTTTAGCACATATTTTAGCACTTTCAGTTCAGTAAATTGCATTTTTATAACTCAGTTGATCTTAGCCTATTTATCCTTAATTTTGTCATGTTTTGGTACTGATGTCGATGCATGAGTATTCCCAGATTGAACCTAGAATTGTCGTTGCACATGACAGATGTCCGGATAAGAACAAAAATATGTGAGCTGTCTAGTCTGATATAACCAACTTGTATGTACAGAAGTAGTATGATTCTAATGAAAGGACAAATGTGCTATTTGGAAGAATATATATATTCACGAGAAAAGGAAAAAAAAGGAAGGCTTTTTGGGGGGTATTATCTTCTTCAACCTATCTTTTGAAGCTTTTCGGCTATGGTGGTTTAAGTCTTCTACGAGTGAACCAATGTGAAAGGGACACAGATTAGCTCCTGACGAGTAGCCCTGAGTGATATACAAGAGGGAATGAAGAGATTCAAGTCGAGATTGTCTAGGAATAATATTCTCCACTTGTTTCTTTTATATTTCTTTTCTAAACGATGGTGATTACTTTCTATTTTATGTTTGTACAAAAGTACACATGATTTCTGGGTTAAATGTTATTTTATTCAATCCTGCTTCTACTGTTTAATATTTGGTTTTGAATTTTTAGCATGGAAGTGTTATTGCGGTCACTGACATTGGAAAGTGTAGCGATAGTTCAAGCTAACAAGCATGACAATAGAAGTTGCTTGAGAATTAGAGGAATTTAATCCACTTGTTCTTAATAGTGTTCCATTGCCATCATCAGAAGGTGTGGTTAATGTGCATGTTTAAGTCTTAGATTAAATATAGAATTTAAGCTTGGTAAGATATTCATTGCAATTTAATGCATCGACAATCACATATCCTTTTATACCTTGTGAGCACTTAGTATCATGTTGAATATTCACGTTAGGGATCCCAGTTTATCATTATCATATTTTATCTTATTGTTTTCAAGTTATTACTTCAACAACTACTCTTACAATTTGTCTCGTTTCTATCTATTTATTGCACTAACATTGATAGACAAAAGACAACCATCCTCGTGGGATCAATATCCGACAGACTTATATCTGTCTACTATACTTGCATCGGTAGTGTACACTTGCACATTATTGTTGTGAGATTAAACAACCGATCAAGTTTTGGTGCCGTTATCAGGGATGGTGTTTGTTTGATATTTATTTTTGTTTTTGCATTTTGTTTTTTATTATATAATATTTAGTTGCCGCTAACTTGTTTTCTTTTAGCCGCTATTTTTACTTTTTATTTTAGGTGTTTAATGACTCGAAGCAATTCAGAGTTTATTATCGATCTTGATCCAGAAATTGAAAGAATCGTTCGGAAGAGACTTCAAAAACAATGGAATATGGCTTTACCAAGAAACAATGAAGCCATACCCCAAGTGTAGCACCAAAATGCTAATGACCCACCGTTGTCACAAGACGCTCAAATACAAAACAAGACTATACGAGACTTTATAGTACCTGTCTTGGATGACTTACAATCGGGAGTTGATAGGCCATCAATCCAAGCTGGGAATTTTGAACTCAGGCCAGTAATGTTTCAAATGTTGAATTCTAATGGGCAATATGATGGACTGCCACATGAAGATGCACGAGAGCATTTTAAATAATTGTTATTGATTTGTGCTTCCTTTAGTCAACAAGGCATTCCTGATGACTCTTTGAAGATGCAATTATTTCCTTATTCCTTGCAGGAAGAGCTCGTACTTGGTTCCTTGGGCTACCTGCTGGATCAATTACTTCTTAGAATGCACTAGCAACATAGTTTGTTTGCATTTTAACCCGCAGACAATGAATGCTCGTCTCTGAAATGATATTACATCTTATATCATCAACTGGATGATGAGAATCTTCACACTACATGGGAACGTTATAAATTTTTACTTCAACATTGCCCCATACCGGGTTTACATCTGAATCGAGGAGTTTGGCATTAAGCTTTTATCAGGTACAACTCTAGTGTCCATCGCTTCTTATCGAATGGCCTAAAAAAAGCTTACGGGGTTAAAGACTCATCTTCAAGAGTTTCTAAATCATGGATTCATTTGTCCTAGTGTGTCTTCGTAGGGGGCACCAGTTTTGTTTGTAAAGAAAAAGGACAACACCATGATGATGTGCATTGATTACCGACAGTTGAATAAGTTAACTGTGAAGAATAAGTACCCACTTATGAGGATTGACGATATATTTGATCAGTTCTGTGGGGCTTCAGTATTCTCAAAGATAGATCTCCATTTTGGGTAT
Organism: Gossypium turneri; assembly: GCA_008044935.1. Taxonomy (NCBI): domain Eukaryota; kingdom Viridiplantae; phylum Streptophyta; class Magnoliopsida; order Malvales; family Malvaceae; genus Gossypium; species Gossypium turneri. Next base: position 24,040,621 of record CP032576.1, on the reverse strand, counting down.
CATTAATTGAGGGTTAAAAAAGTTGATATTCATAAGACGACTTTTAGGACTCATTATGTGCACTACGAGTTCCTAGTCATGCCCTTTGGTTCGACGAATGCTCCGACTGTATTCATGGATCTGATGAACTGGATTTTTCAACTGTATTTAGATCAGTTCATTGTAGTCTTCATTGACGACATTCTGGTATACTCTAAGACTGAGGATGATCATGATGAGCATCTTAGAGTAGTTCTTCAAATACTTCAAGAAAGACAGCTCTACGTTAAGTTGAGCAAGTGTGAATTCTAGTCGAGGGCAGTAAATTTCTAGGGTATGTGGTTTCTACTGAGGGGATCCGAGTTGATCCTAAAAAGATTTAGGCTACACTTGATTGGAAACAGCCTAAAAATGTTTCTGAGATCCGTAGTTTTTTGGGTCATAGGAACTACTACTATAGGTTTGTCGAGGGGTTCTCGTTAAATACAGTTCCTCTAACTAAGCTTTTGTGTTAGAATACTCATTTTGTCTGGATTGATGAGCAACAATTTAGCTTTGAGAAGCTCAAGTCTATTTTGACTCAGGCTCCTATTCTGATACAACCTGAATCTGGTAAGAAGTTTGTGGTGTATAGTGATACTTCACATTTCAGTTTGGGATGTGTTATGATGCAATACGGTAAGGTTGTGGCTTATACGTCTCGATAACTTAAGTCATACGAGGGAAATTATCCAACGCATGATCTCGAGTTGGCAGCTGTGGTTTTTACCTTAAAAATTTGGAGGCATTATCTGTATGGTGAGAAGTGCATCACCTACACCGATCATAAGAGCCTTAAGTACCTCCTTACTCAAAAGGATTTGAATATTAGGTAACGTAGATGGATCGAGGTACTTAAGGACTATAACTGTATGATAGAGTATCATCTTGGTAAGGCCAATGTGGTGGCTGATGCTTTCAATCATATAGTAATGTCTGACTTAAGGGTGAATTTTGCTTGTCTAAGTCTGTTTGAGGATGGGAGTTTGTTAGCTGAGCTGCAAGTTAAGCTGACTTGGATTGATCAGATTCAGAATAAGTAGTTGAGGGATGATTCTATGGTTCCGTGTTTCCGTCAGGTTGAGAATGGCGGCAGGTCTGATTTTGGATTGAATAATGATGGGGTTTTATGTTTTTGAGGACGGGTTTGTATACCGAACGACTCTAATTTGAGACAGCTGATTTTGGGGGAAGCACATAGTAGCCCTTATGCTATGCATCCCAATGGAAATAAGATGTATCGAGATCTTCGTGAACTGTACTGGTGGCCAGGGTTGAAACCAGGGGTAACATAATTCATTTCTTGTTGTTTGACATGTCAGCAAGTTAAGGCTAACCACCAGTTGCCTTCAGGTTTTCTCCCACTTCAGGTTTGCCTTTAACACCTACTAAGAAGGATTTTGTGTGGGTCATTATGGATCGGTTGACCAACTTTGCCCACTTTATTCCAATTTGGACTGATTATTCTCTGCAGAAGTTGGCCAAGCTTTACATTTCCTAGATTATGAGACTTCACGGGGTTCTGGTTTCGATAATTTCTAATAGGGATCGTTGCTTCACTTTTCAGTTTTGAAAAAAGCTTCGTGAGGCTTTGGGTTCGAGATTGGACTTCAATATTGCGTTCCATCCTTAGACCAATGGTCAATCTGAGAGGGTGATTCAGTTACTAGAGGATGTGCTTCAGAGTTGTGTGATTGATTTTTGAAGGTGTTGGGAGGATTTTCTGCCTTTAGCTAAGTTCGCCTACAACAATAGTTTCCAGTCTATCATTCAGATGGCATCTTATGAGGCTCTGTACGGTTGTAAGTGTCATACTCCGCTGTGTTGAACTAAGTTGGGTGAACGACAGGTTTTAGGTCCTGAGTTGGTTTTCGAGACTAAAGACAGTCAGATTAATTCAGGATAGTCTTAAGGCAACCTTTGATAAATACAAATCCTATACAGATCTAAAAAGAAGGGATATCGAGTACTCTATGGGTGGCTTCGTTTTCCTTAAGGCGTCTCTGTGGAAGAAAGTTTTTCGATTTGGACGTAAGGGCAAGTTGAGCCATAGGTTCATTAGGCCATATTAGATTTTGAAGAGTATGGGACCGGTCGCTTATTAATTAGAGCTGCCTATGACCGTATCCATAATGTCTTCATGTCTCAATATTGAGGCGATATCAGTCTGACCCATCTCACGTTTTTTCTGTTGAGGAGTTCGATGTTAGACCGGATTTAACATTTAAGGAGGAGCCAATTCAAATTTTGCATCGAGATGTAAAGGTTCTGAGGAGGAATTCTATTCCATTAGTTAAGGTTATATAATAGAATCTTGGCACTGAGGAAGCTACATGGGAACCTGAGGACTCGATGCGTTTGCAGTATCCTTATCTATTCGGAACAGGTAAATTTTGAAGATGAAATTTCTTTTAGGGGTAGAGTTGTAACACCCTAACTAATTTAAATTTTTTTTGTGAATTTTATCATGAATGAGTATCTGCTTCAGTGGCCAAGTGTTTTGATTGTGCGTTTGAGGTCTTGGGTTCAAATCTCAGTTTTGGAAAATTTTGTTATTTTTTTATCCTAGCCTTATCCCTATTAGGGTGGGCTTATGTTATATTTTTGGTAAACTCATATTAGAATGAGCTTGTTGGTTTGAGTGGTAAGATGTTAGCTTGCCTTAAGGTTTCGTGTTCAAATCCTTGTGTGAGCATGAATGTTAATTTTTTGCTTCGATTGTGTGATAGAGATTCGGTGGAATTGAAACTCTGAGTTAGTTGGGTTGTCAGTGGGTTAGTGGAGAGTTAAGAGTTAGTAGGAGTGTAATTCAAATTAAATATTTTTTTAATTTTAATTTATCTTATTTTTTTCCTTTTCCTGAAGTTCCCCTTATTCTGATGTTTTTCTTCCTTCCCTTTCTGTGCTCTGTCGATTTTCTTTCTTTTCCCCTTTGAGTCTGCCATAATTCTTTGATCATATTGCTCTACTTCGTAATCGTGGTTCCTTTGTTTGGTTCGGTAAGTGGTAAGTGAGTTATTGTATCCTGTTTTCACTTTTGTTCTCTGTTAATCAATTGTGGAGTTTCTTTTGAAAAGACATAAGGGTGTGTAGTTAGGAGTTTTGATCATTATGAATTTTCTTCCGTAAGAGAAGGCAGTGAACCTGTGAATTTTGCTTCAATAACCTAAACAGTGGCAGTAGTTGTTTTTCTCATCAGTAAATTTGTGTACGCTATTCGATTTTACGTTGTTGAATTCATAAATTGGTTGCTAATTAGTCGTGGGTATGTTGTTTCTAGGTTCTGGTGGTCTCGAGATAATTTTTTCTTCGAAAACACAAGAAAACGAGGTTCGACAAAAAGCCAGAAAAGTGGCTTGTCGACACCACATAGGCGTGTGCCCAACTGTGTGCGACACACGGCCGTGTGACGGGTGAGTGCGTGGCCGTGTGGGTCACACGACCTAGGCCAATTTAGGTGTATGGGCCGTGGGCCAGGCCATGTGGGTCACATGGTTTAGGGCCAATTTGAGAGTGTGGGCCCACACGGGCATGAGGGTCCAAATTTTAAAAATTTCCCTAGGGTCACACACGTCATTCCGATCAACAGTGGGTCTTTCGTAGGGTCGGTAAGGGGAAAACAAACTCTAATGCATAAGATCTGCTATTCTGATAGACCAATTTGAGTATTAAGAAATTGATATGTATGATTTGTCTGTTTTGTAATAACATGTATGATATCTGTATATGAGAAAGCGGGACATGATAATTCTGTTATATCTATATATATGTATTTTGTATCTGTATATGGGATGGGATTTGCATATATGGAGGAAGTGTTCTGTGAGGCGAGATTTCGCCAATATACTAGCAACTTGGCTGCATACTATTTTGATAAGTGTCGTAAAGACACTATCTAGTGTATAGGGATGGATGAGTGTTTTATACCCCACATGGTACGTTGGGATGGTCAAAGATGGTGTGTAGAGGATTGGGGTAGGACTTTGCATATCTGTATGTATCTGATAATCTAATTATGATATTATCTGATGTTGTTAAGGACTTATGCCTGTATCTAATCTGTTATATGATAAATCTAAGTATATGTGTATATGTGTCTCTATTAAGTTACACGCTAAGTTTTTGAAAATTCACATCAGTTTGTCTGTTCTATTCAGGTAATCCTCAGACATAGGCAGGTCGAGGTGGCGGAGGCTCAGCTGTGACCACTAATCTAGAAACTATCTTTTAATTATCAGTTTTACTTTAATATCTGGTTTTGCTCAAGAGTTTTGTAATTTTGGGACTCTCCGGACTTTTTCATTTCTTTTGGTTTTTATTGTTGACATGGTTTTGATTATGTTTTCTGTGAGACACAAACAACAATTTCTTTCATAAATAACTATTCCACGCAAACAAACGTTTTGGAAAATACAAACTTGGTTTTTGATGTATAATGACACTTAAGATTTCCGCTGCGAACTAAGTTTTTCTAGAAGAACAAACTATCGATGGTTTTAGTAATGAATATGTTAAATAGATATGTTTTATAAAATATGGACTCCTTTCTAGCAACATACTAAACAAGGTTTTTAATGTGTTAAGATTGGTTTCAAAACCCTTTTTCGTAACATTCCCAGATTCAGCCATAACATCTAGGCCAAGTTTGGGGTGTTACACTATTTCTCAAATTTTCATGTTTTTCTCAAAATTTCTTATTTGTCTCAATTAGATCCCTGATTGTTTCTAAAGTATTTTAGGGCCCAAGAAAGCTCATTTTTAGACCAAAATAAGTATGTTCATTATGAATGGAATTTTATTATTGATAATTAAATTTAAGGTTGATAATTGTTTGGATTTAGTTTTAAATGTTATGTTTTGTTTAGTAACGCTTCATAACCCTTATCTGTCAACAGAGTCGGGTTTGGGGTGTTACATCCATGTCTAATATAACAAAATCAATAGGAAATATAAATTTATAGACTTTAACAAGTACATCTTCAATAATACCCCTAGAATATCTAATTGATCTATCAACTAATTGAATATTCATCCTAGTGGGTTTCGGTTCCCTGAGACCAAGTTGTTTAAACATTTTTTAAGGCATAACATTTATACTAGCCCTAAATCAGCCAAAACTTTTTCAACATTTGAACTACTAATAAGACAAGGAATAGTAAATCTCTCTGGATCTTTAAGCTGGTTGGGTAGTTTGTTTTGGAGAATGTCTGAGCAATCCTCATTGAGCTCCATACTTGACTAGTCGTCTAACTTCCTTTTATTTGTTAACAACTCCTTTAAAAATTTTGCATACTTTGGCATCTATGAAAAGACTTCAACAAAAGGTAAGTTAATATACAATTTTTTCAATAGTTCAAGAAATTTACCATATTATTTTTTTATGCAGTGTTGCTTTAAAAGCTAGACATTTGGCACAATAATACATAGGGTCCTATTACATGCCATACACGAAAACTGAGAAATTAAGTCTACCAAGATTCCCGGATAGTGTGATTTCTAGCGTTGATCCGATATTTTTAGCCTTCAAAATGTGGTCTACAAAATAAACAAATTTAAAGGTAAGCTTAAATGAAGCTTAGTAAGTTCGTTAGAAATTCATAACCATTCCAATCCAACATAGATTTAATCAACTTTAAGCATAGAGATTTCCATTATACGCAGTTTATAACAGTAATTACAACCAATTCAATAGTTCAGTATACTCAGTGAGCTTTTCATCAGTATATTCATAGATTTCTACTCATTTGAGCTTCACCCAATATAACAATATAATCTGATCAATTAAACATCAGTCTGTATAATAGTAAGATTTGCTCAATTAAGCTCCTCAATATAATGGTATGATTTGCTCGATTAAGCTTTATTTAGTAGAACATTAAGATTTGGCTCGATAGAGCGTACTTCTAGTATATGAAACAACGTTCATTAACAACATGTCAACATGAATGTAAGCATGTAGGAGTATATATAAACACACGAACATATCGGACTGTTTTGCAGAATATTCCAAAGCATATGGACTATTTAGCGGTTTTCCCTTTTCCACGATCATTAGCACGTTCTTGATCTAATAATAATAATTTCATTCCATCAATTAGAATAACAATACAATTTGATTTTTTCATGCAAATAAATCTTTTTTTGGAAAATTACCTATTTGCCCCTTAACATTCCATCTTATTCAATCCAGTCCTTAATCTCTAATGTAATGGCCTAAATTCAAGGTTATCGAAACAGTGATTTCGTAACCACAAAATTTGATTTAAAGATAAATTTATTTTAATATTTATGCATGAATATTGATATAATAGGAAAATCGTATGAAAATATCGATAAAAAATTTTACCGATTTAGTGGTTAGTTAGAAAAAGAAATTATTGAAGAAATTGGGTAAAAATAAGGTATCGAAACCTCGATCTCATAAAATCGAGTCGAAAATATTTTTTATAAATATTTATGAAATGATAGTAATGTGGTAGTAAAATTTCGTTAGAAAATTTTAATGTTTGGGTAGTCAATTAAATGAAAAGGATTAAATTGGAAAAGGTGTAAAAGTGGCTGGGATGATTAAATAGCTTAAGTGTCTAATGAGGAAGGATTTAAAAGGAAATTAGACCTGAATTTTATTTGGGCTAGACGGTAAGGGCATGAAATCAGCAAGAAAATGGATGATTTAAGGGTAAAATTGGAATATTACATAATTAACTAAATAAAATTAGGACTAATGTAGAAATATCTAGATTTCTTGTGATTTCTCTTCATTCTCATCAGCCAAAACGCCATAGGAGGGGTTCTTTAAGCTAGTATTTCATAGTTTTTGCACCAAGTGAGTTAATCCTTGCCTTTTTCTTGTAATTTTTGTGTTTTTAAGACTTTTACAACTAGGTTCTACTATTAAATTCATTAGTTTTTTATTTCATGGATGAAATTGAAAGTCACCATGGTTGAATGATGTAAGTTTATGATGAAATAGCATGAAATTGAAGCTTTAATTTGTTTATGAGATGATTTTATTAGGTAATTTCAATAGAAATTGATTTTTAGGACCTAATTGTGAAAAAGTTGGAATTAAAGTCTAGTGCTAAAATTATGATTCCCAAAGGTTATAAAGTAGTTTAAAGTGATAAAAGAAAGTGTTAATTGAGAAAAATCAGCTCAATTGAGAGGTTAATTGAGTAAGGACGAAATTATCATTTATTAAAAGCATAAGGGAAAAATGGTAATAAACATATTGCACTAAAACAGTTTTGGACAACAGCAGTAGGCTAACTTCGAAAAATCACCATAATTAATGGAAATCGAATTAGAGGATAAAAAAATATGGAATTAAAGCTTATTGAGTCTAGTTTCTCATAAAAGAAATGGTGTAAGCAATAGAATTGTAAATCATGAGATATAATAAATTTTGTGAGACAATGTCAGAATGAATTCGGGTTCCCCTGTTCTGACTTTGGAAAATCATCAAAAAATGGAGAAAAATAATTAAGGTTAAAATTTACATGTTTAAATTATTAATGAGTCTATTTTCAATAGAAACAAATGAAAACATCATCCAATTTTTTTACTAAGAGATAATTAATTTTTAGCAAAGAAAGGTTGAAGCTATCAAACAGCAGAACAGGGGCAAGATTGAAGATTTTACTGTATTTATTGGCTGAACCAAAAAATTTTTGAAAATTTTACGGTAGAAAGGTATTTGAGACTAGTTTCAGAAACACCAAGCGGTTTTTAATTTGGAATTCTATAGCTTGAGATATAAATAATTTAGTGACTACGACTCAAGTAGACTACTTTGAATGAACTACAAATAATAGTGGAATTATAGAGAATGTTACATATGAACATGAAATGTATTAAATTGATGATTAAATTTATTTATTTAGATCTAGAAAATTCAAATACGAAGCTAGATCAAAGAAAGAAAAAAGTTCGGGATTAGTAGATTTTTGTATACGAACAAGTATCGAGGCAAGTTCGTGTAACCTGAATTATATTCTTAAATGCTTGAAATGTATGTTATTAATGTGAATATGATTTAAATGTTCATTGTATGAAAATTGATGAAACATGGATATATTTGATAAGAAGGGGAAGAAATCCCGGTTGAATGAAAGGAAAATTCAATGGATCTTTAAAAAAGAATTGACGGTAAAAAGGATCTAGCCCGGACGGGTGATCCTATCCTGATATAGCCCTCTCAAAAAATATGCGTAAAATGGATTTAGCCCGGACGGGAAATCCGAATTAAGGTCTGAAGCCTAAACTGGTAATTCAAATCCAAGCTCATTAGAGTAAATTGTCGTTGTAGGGGATTTAGCCTGGACTGGTAATCCCGCTGTAAGGATAAGGTTCGCGAGAGTGTGCTCTCTAAAATGGAAATGTGCACACATGAATATGAATTGACAGACCTGGAATTGTACGTAAAGTTGTACCTCTGAAAATCCATCAAAATTTTGAGAAATTCAACGGGATAAATATGGGAAATAATAAGAGTAATAGAAAACATGGAAATGGATGAGCTCATCAATCATTAATCTTTGTATTGGACTCATATGATGCTATTTGATTAATGTTTTGGTTGAGTTTGTGTGTGATAGGTAAATGGTAAATTGAATGGATGTATAAATATTTATTGTATTGTATCGAAAATATTGGTAAGTATAATTCTAGTTACATGAGCTTATTAAGCACAACGTGCTTACCCTGTTTCCTTTTTCTCTAATTTGTAGTATTAAGAGCTCAGAGGTCAGATTCGGTTGGAGACCCATCACACTATCAACTTCAACATTTTGGTATATTAAGAAACTTTATTTTGAAAATCAATGGCGTGTATAAGTTTATAAAGTAAATGTTAATGTGAAATGAATGTAAAGATAGTCATTGGTATGGCTAACAAATCCTGGTTTTGGTATGTGATGAGGTTATCTTATGGATGTACGTAAATCTATCTTGAAAAAATGTTGAACTGGATTGGTTGATTTGGTTTGACCTTGATGTATGTGTTAGGCTTCGGAGGCTTTAACAACCTGATTTTGACCCTAATCGAATTAGTGGTTTTGGGACCACGAATTCGAGTCTGAAAAATATTTTAATACTATTTTGTATGTTAAATATGTGTGAAATTATATATGTGAAAGTTTCGTAAAATAATTTTACTTTTTGTGTGCTTAATTTGAGAAAATGGCTAAATCGCGTAAAGTGAAAATTTGAGGGTTAAATATGAAATTGCTTAATTGTTGTTGTCTTTATAAATTGGAGGTCTTATGTGGCAATTAAGCGATTTTCCAAGTTAGTGGACGGCATTAGGTGATAATATATATAGTTTTCTTATATTATTAATATAATATATAAATGTTATAATAAGGTATAATATATTATTATGTTATAATAAACATTAAAAAAGCTATTATCATTATTTTCACTTCATCTTCATCATAAAACAAAACAAAAGAAAACAAAGAAACAAAGCTAGGGTATTCGGCCATTTTTGAGCTTGATTCAAGGTGAGTTCTAGCTCGGTTTTTGATAATTTTTGTGTTTTTGAGATCGTTGCTTCGAGTACTATCTGACTCGTGCTAGAATTTTTGATTTTGATGAATATTTTGAGTTATGCCCTTAATGAATAATTGTGTTTATGATGTTTGATGACAGATTATGAAATATATGTGTTAGATTAACATGTTTTGTCTTTAAATTTTTGGTGAATTTGAGTAATTAGGGCTAAATTGAAAAAAATAAATTTTTGAGGGACTAAAATGCAAAATAAATGAAATGCATTGACTTGTATAAATACAAGGAAAATTCGGCCTAACTATGTTGTTGTGAGATTTTGTGTATTTTGTGTTTTATACAATAGGGACTAAATTGCAAAAAGTGTAAAATGTTAGCGATAAAATGGTAATTTACCCATTTATGTGGTTTTGGATTAAATTGAATGATTTGATGAATAAAAGGGTTAAATTTGAATATGTTTAGATCGAGAACCGAAGAAAACAAAATTAGATCGGGGGAAGTCGAACGTGGTTGATTAGTCAATTTCATCCGTCGATATTCGAGGTAAGTCTATTAGCAAATAAATGTCATTAAATTAGAATGTATATAAATTTTATATGCTGAATTTTAATGGTATGAATTTTTCATAGTAATAGCTGAATGTATAAATGCTTGTGAGATTTGGGTACAAGTTCGATTTTAATGAGATACAATGTTTGAAAAGCTTAGTATGAATCTTAAAAGAATAAGTAGGATTTCCTATCTATGAATTATGTGTAAGACTGACTTTATATCAGTGATACTCAGGCTTTATGCCTAGCAGACTTTATGCTGGTGAATTGTATCAGGCTTTATGCCTAGCAGGCTTTATGCCGATGTACCATATCAGGCTTTATGCCTAGTAGGCTTTGTGCCGGTGTATCATATTTGGATTTGTGTCTAGTAGGCTTTATGCTAATGTGGTATCGAATGGGATTAATGAATTAAAATGATCAGGTATGTAATGTTTAATTTCCTATTTGATAATTAGGTAAGTAAGTTGGTTGGTTATATAACAAAAATGATACATAATGCTATTATAATTATATGTGTGTATATGAATGGTATGTTCGGCCTTATGTTAAATATAGGTATATGATTGGAAGTTTCTGTATAAACGAATAACCATGACAAAAATGACTTGAGATTAGTGAATGTATTAGTAATGTTTATATATGTGTATATTTGGCTTTGATAAATTTCTTATGAGATTATATGTTATATATATATTTGCTAAGGCTTACTAAGCTAAGTTAGCTTACTTGATTTGTTTTTATTTGTCATTGTTTTATAGATTTTGGAGGTCGTTACGTGCTCGGGGATCGTCAGTGAAGTCATTTACACTGTCTTCTACTTTCGGTATTTTTAAAAGTTTTATTTCGAACTTATGGCATGTATAGGCTAATATGTATTTTGGTCTGATTTTGGATGTGTATATAATAAGCCATGCAAAAATGGCTTGTTTATTTTATAAATATCGAAATTTATGCCTTTGCTTGATGATTTTGTATGGTGTGATTGGTTGATTAGGTTTTGGCATATATATATCCTGTGTCTAGTAATAGGTCAAATTGGTTAATGGCGTGTTTTGATTAAAGGTTGGATGTGAGTAGTAAATATACTTAGTTAGTATTCGGCTAGGGTATTTGATTATTTAGGCTCAGTTTTGAATGACAAAGAATGTATATGATCTAATTGATATGGTAGTTAATTTGGATGATTGATTATTGAAAATATTAATTGGTTGTGTATATGAATTATAGGTATGATAATTCACATGCGAATTAGGTAGGGGATTCATGTTTGTGGTTGAATATAACATATTAGATATGTTATTTAGCTTGCAAATTAGATATTTATGATTTGGCATTTGTGTTCGAAAATGGTTGAATTTAATTTGGTAAAATGTACATAAGGTTATAATGTTTAAAATACTATGATTTAGTAATTGAATTTAGAAATGGCTTTTGGTTTTAGGGTGTTATGCGCATGGTTGGAAGATGTTAAAAATATATATATAGTTGGTCATGTATAGAGTTACTTAACCTTTTATGTGCAAATGATTATTGAACTATGAGGTATGGCTAAATTAGTTTAGCATGTGTATGTATAATGTTTATTAAATATTACGTTTGTTATTTAGTTAATGATATGGGTTGGAAAGACGTAATATGCGAATGTACTCAGATTTATAAAATGGTATGCTCGGTAATTTGTTATGAAATAGATGTAAACAAATGGGTGTTTCGATATATGCTCAGTATATTAAATGAAATATGTTTGAGTATAAATTGAGTATTCAAATATTATGGAAATGATGGTCATATGATTTAAATTTATTTTTATAATTATGAAACATGTACAAATTGGTTTTGATATTTGATGGCTTGGCTTGAAAGTTTGAATTAGTAAACGCAATTGAAATGGTTAGATATTGAAATATAGTTCGTATAAGAGTATGTTCGATAAAGCATGATTTGTGTGGTTAGAAATGTGATTCAAATAGATGATTTTGACTTGTATGAATAAGAAGTTGGTTTATTAATTTTATTTCAGAAAATTTTATAAAGAAGAACACATTACTATGCATACGGATTGTAAAGAATGTCTGATCTGAACTATGTTTTATTTGGTAATGCCTCGTAACCCTAGTTCGACGACGGAAACGGGTTAGGGGTGTTATAGAGGCCCATCTAAGGGATGTCATAATATGTTTCAATTAAAGAATAGTATTTAACTCGTAATAATGGAAAATTAATTTGGAAAACCCTGGTAATGCCTCATACCCTATTTCAGCGACGAATATAGGTAGGGGGTGTTACATTTGTTGGTATCAGAGTTACAGTTTAGCTGATTCTCAGATCGACGTAGTAAATACGGGATTAGCTATACACGTCATTTAAATTATTATTGATAGTGTGATATCTCCTGACCATTTAAATGTTTTTTAATAAATGCTTACCGACCGAGCTCACTCTGAGGAAGCCGGGAGTCATGCTCCGACCCTAGAAAGGTAACAAAGAGAAGTTGAAGCTACTAGTAGTAGAAGGTCCAAGACAGGGGACTAAAGTGAAGAGGCTAAAATGACTTTTTTTTTCAAATGATGAATGAATGGTTTAATCAATATATGAGAACTAACCTTCTAATGCAGCAAGCTGAAACTCCTCCTCCTCTACCGATTCTCGAGATTCTAGAAGGTACAAGTACCGAATCTATCAAAAAAGGGAAAGCTCCGGTTGTTAAAATAAAAAATAGGGGGTAGAAGAATTCAGAGCTGCAGTTGATGATGATCCCGAATGGGTTTGGTTAGAAAATGCTACTCGGGTTTTTGAGGAATTATCATGCACACCAGAATAATGTCTAAAATGTGCTATCTCACTGTTAAAAGACACAGCTTATCATTGGTGGAACACTAAAGCTTCGGTAGTTCCGAAAGAAGAGATTACCTGGGAGTGCTTTTAGAGCGAATTTAAAAAAAAATCAGCCAGAGGTTTCTTGATTAGAAAAAAAAGAATTTCTTGAGCTGAAATAGGGCAACAGATCAATATCTAAGTATGAAAAAGAATTTGTTTAGTTGAGTGAATATGCTTGGGAATGGGTACAATCAGAAGCCGAGATGTGTAAGCAGTTTGAAGAGGGACTAAATGAAGATATCAAGTTACTGATTGGAATACTTGAAATCTGAGAGTTTTCTACACTGGCTGAGCGAGCTGATAAAGCAGAGGAATTGAGTAAAGAGAAGAAACAAGCTGAAAGGGAAGCTCGGGTTTTCAGTAAAAAACCAATGGGAAAATTTCAGTCATCTTCTGTTACAAAGAAATTAAAGAAGTACTCTGATCGATCTACTTCTATGGCGGGCTATTTTGGAAAGGAACGAGGCTTCTAACTCACTAACCCGAGATCTCCTATTTCATCTATAACTAGTATGGGTAGTGTTGGCAGTCCAAAGCTGAGATGCCAGTACTGTAATGCTGGCTGAAAAGTGGGGCTGTGTTACCAATGTGATTCATTTGATCATTTCCTTAGAGATTATCCAGAAAGGGACGAAAAAGAAGCTGAACAAATATCGAAGCCGAGTAATCCAGTTTCGAGGCGTAGACTACCTCGACCATCCGATAATGTCAGTGGTAGCCGATAAGCTACGAAAGATATTGCAGGCAGGCCTGAGGTACGAGCACCTGCTAGAACATATGCCATTCATGCCAGAGAAGATGCCTCAGCACCCGATATTATTACTGGTATATTTTTTTACTTGACACTAATATTAATGCACTAATTGATCCCGGTTCTACGCATTCATATATATGTATAAAGCTTGCATGTGTTAAAGATTTATCTATTGAACCTATTGAATTTGTGATTAAAGTCTCGAACCCCTTGGGTCAATCTATTTTGGTGGATAAAATTTGTAAAAATTGTCCACTGATGGTAAGAGGTTATTGTTTCTTGGTTGATTTGATGTTACTGCCATTTGATGAATTTGACGTGATATTGGGCATGGATTGCCTAACCCAGCATGATGTAGTAGTAAATTATAGACAAAAATATATTGTGCTAAAATGTCAGAATGGCAAGTTACTCCGGGTTAAATCTGATCAGACAGAGGGGTTACCTGATGTGATTTTAGTTTTGGCAGCACAGAGGTATGTCAAAAAAGGGTATGATGCTTACTTGGCTTATGTACTCGATACCAAGGTATCTGAGTCAAAGATACAGGCAATGCCAGTGGTATGTGAATTTTCTTATGTGTTTCCAGAGGAATTACCAAGGTTGCCACCAGAAAGAGAAGTGGAATTTTCTATAGATTTGATTCCGGGAACTACTCCGATTTCCATAGCTCCGTACCGAATGGCTCCTACAGAATTAAAAGAGTTAAAGACACATTTACAGGAACTTGTCGATAAGGGTTTTGTTCGACCAAGTCATTCACCTTAGCGTCCTCCAGTTTGTTTGTGAAAAAGAAAGATGAGTCTTTGAGACTGTGTATCAACTACCGGCAACTTAATAAAGTAACCATAAAGAATAAATACTCGTTACCCTGGATTGATGATTTATTTTATTAGTTGAAAGGTGCTACAGTGTTTTCAAAGATTGATCTCCGATCAGGTTATTATCAGCTACGGGTGAAGGAGTCAGATGTGCCAAAGATAGCCTTTGGAACCATGTATAGGCATTATGAGTTTCTGGTTATGCCGTTTGGGCTAACTAATGCACCTGCAGTATTCATGGATTTGATGAACCGGATATTCAGACCGTACTTAGACAGATTTGTGGTAGTATTCATTGATGATATTTTGGTTTATTCTCGGGATGAAAAAGAACATGCAGAACATTTGATAATTGTATTGAAAATTCTGCAAGAGAAGCAACTATCATCTAAATTCAGTAAATGTGAATTTTGGCTTCGAGAAGTGGGTTTTCTCAGACATATTGTATCCGCCAAAAGCATTAGGGTAGACCCGAGTAAAATCTCAGCTACTGCCAATTGGAGTCCACCGAAGAATGCATCTGAAGTTAGAAATTTCTTGGGTTTAGCTGGTTACTATCGGAGATTTGTATAGGGGTCCTTTATGATAGCTTCTCCGATGACTCGATTATTGTAGAAATATGTAAAATACGAGTGGACTGATGAATGTCAGCAAAGTTTCGACCGATTGAAAGTTCTACTAACGAAAGCACCTGTACTAATGCAGCCTGAACCAGGTAAGGAATTTGTTATTTACAGTGATGCCTCATAAATGGTTTAGGTTGTGTCTTAATGCAAAAAGGTAAAGTAATAACCTATGCTTCAAGACAACTTAAACCACATGAAAGAAATTACTTAGTACATGATCTTGAACTAGCTACTATTGTATTTGCGCTGAAGATATGGCAGCATTACTTATACGATGAGAAATGTCATATTTATACTGATCATAAAAGCCTGAAATATTTGATGACGCAGAAAGATTTGAATTTGAGACAGCGTAGGTGGCTTGAACTGGTAAAGGGCTATGATTTGATTATTGATTACCATCTAGGTAAGGCTAATGTTGTAGCTAATGCTTTGAGCCGAAAATCTTTATTTCCTTTACGAGCTATGAATACCCGGTTATCAGTGTCTGGTGATGGTTCAGTTATAGCTGAATTGGAAGCTAGACCAGTGTTTCTACAACAGATCTGTGAGGCTTAGAAAAATGATGAAAAGATACAGGCTAAACGAGCATAATGTAAGTCAAGTACTGATTCTGAATTTCAAATTGGGATTGATGGTTATTTGTTATTCAGAGGTAGGGCATGTGTACCTCAAAATTGAAAGCTCATACAGAAGATTCTACACGAGGCTCACAGCAGTACTATGCCTATAAATTTGGGGAGTAATAAAATGTATAATGATCTGAAAAATATGTACAGGTGGTCAGGTATGAAACGTGATATCTCTGAGTTTGTATCAAGGTGTTTGGTATGTCAGCAGGTTAAAGCTGAACATCAGGTACCTTCGACGTTACTTCAACCAATCACTATACCGGAATAAAAATGAGAAAGAATCACTATAGATTTTGTATTGGGGTTACTGTTGTCTCCGAGGAAGAAAGATGCTATTTGGGTGATTGTTGATCGATTGACAAAGTCAGCGCACTTTATTCCGGTACGTATGGATTATTCTTTAGATAAACTAGCTGAATTGTACATATCTGAGATTGTCAGGCTACATGGAGTGCCTATCTCTATTATATCAAATAGAGATCCCCGATTTACGTCTCGTTTCTAGGTCAAATTGCAAGAAGCCCTGGGTACTCAGTTGTATTTCAGCACTGCACTTCATCCTTAGACAGATGGCCAATCTGAGCGATTAATTCAAGTATTGGAAGATATGCTCCGATGTTGTATACTAGAGTTTGAAGGTAATTGGGAGAGGTATCTAATTAAATCTGCTTACAATAACAGTTATCAGTCCAGTATTAAAATGGTTCCGTATGAAGTTTTGTATGGTAGAAATTGTAGAACACCGTTATATTGGACAGAGCTCAATGAAAAGAAGATACATGAGGTTGATTTGATCTAGGAAACAGAAGAAAAAGTAAAGGTTATTCAGGATAATCTAAAAGCACCTTCCGATCGTCAAAAATCATATGTCGATCTTAAACGAAAAGAGATTGAATTTCAGGTTGATGACAAGGTATTCCTAAAAGTGTCTCCTTGGAAGAAAGTTCTCCGGTTCAGTCGAAAGGGTAAATTGAGTCCAAGATTTATTGGGCCATATGAAATCATAGAAAGAATTAGACCGGTTGCTTATCAATTGACATTACCACTGGAACTTGATAGAATCCATAATGTTTTTCATGTGTCTATGCTACGACGGTATCGATTAGATCCTTCACATGTTATTTCTCCGACAAAAGTGGAGATTCAGACGGATATGAGTTATAGTGAAGAACCAGTTAAGATTTTGGCACGAGAGACAAAGGAGCTCAGAAATAAAAAGATAAATTTGGTGAAAGTATTATGGAAAAAGCACGGGATTGAGGAAGCGACATGGGAACCAGAGGAGACAATGAGGAAACAATATCCGAACATCTTTACTGGTAAGATTTTCGAGGACGAAAATCCTTAAAGGGGGGAGAGTTGTAATGAAATAAATTCAAGATTATCAGAACAGTGGTTTCGTAACCACAAATCCGATTTAAAGAGAATTTTATTTTAATATTTTTGCATGAATATTGATATGATAGGAAAATCGTATGAAAATATCGATAGAAAAATTTTACCGATTTAGTGGTTAGTTAGAAAAAGAAATTATTGAAGAAATTGGGTTAAAACAAGGTATCGAGACCTCAATCTAGTAAAACCGAGCCGAAAATATTTTTTATAAATATTTATGAAATGTTAGAAATGTGGTAGTAAAATTTCCTTAGAAAATTTTAATGTTTGGGTGGTCAATTAAATGAAAATGACTAAATTGGAAAAGTGTAAAAGTGGCAGGGATGATTAAATAGCTTAAGTGTCTAATGAAAAAGGATTTAAAAGGAAATTACACGCAAAATTTATTTGGGCTGGACGGCAAGGGCATGAAATGAGCAAAAAAATGGATGATTTAAGGACAAAATTGGAATATTGCATAATTAACTAAATAAAATTGGGACTAATGTAGAAATATCTAGATTTCTTTTGATTTCTCTTCATTCTTATCAGCCAAAGCGCCATAGGAGGGGTTCTTTAAGCTGGTATTTTATAGTTTTTGCACCAAGTGAGTTAATCCTTGCCTTTTTCTTGTAATTTTTGTGTTTTTAAGACTTTTACAACTAGGTTCTACTATTAAATTCATTAGTTTTTTATTTCATGGATGAAATTGAAAGTCACCATGGTTGAGTGATGTAAGTTTATGATAAAATAGCATGAAATTGAAGCTTTAATTTGTTTATGAGATGATTTTATTAGGTAATTTCAATAGAAATTGATTTTTAGGACCTAATTTTGAAAAAGTTGGAATTAAAGTCTAGTGCCGAAATTTTGATTCCCAAAGGATATAAAGTCGTTTAAAGTGATAGAACAAAGTGTTAATTGAGAACAATCAGCTCAATTAAGAGGTTAATTGAACAGGGACGAAACTATCATTTATTAAAAGCTTAAAGGAAAAATGGTAATAAACATCTTGCACTAAAATAGTTTCGAAAAGCAGCAGTAGACTAACTTTGAAAAATCACCATAAATTTTGGAAATAAAATTAGAGGATGAACAAAATATTTAATTAAATCTTATTGAGTCTAGTTTTTCATAGAAGAAACGGTGTAAGTAATGGAATTGTAAATCATGAGATATAATAAATTTTGTGAGACAAGATCAGAATGAATTCGGGTTCCCCTGTTCTGACTTTGGAAAATCATCAAAAATTGGAGAAAATTAATTAGGTGTTAAAATTTTCATTTTAAAATTATTAATGAGTCTATCTTCAATAAAAACAAACAGAAACATCATCCAAATTTTTTACTAAGAGATAATTAATTTTTAGCAAAGAAAGGTCGAAGCTGTCAGACAGCAGAACATGGGTAAGTTTGAAGATTTTATTGTATTTATTGGCTGAACCAAAAAAATTCTGAAACTTTTACAATAGAAAGGTATTTGAGTCTAGTTTCAGAAACACCAAGGGGTTTTCAATTTGGAATTCTGTAGCTTGAGATATAAATAATTTAGTGACTACGGCTCATGTACACAGCTTTGAATGAACTATAAATAATAGTGGAATTATAGATAATGTTACATATGAACATGAAATGTATTAAATTGATGATTAAATTTATTTATTTAGATACAGAAAATTCAAATACGAAGCTAGATCAAGGAAAGGAAAAATTTCTTGATTAGTAGATTTTTGTATACGAACAAGTATCGAGGTAAGTTCATGTAACCTGAATTATATTCTTAAATGCTTGAAATGTATGTTATTGATGTGAATATGATTTAAATGTTCATTGTATGAAAATTGATGAAACATTGAAATAATTGATAAGAAGGGGAAAAAAATCCCGGTTGAATGAAAGGAAAATTCGATGGATCTTTAAATAATAATTGACGGTAAAAAAGATCTAGCCCGGACGGGTGATCCTATCCTGATATAGCCCTCCCGAAGAGTATGTGTAAAATGGATTTAGCCCGAACACGTAATCAGAATTAAGGTCTGAATTTAGCCTGGACTGGTAACTCAGATCCAAGCTCATTAGAGTAAATTGTCGTTGTAGGGGATTTAGCCTGAACTGGTAATCCCGACTATACTCTATGAGTTTATATTACAGTGGATTTAGCCTAGACTGGTGATTCCGCTGTAAGGATGAGGTTCGCGGAAGTGTGCTCTTTGAAATGGAAATGTGCTTACATGAATATGAATTGACGGGCCCAAAATTGTATGCTAAAAGTGTACCTCTGAAAATCCATCAAAATTTCGAGAAATTAAACGGGATAAATATGGGAAATAATAAGAGTAACAGAAAATATGGAAATGGATGAGCTCAACAATCATTAATTTTTGTATTGAACTCATATGATGCTATTTGATTAATGTTTTGGTTGAGTTTGTGTGTGATAGGTAAATGGTAAATTGAATGGATGTATGAATATTTATTGTGTTGTATTGAAAATACTGATAAGTATAATTCTTGTTACATGAGCTTACTAAGCACAATGTGCTTACCCTATTTCCTTTTTCCCTGATTTGTAGTATTAAGAGCTCGGAGGTCAGATTCGGTCGGAGACCCATCACACTATCAACTTCAACATTTTGGTATATAAAGAAACTTTATTTTGGAAATCAATGGCGTGTATAAGTTGATAAAGTAAATGTTAATGTGAAATGAATGTAAAGTGAGCCATTGGTATGGCTAACAAATCCTGGTTTTGGTATGTGATAAGGTTATCTGTAACAACCCCTACCTATATTCGTTACTAGAATAGGGTATGAGGCATTACCGGAGTTTTCAGAATTAATTTTTTCGTTATTACGAGTTAAATACTATTATTTTATTGAAACATATTATGATGTCCATTAGATGGGCCTCTGAAGCCCAAAACATACATCGATATCAAACCAAATCAACCAATTCAATTCAACATATTTTCAAGATAGATTTACGCATATCTATAAGATAACCTCATCACATACCAAAACTAGGATTTGATAGCCATACCAATGGCTAACTTTACATTCATTTCACATTAACATTTACTTTATCAACTTATACACGCCATCGATTTCCAAAATAAAGTTTCTTAATATACCAAAAGGTTGAAGTTGATAGTGTGATGGGTCTCCGATCGAATCCGACCTCTGAGCTCTTAATACTACAAATCAGGGAAAAAGGAAAAGGGTAAGCATGTTGTGCTTAGTAAGCTCATGTAACAAGAATTATACTTACCTAATATTTTCAATACAATACAATAAATATTCATACATCCATTCAATCTACCATTTACCTATCACACACAAACTCAACGAAAACATTAATCAAATAGCATCATATGAGTTCAATACAAAGATTAATGATTGATGAGCTCATCAATTCCATGTTTTCTATTACCCTTATTATTTATCATATTTATCCCATTTAATTTCTCAAAATTTCGATGGATTTTTAGAGGTACACTTTTAGCATACTATACAGGTCCGTCAATTCATATTCATGTGCGCACATTTCCATTTCAGAGAGCACACTCCTGCGAACCTCATCCTTACAACAGGATTACTAGTTCAGGCTAAATCCCCTACAACGGCAATTTACTCTAATGAGCTTGGATCTGAATTACCAGTCCAGGCTAAATTCAGACTCTAATTTAGGTTACCCGTCTGGGCTAAATCCATTTTACACATATTCTTCGGGAGGGCTATATCAGGATAGGATCACCCGTCCGGGCTAGATTTTTTTTTACCGTCAATTCCTTTTTAAAGATCTATTGAGTTTTCCTTTCATTCAACTGGGATTTCATCCCCTTTTTATGAAATATATCAACATTTCATCAATTTTCATACAACAAACATTTAAATCATATTCACATCAATAACATGCATTTCAAGCATTTAAGAATATAATTCAGGTTACACGAACTTACCTCGATACTTGTTCGTATTCAAAAATCTACTAATCCTAAAATTTTTCTTTTCCTCGATCTAGCTTCATATTTGAATTTTCTGGATCTAAATAAATAAATTTAATCATCAATTTAATACATTTCATGTTCGTATGTAACATTCTCTATAATTCCACTGTTATTTATAGTTCATTCAAAGCTGTCTACATGAGTCATAGTCACTAAATTATTTATATCTCAAGCTACAGAATTCCAAATTAAAAACTGCTTGGTGTTTCTGAAACTAGACTCAAATACCTTTCTACTGTAAAAGTTTTAGAATTTTTGGCTTAGCCAATAAGTACAGTAAACTCTTCAAACTTACCCCTGTTCTGCTATTTGACAACTTCGACCTTTCTTTGCTAAAAATTAATTATCTCTTAGTAAAAAATTTGGATAATGTTTTTGTTTGTTTCTATTGAAAATAAACTCATTAATAATTTAAAAATGTAAATTTTAGCTCCTAATTATTTTTATCCAATTTTTGATGATTTTCCAAAGTCAGAATAGGGGAACCCGAATTCATTATGACCTTGTCTCACAAAATTTATGATATCTCATGATTTACAATTGCATTACTTGCACCGTTTCTTCTATGAGAAACTAGACTCAATAAGCTTTAATTGTATATTTTTTTCATCATCTAATTCGATTTTCATAATTTATGGTGATTTTTCAAAGTTAGCCTACTTCTTCTGTCTGAAACTGTTTTAGTACAAGATGTTTATTACCATTTTTCCCTAAAGCTTTTAATAAATGATAGTTTCGTCCCTGCTCAATTAACTTCTCAATTGAGCTGATTTTTCTCAATTAACACTTTATTCTATCACTTTAAACTACTTTATAACCTTTGGGAATCAAAATTTCAGCACTAGACTTTAATTCCAACTTAGGTCCTAAAAATCAATTTCTATTGAAATTACCTAATAAAATCATCTCATAAACAAATTAAAGCTTCAATTTCATTTTATTTCATCATAAACTTATAGAACTCAACCATGGTGACTTTCAATTTCATCCATGAAATAAAAAACTAATGAATTTAATAGTAGAACCTAGTTGTAAAAGTCTTAAAAACACAAAAATTACAAGAAAAAGGCAAGGATTAACTCACTTGGTGCAAAAATTATGAAATATCAGATTAAAGAACCCCTCCTATGGCATTTTGGCTGATGAGAATGAAGAGAAATGACAAAAAAATCTAGATATTTCCACATTAGTCCTAATTTTATTTAGTTAATTATGCAATATTCTAATTTTGCCCTTAAATCATCCATTTTCTTACTGCTTTCATGCCCTTGCCGTCCAGCCCAAATAAATTTTGGGTCTAATTTCCTTTTAAATCCTTTTTCATTAGACACTTAAGCTATTTAATCATCCCTGCCTCTTTTACACTTTTTCTAATTTAGTCCTTTTTATTTAATTGACTACCCAAACATTAAAATTTTCTACCGAAATTTTAATACCACATTACTAACATTTCATAAATATTTATAAAAGTATTTTTGACTTGGTTTTACGAGATCGAGGTCTCGATACCTTGCTTTAACCCAATTTCTTCAATAATTTCTTTTTCTAACTAACCACTAAATTGGTAAAATTTTTCTATCGATATTTTCATACTATTTTCCTATCATATCAGTATTCATGCAAAAATATTAAAATAAGTCTCTCTTTAATTCGGATTTGTGGTTACGAAACCACTGTTCCGATAATCTTAAATTTAGGCCATTACATTATCTTATGGATATGCGTAAATCTATCTTGAAAATATGTTGAATCGGATTGGCTAATTTGGTTTGATCTTGATGTAATTTTTAGGCTTCGAAGGCCCATCTAAGGGATTTCATAATATGTTTCAATAAAATAATAGTATTTAACTCGTAATAACGGAAAAATTAATTCGGAAAACTCTGTTAATGCCTAATACCCTATTTCAGCAATGAATATAGGTAATGGGTGTTACACCTAATCATGCAATTTACTCATTTTTCCTAAACACCCATGATACCCAAATATTCTATAATTTCATATCAGTCCTTATTTGCAACAATTTCACCTCGAATACAAATAATTTGTCATTTAATCAATTTAGTCCTTAAACATCGAAATCATCAAAAATCACTTTTCAAAATAATCTAATCTATCAAAAAAGTTCCATATTTCATCAAAAGCTTTAAGAAACAACCTCATTCATCAATGGAAACTTTTTTAAAATTTAACAGTTTCACAAATTGGTCCTCGATTTAGCTAGACCAAATTGATACAAACTCAAAAACATAAAAATTACTAAAAACGGGCATTAATACACTTACCAAATTAAAGCTTTAAATAAAAGCTTCAAACCCTAGCATTTTCCTTTCTCTTGCCGTGGAGAAGATGAGAAGAAAATGAATTTTTTTTTAATTTAGGTTTAATTTATTATATATATTATGGTATTTTTATAAATACTTCAACTTTCTTAATTAAGCTTTAATAAATCATTGATTAAGCCTAATTAAACCATTAATTAAGCATAACCTAATAAAATCCCACTAACTAATTTCTCATGGGTTAAATTGTCCATTTAGTCCCTTTAATTTAACTACTCAACCTTTGCAATTTTTACAATTCAATCCCTTTTACTTATTAAACTATCCAAATAATAAAATTTTTCAACCAAAATTTAGTATGACTCTATAGACCTCATAAATATACTAGTTAAATAATATCTACGTACTATTTCGTCGAAATTATAGTCTCAAAACTATTATTTTCGATACCACTAAAAATCGGGCTATTACAAGTGTCTTATTATTCAATATTCTTCCAGCTGTTGCATCAATTAGTTGTCTAGTCTATGGATTTAAACCATTGTAAAAGGTTTGAACTTGTAACCACAAAGGTTACCCATGATGAGGACACCTTCTTAAAAAATCCTTAAATCTCTCTTGTGCATCATATAATGTCTCCAAATCAATTTGAGCAAAAGAAGAGATGTCGTTTCTCAACTTAGTTATTTTAGCCAATAGGAAGTACTTCAAAGAAATTTCACTGTCATTTGATCCCAAGTCATAATAGAACCCCATAGAAGTGAATTCAACCATTGTTTTGCCTTGCTCCTTAAAGAGAATGGGAACAATCGTAAGTGTATGGAATCACCAAAAACACCATTAATCTTGAATATGTCGCAAATCTCTAAAAAGTTAGCCAAATGAGCATTCGGAT
Source organism: Gossypium turneri (assembly GCA_008044935.1). NCBI lineage: Eukaryota > Viridiplantae > Streptophyta > Magnoliopsida > Malvales > Malvaceae > Gossypium > Gossypium turneri. Next base: position 24,016,270 of record CP032576.1, on the reverse strand, counting down.
CTTCATCTTGCAACCCATCAAACTGAACATACTGTTATACCATCTGAATTGTGTTCAACTTTATCTCAAAATTGTTTGCACAATAGTCGTTCAGACGATACTCAATTTAGCCCCAATCAGAGTAGGCTTAGCATATTCAAACATAGTACGATGAGCAGGAGGTGCAGGAGGCTGTTGATTATTTTGATTATCATCCATCTTCATAGTAATGTCTTTCTGCTCTTGATCATCTATTAAAAGCTGTTGATCTTGCCTTACTTCTCTAACTTCTCTCCGATTTCTACGAGCAGTTCTTTCAATCTTATTGTAAAAAATTAATTGTTCAAACAGGTTTCCTCTAATTATAAACCAAAAGAACTTGTCAGAATTAAACAAATGAAAAAAATTAGAATGTAAAAATTAAATTAAAAACAAAATATTAAAATAAAAATAAAAATGGCTAAATTAATAGAAATAAAATTTTCCTAATATTTTAGTTACTGACAACGACACCAAAAACTTAATGTCCATAAAACCAACTAAAAATTTGACTAAAGTAAGTGCACCTATTAATTAATAGTATAGTTACAGTGAGCAAAGATATCGTTCCCACGAAGACTAAAAGTACTAGTAATTACTGTCTTTCTATTATTTAACCAATAAATTCAAATGATTGATTGAAAACTAAAATTAACTAATTTAATTAACTAACGAACAAGACAAAGAATAATTCAGGAAAATAATCGATTAACAACTAAAAAGCGAAATAATACCTAGGAAAGAATTAACCTAGACTTCATCTACCACTATCAATCTAAATTATACAATTTATTCACTTAGTATTTTGATCCGTAGAAATCCTTAAATCATGTTAATATCTCTTTCGATAGTAAAAGCAACTGACTCTAGGTTGATTAATTGAAATTTTTTTATACTTAAAACTCCTATTATCGCATTAACTTGACCTATGCATCTCCTATTAGATTTGACTCTGATCCGGTAGATTTTCTATTTTTAGGATTGTATGCAACTCCATTCAATTACGTAAGATCTACTCTTAAACAGAGTCTATTCCTCCTCCGACTTAAGCACATTAAACATGAATCAATAATCTAGAAATATCATACCAAGAATTAAGCACACATAATTGAGAACAAGATCTAAGTATTTTATTGCGTAAAATAAAAATCAAAAGACATAATTCATCATAGGGTTCAACTCCCTAGGTATTCAGAAAATTAGTTCATACCAAAAACATCCAAAATACATTATAACTATAAGAAACAAAAGAACTCATAATAATCTCCAAAGAAATCAAAAGGGAATCTTCAATCTTGATGGAAATCTGCTTTAGAATCCGCTTAAATGGTATTTTTCGAGTTGTTTTCTTGAGTATTCTATGACGACTCTTTCCCATCTTCTTATTTTTTCATATATACGTCTTAGAATGCCCGAAAGACCTAAAAATCACGTTTTCCCGCTAGTTTAGAGTGCAAATGGCAAAATCGACATGGCCTACCACATGATCGTGTGGAACGGGTTAGCCCGTGTGACTCCTGTAACTTACTCTGATTTTTCAGTTTTCGCTCGTTTTGCTCCCAAACGCTCCCCTAAGTATAAAAAACATGAATTTAAAGGATTAGGAGCATAAAATTCACTATTAACATCGAATAATTATCTAAAAACACATTAAGAATGAGGCTAAAAACATATTACTTTTAGCACCTATCAAATATTCTTTCAAAATAAAAAATGCATATCATATTGTGTTTATGTCGTGAATTTAGAATGTTGTAAATTTTTATATGTTAATAATTTGATAGATGTAAATTTTGACATATTTGTATATTTGTACTATTTTCATTTTAAGTCGTGTTTTAATAATTCTATATTGTTTTTATATGATTTAACTTTAAATTAAAAAATAATAATTATACTCCCGAAATAGAATATATGTTTAAAGAAGCGATAATTATAAACCCAATCCTCAAACATGAAAACAGTGAGAGTACAACACAAATTCTTTTACTTGGTGGGGATGCCTTTTGTTTTTAAAAGGGAAGTGGCGATGACGTTAATGTCTACATCAGGCCACGTTTGGGCAATAACCAAAGAAAAATAAATAAATTGATTGTTTGACCGGCAAATGTGGTTCGTTTTATCACGGCATTGTAGTTTTATATTCATGAAGCACCACTCCCATCTCAATCATTTACCGTGCGAACTGCGTTGCCCTTTAGAAATTTCAGTTTTTTCTCATTAACCACATTGAATTAGTCAATACCCATCAGTTAGCCTTGGATTTCTTTCAGTGGTTTATCCATTGTCATCAACCACTGCCATCATCGTCAACCCTTTGTCTCCTTACCTAATACCCTTGTTTTTCTTTTTTAAATATTATTTTGGTGGCTAATAATCCATACCATACCTAATTTCCTTTTCAAATGAAACTACAATCTTATTGATTGTTTCCTTAGTTTTACTATTAATCCTCTCATCCATATTTTTTACCCATAAAGCAGAGAAACTCAACATCAATGGGATTTTCAATACTGCTCCTCCTTTTTTATTTGATTCTCCCATTATTCCTTGCTATTCATGGTCTTGGAGCCGATCCGTTCTTTCAACACCGTTGTATCAGCACAGCAGGTAACTACTCTGCAAACAGCACTTACCAGGCCAACCTCAACACCATCTTCTCTCAGCTCACCTCTCAGTCAGATTTCAACTATGGCTTCTATAACCTGTCGGCTGGTCGAGACCCCAACCAAGTTAACGCTATTGCACTTTGCAGGGGAGACAGAAACCAGGAAGATTGCAACAGTTGCCTCAACGAATCCATATCTGAGCTCAGCCAGCGATGCCCGTTTAGCAAGGAGGTGGTGGGATGGTCTGAATTTTGTACCCTGCGTTACGCCCACCGTACCCTATTCGGAGATATGGAAACCTCTCCTGATTCTTGTCTATTGAACACACAGAACGTAACGAATGTTGATGAGTTCAATCAGGCATTGGATAACCTGTTGAATAATCTGAGCAGTCGAGCCGCCGCTGAGGGTCCTCTCCGCAAGTACGCGGCGGACAACACAACGGTCGGCGTGTTTCAAAGAGTATACGCTCTAGTACAGTGCAGTCCCGATTTGTCCGAGCAAGAATGTGGTGATTGTTTAAGTGTGGCTAAGGAAGGGATTGGAAGTTGCTGCTTCGGTAAAAGGGGATGCAGAATTCTTAAACCAAGCTGTCTCTTGAGGTATGAGTCTGACCCATTTTATCAGACTCCACTTCCGCTACCGTCACCTCCGCCGTCTGTAGCTTCTCCTCCTCCTCCTGCTTCTCCCTCTACTGAAGGTAAAGTTATTTTATTTTGGCATAATCTGAAAATTGCCCCTAACGTTATCCGACAAATATAAATATAAAAACTATGGATGCAATTACAGGCATTAAATTTTGATTATAGTATAAACGTGTATATAAAAATTTAATTTAGATTTAGTTATACATATTTAAAAAATTAAATATAATAATTTTTTATATTAAATAAATATAATTATTTATATATGTAATATTATAATGTAAAATAATATTATATCAATAATCATTTTAATGATATGTGAAAATTAAATTAAATAAACATTTAATGTATAAAATTGTAAAAAAATAAAGTTAATATATATAATCTTATACATTAAACCAAAATTTAACTTTTAAGTAATTAGACCTTCTTTAAATTCTAGTAAAAAATAAAAAGGGAACAAGTAAATTTTTTTATAATTTTCATAATTTTTATTTGAAAACCTTAACTTTGTTTTTTTGAAAATTCATAAATTTTATTTTTAAATTTTTTATAAATATTAAATTGTTTACTGATGTAAGAATACATGTGGGCCGCTGTGTCGATTGACACATCAGCTGTTAAGGGTTGCCTAACATTTTCTATCCAAATTTGATTAATTTGACCAAAATTTTAAAATGAAAGGTCTTACTCAAAAGAAAAAGAAAAAGAAATCGGGGCTAAAATGACTAATTAGGCAAACATTAGAGGCAAATTTGGGCATTATGCCAATTTTTCTCTTTCTTGTAAAATGAAGAGTCAACAACTGGGAAACCGCAGAGTTCTTTGTTCCAAAAAGGGGAAAATTTTTCTTAAAAATGCCTGGATAATTATATTGTTCTGTATTTGGGCCAGATTTATTTTCTAAGGTTTTCTGTTCATTCGCTGTCACGAGATCGGGGAGGGGTAAGACAGATGAGATTTTATGCCACCACTCACCTATTAGCGTCTACTCATTTATTGAAGGGCGGCTGTTTGTGACTTTGTACCTCCTCCAAATATTTAATTTCTTACCTTCACCTTAAGTTATGGCCTTACTTTGCTTGACTTTTTTTTTTCAATTAAATTAGTCATACATGTAGTTATTTTTTAAGAGTCAAATAGGTAGTTTTTTTTTTTTTTTGAAGGTTTAAGGAGATAAGTTTATTTTAGAGAGAGGGTATAAAATGCATGTATAACTGGAGTAACTTTTGTTTACATGTTAGAGAAAGCGTATTCCATTGAATGCATTTTTTTAGAATATTCAAAAAACGCTTCCAGTTAAGTGCGTTTTCCTGACATGTTAGCAAGAATTCGTTCAGCTGAACGCTTTTTCACACACACTTTTTAAAAACGATCTATTTCTTTATTAAATTAAAAAGAAAAAATAAATTATATTTTAAAAAATATGAACGGATGAGATCTAACTCAAAAATCAATATTTTAATTTAAGTTAAATTTGGTAAATAATAAATTAAACCGAACTTGAAGAATAACAAAATATGTTCTTACCTTGTTTTAAGTTCAGTCCGACTTCACTTTTGAACAAGTCAGGAATGAAGCAATTGTTACAACGAATACATCCCCTGTGCAGCCACATGGTCCAACTTACGACCTACAACCTATGAATTACAGTCATAGAGTAATTCCCCATGTAGTAGAAAGCGAATTTTATTTATCAATTACAGTGCTCATTACTTTTTACTTTTGCAGGAAATGGCAATAACACAACCCGCATTATTATCATTGTTGTTGCTTCAGTTGTTGGAATTCCCATACTAATTGCTTCCTCCATCTGCATCATTCGGAGGGCCAGAAAGACCCCACAACAATTACTTAGAAGTAAGTAAATATATAAAATTTGACTTGATTCAATAAAATGTCATTTACTTTATCTGAAATGTTCAAACAATTTCGCTTCTTTCAGCTGATGATGATGAGGTCATTAGGGCTGACTCCTTGCAGTTCGACTTTGCCACTGTTCGGGCAGCAACTAATAACTTTTCTGATGCAAATAAGCTTGGGCAAGGTGGATTTGGAGCTGTTTACAAGGTAAAGATATCCCTTGTCAAAGAATATTAATTCATTTCAACTATGGAAGTTTAGCCTAAAGTTGGAAATATGGTATAGGGTCAACTTCCAAATGGAGAAGAGGTTGCTGTGAAAAGACTAGCCAGGGATTCTGGACAAGGAGACCTGGAATTCAAGAATGAAGTCCTCTTAGTGGCCAAGCTTCAGCACCGCAATTTAGTTAGGCTCCTTGGTTTCTGCTTGGAAGGGCATGAAAGGCTGCTCATTTATGAGTTTGTGCCCAACACTAGCCTTGATCATTTCTTATTTGGTACAGTTTCTGTTCTAGTACTATATCACACATATATAGTTTGTTCTTATTCCTTTGTTATCAATCGGAGACTTACTCCTGACCGTCTAATATTATCCAGATCGAGTCAAGCGTGCACAGCTGGATTGGGAAAGGCGCTACAAAATCATAGGAGGCGTTGCTCGCGGCATCCTTTACCTTCATGAAGATTCTCGACTAAGGATTGTTCACCGGGATCTTAAAGCCAGCAATGTTTTGTTAGATGCAGAGATGATTCCAAAAATTGCAGATTTTGGGATGGCAAGGTTGGTTGTACGGGACGAAACACAAGGCAATACCAGCAGAATTGTGGGGACCTAGTAAGTACTAAAACTACATCTCTACATATTAGAAATGTTCTTGGAATCAAGAATGATGGTAGAAATGTTGACATGCAGTGGATATATGGCACCCGAATATGCTATGCATGGCCAGTTCTCAGTAAAATCAGATGTTTACAGCTATGGTGTGTTAGTTTTGGAAATTGTAAGTGGTCAAAGAAACAACTGCTTTCGAAATGGAGAAACCGTGGAGGACCTAATAAGCTGTGTAAGTATGATTATCTAAAACTATTAAATGATTGTATGAAACTCGAGTTCATCTTGAAAATGTTGCAGGCATGGAAGAATTGGAGACAAGGGACAGCAATGAATATAGTTGATCCAACATTGAGAGATGGTTCAAGAAATGAAATGATGAGATGCATACACATTGGATTACTATGTGTTCAAGAAAACGTAGGTGACAGACCAACTATGGCTACAGTTATTCTAATGCTTAATAGTTTCTCAGTCACACTCCCAATGCCTTCCCAACCAGCATTTTTTATGCACACCAACATCGAGTCAGACATGTCATCTTCGTTGGTGTCCGAATCCTACCAATCTAGAAGTGACGAACTCCCATTGTCCCAGAATGAAGCTTCAATTACTGATCCATATCCTCGATAGTTTTTCGGAATTATATTTATCTTCCTGTGTACACGTCTTAATTGTAAGAAATTTAAATTTACTATTTCCCCCACCTTTTTGAACTTTCTGCGCATAAAGTATTATTATTATTCTTCTTCTTTTTGGTACAACATAAACTATTATTATTTTTGTAAGAAATGGTAAAAAGGAAAAAAAGAAACTCATTTGGACTGCTTCTATATTTCAACTTTCTATTTGATTTCTTCAAAACTGGAAGTAATTAGGCATACTAGAAAACCCATAAATCATAGAATAATTATTTGATATAAACATGCTCACAAATAGATTAAATCTTTAACTAGTAATTGAAAAAAAAAAATAATGGGACACATAACAACATTTTAATCCTACTTGTGTTTAAAAATTTTATACTGCTTCTGTATACAATAATAATCTATGAATCATATGAAGTTAAGGTTAATATTTGATACATTGACAATTTATTTATTTTTTTAATTTCATAAACAATCTTAAAAATTTCACATATTTCTTTGTTTAATATTTATTTATTTTTAATATTAAACTATACCTCTATATAATACTTATCAACCCCTAATCCGTGGGTTGTATAAATTTCACTCCATAAAGTTATATTATTAGTAAATAAATAATTTTAGAAATTATTAAAAATAATTAACAAATATTAAATTATGATTCACCTATCACGGAAGTTCAATTTATCGGAAGCCAAAAAAGTTGACTGTTTGACATTTTCAACCTAGATAGATTATATAAATTTTGGACAAACACGTCTACGTAGTCCTTTATAAATGCTCATATGAATTAGAAGCCTTTCTAATAGGATTTCCAGACTTGTATTGATTTTCATTAGATTATTAGACTGAAACGATGGAAATGGGATCTTCAACACTGCTTTTCCTTTTAGCTCTTAGCCTTGTTTTCAACTTCAGTACCGCCCAGAACTCTAATAAATTGACGACTTCAAGTTGTTCAAACGGTAGAGGAAACTTCACCGCCGGCAGTACCTACGAGGCGAACCTCAACAACCTCCTCTCTTCATTCTCCTCAATCACTGCAAATGATTATGGTTTCTACAATCTGTCCGTCGGCCAAGATCCCGATACGGCTAACGCGATTGCGCTCTGTAGAGGAGATGTTCAGCCTGATGTTTGCCTTAGTTGTATCAATAACGCCACAAGTGAGATCACGAGTGAATGTCCCAATAGGAAGGAAGCAGCCATTTGGTATGACTTTTGTATGTTGCGTTATTCGAATCGTTCCATCGTTGGTGTCATGGACAGTAGCCTTGTTAGGGGCCTGCTGAATCCTTCTAATGTTACGGATGCGGACAGTTTCCGTGGAGCCTTGAACAATTTGTTGGTCGACCTGATGAATAAGGCCTCATCGGGTGATTCTCTTCGCAAGTTTGCTACAGGGAATGTAATAGATCCCGCGTTGCAACCAATATATGCGCTGGAGCAGTGCACCCCTGATTTATCCCAGGAAGATTGCACCACTTGCTTGGAGAGAGCTTTGCAGGAAATCCCTGTATGTTGTGGCGGAAAACGAGGAGGCCAAGTGATTTTGACTAGCTGTTTTGTGAGGTTTGAGATGGAACGTTTCTACGATGAACCAGCAGTTTCGCCTCCCCCCGGCGGTAATACATCTATATGCACATCCGTTCTACATATGCTTTTCTGCAGGAAATTAAACCAAGTGTTTGCTTTCTTTTTTTTCAGATAGTAACACATCTCGAATTATAATCGCTGTAGTTGTTCCAACAGCCAGTGTTGTGATAATTATCATCTGTATCTACTTCGTTTTAAGAGCTAGGAAGACCAAGGAAACTGTTGAAAGTAAGATTAAACGTATTTCCAACTATTTAGATAAATATTGACTGGTTCAACTTTTATCCACTAAATAATTACTTGCTCCTCCTATGGCAGCTTTGGACGCAGAAATTATCAACCCAGAGTCTTTACAATTTGATTTTGGCACCATTAGAACTGCAACAAATAACTTTAGTGATGAAAATAAGCTTGGGCAAGGTGGCTTTGGGTCTGTTTACAAGGTAAAAGGAAATATTATACGTATGAATAAAGCATCCGCAAGGAACATTGTTAGTGTTTGACATACTTGTGTATATACTTTGCTTGGATTTTTCAGGGTAGGCTTTCCTTTGGACAAGACATAGCTGTAAAAAGGTTATCCAGGGAATCTAAGCAAGGAGACTTAGAATTCAAGAATGAAGTCCTGTTGGTAGCCAAACTTCAACACCGGAACTTAGTCAGGCTGCTCGGTTTTAGCCTCGAAAGAACTGAAAGACTTCTTGTCTATGAGTTTGTACCTAATGCGAGCCTCGACCGGTTCATATTCGGTATTCCTGCATTTACACTTGAATTCACTTGACATATTATTTTTGGTTAGTGGAAAGCGCAATCTGATATCTTGCTGTTATATATACAGATCCAAAAAGGAGGGAACAATTGAATTGGGAACAACGATACAAAATCATAGGAGGAATTGCTCGAGGACTCCTTTATCTTCACGAAGATTCTCGGCTTCGAATTATTCATCGCGATCTCAAAGCTAGTAATGTTTTGCTAGACGCAGATATGAATCCAAAAATCGCAGATTTTGGCATGGCAAGATTGTTTACTATGGATGAAACACAAGGCAATACAAGTAGAATTGTGGGAACCTAGTAAGTTCCTAAAGTAGTAACATTTCTCCATGATAAGATAAACTGTATATATACACACGGTTCTAACTAGTTCTTATTGTTGACTTATAGCGGGTATATGGCTCCAGAATACGCAATGCATGGACAATTCTCAGTCAAATCCGATGTATTTAGCTTCGGAGTATTGATTCTGGAAATTGTGACTGGTCGAAGAAACAATTGTTTTAACGATAGAGATAACATAGAAGATCTGTTAAGCTATGTAAGTATATATGAAATAGTTGTATATTGAAATAATGTTGGATTTGTTGATAATCTTAATAAAAATGGTTGCAGTCGTGGAAAAACTGGAGAGAAGGGACAACGGTGAATCTCATAGATCCAACTTTGAAGGTTTCTTCGTCATCTGAAATAACGAGATGCATACACATTGGGTTACTTTGTGTTCAAGAAAACGTGGCGGACAGACCAACCATGGCGTCGGTGGTCATCATGTTGAATAGCAGCTCGCTGACACTTGCGATGCCTTCAGAGCCGGCATTTTTCATGCATAGCTCCACTCAATCAGATCTCTCATCCTCCTCGACATATAGTTCAAGGGTTACCGTTTCCATTACTAGTCATTCCAATGACGAAGTTTTCCCCTTAGCCAATTTTGGTGTTTGAACAAGTAAACTAAGGAGAATTGAAGCAAAGAACGAATGCAAAGAAAATTTGAACAAGAAGATGACTGAAAAATCACTTGTATTTCTCATTAAGATAATTGTTCAAAGGTGGCAACATAGCAGCAACATGCAAGAAACCATGCAACACAGCTGCAGCATGCAAGTAACCAGGAACACAGCAAGCATGCTAATGTCCATGGTGTAATTCGACTGTAGAGCCTTTGCACAGTTGACTTTTTTGCTAGCTTATGTTGTAATCATTTTTATTTGATCAGCTAAGGTTTAATTGTGTGCTTAGCTGATTTGGTAGTCACTTAGGTTGTCATTAAGCTGATGTAATAGCTTAGATACTTGCACAAGCAAGCTTTGTTTTCTTTCAATGTAATTTTTGAACTACTTTTGTATTTGTTTTTACTCATTTTTAATGTAATGAAGTTAAGCTTTGTTCTTCATCATCAAGCTTTTGTTTTTGCTTCTGTTTTTCATTTTTCAAACACAAAAAACCTTTGTTTTGTTCCTTGCTGTTAATCGAAAACTCAGCAATAATGAACATATATGTGATACAAGGCAGCCACCTAATGTGTAACTGCTCCCACTAATACTTGACTAAAACATAGCTTAAATTACACACAGATGAAGCAGACATATCAGCTATTACATCACATTGGAAATCATACAAAATCAGCAACTAAACCTACTAACTCAAAGTCAAATTACAAAACAACTAAACAAGTTACAAATGAACAAAATGTTGCTGCTGTTGCTGCTGCACTGGTTCAGCTTCAATGCTGGTCTGCTTTTGCATTGCAGGCCAAAGTTCATCAGCCAAAAATAGAGAGCCTTATCTCCATTAAATGCTTTCACCAGAAGGTTTATTTCAATTGTTTACGATTTTGTTCTGTTGTTTGACTTGTATGCATTATTGAACATGTTTCTTTATCCTTAATAGAAACCCTTTTTATATGTTGGTTTGTCTTGGACAGTTTAAAGTTGATTCATAATTTGGTAATTAAAAAATCCTATTTTTTATGACATCTTAGTGCTGAAATTTGAAAATTCTAGTTTTATAAATGGTATAAAAATATATTTCATTTGCCAAAACTTTTGACCGAGTTTAGTTTGAGGTATTCAAAGGCCGAAACTATCTACCTAAACCAACCTAAAACTGCAACAAAGTGAACATCAATTTAGAGCCATTCACTGTATTAAAGAAAAACTAACTGCTACGAACTAAGTCAATGCATTTTTTTTTTTGTTTTGAAGACCCAAGAAATTATTCATGACTAAGCAAGCCAAAGTAATTTCAATTTAAAATATTACTCTTATATATATATATTTGTAAAGACGTGTGTGTGTGTGTGTGTGTGTGTGTGATGGGATGAATTTGTTTCTAAATTACTTGAAGGAACGCGGGTCTAGCGTGATCAAGAAGCCCCAAGTCGATCTGAATTTTCATGAAGCCAAAAAATTCCTCAAGACATTAAACCTAAAAGGGTAGGAAAGTACAAAAAAAAAAAAAAAAAGAAAAAAAAAACAATAAAAGTAAAACGTTTAAGTACGAATAAATGTCCTTAATGTATTTTATTATGGAGTGTTGAATGTTGATAACTATTTACAATATAAAGTTTTTTTTATTTAAAAAATCTATTTATCTTGAAACTCAAATTAACTTTATAAATTACAAATTGTTAAAGTGTTTATTGCATCACCATACTTTAAATAGATGGGTTCTCTAGAAATTGCAAGAATTGAGCTAGCCCATATGGGTTAAAGCAAGCTCAAATTACCGATAAGAATAACTTGGGTAAGTTGTGCACGTCTCAATCACGGGTTGTTGTCAATGAGCTATAGCATTCTCCTCCGCCCATTCTAGTGACATTGTTGTTGCATCCTCAGAACTGAATTTGTCCATCTTATCTAAACGGGACAATTAAATTGATACCAAGTAAAGTCTCATTCCCATCTCCTTTACCTAAATTTCTACTAAAAAAGTTGTCAATTCTAAGTTTTTAATATTCAATTTAGTCATGTTATTCAGTTTAAACCCTAATTTTGATTAACTACTCCCACTTCAATTAACCAACCTTCCGATGAATTTAGTTACGATCCATCACAATTCTATTATATCCATTTAATTTGTAAGTCATTTGGTACATTTAATACGAGGAATTAAAGGGTTTAGAGAAGCTCAATAATTCAAAGATTTCTTATTGTGGAGATTGTGTTGGGCGGCAACTGAAATTCTCATAGATGGAATCTCTTGATCACTCTTAACAACGATTAATCCACAATGAAAAAAAATGAGAAAAATAACTATAGAAAAATAATGAACCAAATTGCAAGTATATGAAATTGATGTAAAACTAGAATCAAAATAACAACTTTTAAGAAAATCCTAAAAACTAAATTACTTAACCACTACTTATCATAAAAACCCTCCTTTAATCATGTTTAAGAAGTAATATTATACTACTTTTCATGTTTGACCTAATTTGGACGACTTTGCCCTGAGTTACAATAAAACTTCTGGTTGTGTGGACTGAAATACTCTTTCAGATTTTAGATCCGTCGAGCTTTAATGTCACAACTTTGCTAATAGTCTATTTGAGTCGTTGTAAGGTAGCTAGGGTGTTGCGACTTTGCTTCCCGATGTCGCGACTTCGTTGCAATGTTATGATTGACTTTCACCTTTGGCTACTGTCGTGGATGCCATGACTTTATCTATCGAATGTCATGACTTTACTTGTCAATGTTGCAACTCTTAGCTTCCAATGTCGCAACCTTGGCCATAGTCCACTTACATTATTGATGCTGCTCAAAACTCCTCCCAAGTGCGTGTGTCGCTTCAATGTCGTGACTTCATGTCCTCCATGTCACAACATTTTGAGTAGTCCCCTAACATCTTTGTCATTTGGCTCAAGTCGTTTCTTGCACCACTACATCACTTAGTTGGAACTTATTAGGCAAGAGTTTGCCTAATCGGTCGATAAACATCCTAAAAGGCTTATTTTATTCAACTAAAACATAAATAACACATAATTCATAAAAATAAAGAAATAACAAAAAAATACTCGATTACAAATTCCTTAAGTATCGCAAAAAACTCAATTTGCCATATTAAATTATGGAAAATCACTCATGCAAATGAGAACTAGGGTTGAAAACTTAGCATTGTGCAAATGATGGATTTTCCCCGTGCGCGTGAGAATATGGAGAGCCTGATCCTTTTTATTTCTTGGAGTAAATTATTATTTTATAATTCAACATAGAGCCCATATTTTTTACTAGTTACGACTCTAATAGTTATAAATATCATGCCTTGGTAGCCTTCTAAGCACATCACAAACTCGATACAAAAGAGCCTGTTGTGGATGAATTATACTTAAAAACAATGTTCTACACACCTCAAACTTTCATCCTCAACGCTCGAGTTTAGTTTTCTCAATTTATCTTTATTGAAAATAAAATCATTTTCCTAGTTTTTATGAGAAATGTTAAGAAAGAAGAAAAGAAAAAAGGTTTATATATGCTAGATGTTTCTATGCTCTTCAAAATTTTAAAATTTAGTCTATCTAATAATTTAATTTTGAGACGTTGAATCCTTGTACATTTTTGTTTAAAGATCTTGGTCCTTCTATCAATTTTTTCATTAAATTTATTGACATAACAGTTAAAAAATGATGTTCCAAGAGTGCTTTGCCGAGAGTCCTAGAGAAGGCAGTAACTGCTGCGGCTTAGGATGGGGGAAAGTGGTGGTGACGGTAAAGAGAAGAGGGATGGGATTTCCCTCCTAACAGAAGAACTTATTCAACTATCTGTCAAAGGGTCGAAGGTGGTTCTGAGTGAGAAACCAACTCTGATTTGTACAATTTGGACAGAGAAGCTTTACAACCCGGAGAGTTTTAGGGCACAGATGAAGAGCTTATGGAAAACAAAAAAAGAAGTTTGTGATTCAAACGGCAGAGCAGAATCTATTTTTAATTGTGTTTGAGTTAGAAGAAGATTTGGAGTTGATTATAGAGGGAAGACCATGGCTGTTCCGGAAAAGTCTAATTTTATTTGAAAGGTTAATTCAATCGGTAGAAATATCCCAGATTTGGCTTAACTCATCACCGTTTTGGTTAAAGGTAGGTCCATGTTTACAAGAATTTGATAAAAAAAGATCTATTACATGCCATAGGTGTCACTTTTGGAAGGGTGCTCAGATCTGAAATTAGTGGAGAATGGTGTCGTCTTAAAATAAACCTTAATGTACAGAAACCCCTTTGACGAGTTATTTTTGTCTCAATGGATAATAGGAATAAATGGTGGATTTCTTTTAAGTATGAGAAATTACCAATGTTTTGCTTTGGATGTGGAAGGGTGGGACATGGCCTTTCAGACTAAAGTGAGTTGAATCCTACAGAAAAAATTAAAATCAGAAAAGATCCACCATACACGATGGCACTAAAAGCAGAATCAAATTTAATCGGGAAGGAAAATATTAAATTTAATGATTTTTCAAAAAAGGTTAAGGCTCAATGCTCTTATACAGGTGGTTCATAGATGGAGGCGATCAAAGATAAAATAACTGGAGACGTGAATAATTTGAAGGGGATGATGCATGGGAGACTACAATTGAGTGGTGAAAAGAAGATGATGAAGAAACATGAGGAAGTATCTACAGTTACGATAGATGAACAAATGGTGGACAACAATAGTAGACAGGTTAATAATTTAAATTTAGCTAAGAAGGCAAATTGAAAAAGAATTGCTCCAGTACAAATGATGACTCAACGAAAGGATGAAAGCTGTACTAGGATGAGGAAAGCTTCTGAAGATGAATTTGAGATTTGTAATGTAGAAGCTGCATATGAAGACGGAACGAAAAAGCTGAAAAAAGATGGAGAAAATGTATGTGGAGAAATGTTATCAGAAGCGATGATTAATGCTATGGAGCAGAGTGATGTTCAACTACTTATGGGATCGGCGGCTACCAAGAGGCAAGCCGACCGAACGCAATGAAAAGCATTAGTTGGAACGTTCGTGGATTAGGGAGTCTACGAATAGTTAGAAGGCTGTGGCACTTTTTAAAGCAGCATAATCCTCAGATGATCTTCTTAATAGAGACAAAAATAAATAAGCAATGTATGGAAAAGGTCAAAAGAAGTTGTGGTTTTCAGAATGGGATTGATGTTGATGCAGAAGGTTCCCAAGGTGGTTTATGTTTAGCATGGAAAGGAGAGATCATAGTTACTTTAAGAAGTTTCTCTGAGAATCACATTGATGCAATGGTTTTGGAGGAAAACGGTAATGAAGAGTGGAGATTTACAAGATTCTATGGCTCCCCTTATGTCAATAATAAGAATGCTTCTTGGAATCTGCTATGGAAATTGGGACAAGATCAGAGGCACCCATGGTTTGTAAGCGGGGATTTTAATGAAATTATGTATTCTTTTGAGAAAAGAGGAGGGTTACCAAGAGATGAAAGATGGATGGAGGCATTTCGAGAGACCCTGGAAGAATGTCAATTAGAAGATTTAGGATATACAGGGGTTTGATTCACATGAGAAAAGAGAAATTTGCCAGAAACAAATATTAGAGAAAAATTGGATAGAGGAGTTGCTAATGACAAATGGAGGAATCTTTTTCTAACCGGCAACATTCATCATTTAACTCATTCGATGTCTGATTATTGTCCACTTTTCTTAATACAAAAAGTGGAAACACTTATGTAGGGAGTCCATGGTTTAAATTTGAGGCGTGGTGGACCATAGAAAAGTCTCTTGAGGGAAAAATTAAAGCATATTGGGAATCATCTACAGGTATTATATTGGAGAAACTGGAAAAGCTACAATCCAATCTAAAGAAATGGGCAGGATCAATTAAAAAAGGGTGAGAAGGGTTAAAGGAAAGGCTTACTAAGGAACTTGAGATGTTGCTGGAGAAAGAAAGAAATGATGCTATGATGGCAAAGATTATTGATACTAAGGTTCACCTGAATATAGAAATTGGTAGAGATGAAATGTATTGGGAATAGAGGGCAAGGGCAAATTGGCTTAAAGTAGGGGATAAGAATACAACTTTTTTCCATAAGTACGCCTTATTTCGTAGGAAAAAAAACACTATATCGAGGCTAGAGTTAGACGGAGGAGGAGAGGCTACTGAAGTAAGTAAGATCAGTGAAGCTGCTACGTTATTCTTTCAGGAGTTATTTATGTCAAAAGGAGTAGAAGAGCTATCTCATCTCTTAACGGGCATTGAGGAAAAAATTTTGCCAGGCATGAATAAAGTTTTAGTGGCAAATTTTACGGAAGAAAAAGTATATTCAGCTTTGAAAGGAATGGGGCCAACTAAAACACCAGGACCTGATTGATTTCCAGCACTATTCTTTCAACGATATTGGCATATAGTAGGTAAAGAAGTCATTACTTTCTGTCTGGGAATTTTAAATAACGGTAAAAATTTTGGCCTTCTCAATTCAACTGATATTGTACTGATTCCAAAAACCTAGAACCCTACGAATTTAGCAAAATTCAGACATATAAGTTTGTGTATGGTTCTCTACAAAATTGTAGCTAAGACAATTGCCAATAGACTTCAAGGGGTTATAGGAATATGTATTGATGTGGCGCAAAGTGCTTTTATCCCAGGAAGGCTAATTTTTGATAACATTTTACTAGCTTACGAGATCCTACACATGGTTCGACGAAAACACACAGGAAAGAAAGGATATATGGCAGTTAAACTTGATATGAGCAACGCCTATGATAGGGTCGAGTGGGGTTTTCTTAAGGAAGTTATGCTGCGAATGGGTTTTGCAAAAGAATGGGTTGATTTAATTATGAAATGCATTACTACAACAACTTATGCAGTCAATACTAATGAAAAAAAAGGGACGAATTTTTCAATCTTCTAGAGGGTTGCGCCAGGGTGACCCCCTTAGTCCCTTTCTATTTCTATTATGTAGTGAGGGACTTTCGGCATTAATGAGATTGGCAATAAAAAGAAGGTCTGATAAAAGGAGCAAAGGCAAGTAGGAAAGGACCAAGGATTTCATATTTACTCTTTGCAGATGATTGCATATTGTTCGGTGAAGCAACAGATAAGGGAGCAAGGTTGCTAAAAGAAATTCTAAAGGAATATGAAGAATATTCTGGCTAGTGTGTTAAGTTTGATAAATCTACGATTTTTTTCAGTTCGAATACATTAGTAGAAAAAATAGGTGAGGTATTAGCAAGCTTAGGGGTAAGAGGGTCAACGGATATGGAAAAGTACTTAGGTCTTCCTAATGTGGTTGGTAGACGTAAAAATGAGTCATTTCAACATCTAAAAGATAAGGTCAATTCCAGAATTCAAGGTTGGAGTACCAGATTATTATCACAAGGAGGCAAGGAAGTATTTATTAAATCAATACTTCAGGCTATTCTGACTTACGTTATGTCCTGTTTCCTTCTTCCTAAATCCCTATGTGGAGAACTAGAAAAGATCTTTGCTAATTTTTGGTGGCAAAAAGCGCAGGGGAAAAAAAGGAATTCACTGGTGTAAGTGGCAGTATATATGTCGATCCAAAGAAGAGGGAGGAATGGGCTTTAGGAATATGACATTGGCTCACTTGGGTTTTTGAACAGAATATCCCCTCTCGGTGCAGGATCTTTTGCTGTGCTCTTTGGGCAATCTAGGGAGAAAGAAACAAGAGAGTTCATGAGAAGGCCAATAGATCTGGGAAAGAGATTACAAATTTTATCAAGAGATACATTTCTGAACTTAATGGGATTGAAGAAAAAGTACCAAATATTTTAACAGGAGTCAGAAAGTGGAAACACCCACCTGGATAGCTTGTGAAGATTAACTTTGACGCAGCATATGATGGGAATCTGTGTCAATTGGCTGTGGGGATTGTGAAGGAAAAGTTCTCTTATCATTCACAGAGATCCATCACCAAGTCGCATTAGCTTTTGCTGCCGAAGCATTTGCTTGTCGGACAGCAACTCAAATTGGTATAGACATGCAATGGTCAAACATCATCATTGAAGGGGATGCATTATCAATTATAAAGAAGTGCAAGATAAAAAGTCATGATAAATCAATGGTCGAAGCATATATCCAAGATATTCATTAGCTACTGGCTAAATCTAAAAAGTATTGTTTTGAGTACACTCCAAGAACAGCGAACAGCCTGGCACATACATTAGCAATGGAGACATTAAAGAGGAAGGATGAGATTTACCTGATAGGAAGAGTCCCGGTGTATGCTGAGAGCTTGAAGGAAAAAGAAATGACGAGAGAACCAGATTGAAGATGAAATGAAGGTGAAAGAATAGAGAGGCTGAAATGTGGAAATCAAAAGGTTTGGTGAAAAGGCCTCCATTGAAATCTGGAAACGTCCCATAGAAGAAATGGCAGATGATTTGACAAGACGGGAATGGATCGTTTTTTTGATTGGGCAAAATTGTAACAGCCCGATTCTAGGCCTAGTCGGAACAGTGGTTTCGGGACCACAAATTTGACGAGGGAAAATATTATTGTCATTATATTTTTATGGTCTACAATTTCATGAAAAAATTTCATAAAAATTTCATTCAAAAATTTCGATGTTTGGGCACTCAATTTAGTCAAAAGGACTAAATTGTAAAAAGTGCAAAAGTTGAGTTCTACATGTTAGAAGTGTCTAATTGTTATGAAATTATAAATTGGGGGTCCTTATATGGTAATTAGACCATTAGTTAATTGATGGACAAAAATAGACATAAGAAATGGGTGATATAGATTTTTTTTAAATGGGGGCATTTTAGTCATTTAGTAATAAAAAGAATTAAAAAGGGAAAAAGATGGCAAAATGTGCTCATCTTCTCCAAGGGGTTGCTAAGTGCTGATTCCCCGATTCATTAGTGGTTTCTAAGTGCTGATTCCACCGTATTTTAAATGTGAAGGGGGTTGCTAAGTGTTGATTCCCCTAAGGGGTTGCTAAGTGCTGATTCCCCGAATCATTGGCGGTTGCTAAGTGCTGATCCCACCGTATCTTAAATGTGAAAGGGATTGCTAAGTGCTGATTCCCCGATTCATTGGTGGTTGCTAAGTGCTGATCCCACCGTATCTTAAATGTGAAAGGGGTTGCTAACTGCTGATTCCCCGAATCACTGGTGGTTGCTAAGTGCTGAATCCACCGATAACGGACAACATTCCGAGTGTTCAACAGGGGAAAATCGGAAAGGTGAATATATTTATAAGGTGGACGAGAATATGTGAGGGATATTGGGTTTGATACTTAATCAACCCATGTGTAAGGTGGAAGGAAACATCAAACCTACAAAAGAGCAAATTTAAATAAAAAACTGTTGTGAACAACAATAGTTGGGAAACTTTGAAAAATCACTATAGATGGTGGAAAATGAATTAAAAGTTTAGTAATACATGAAATCGAATTGAATGAGTCTATTTTCATATGAAAGAAAAAGGGAAAGCAAAAGAATTTTATATTTTGGGGTATTTGAATTTTATTGAGACAGGGTTGAACTGATTTCGAAATCTCCTGTTCCAACTTTGGAAAATCACCAAAAATTGTAAGAAAATAATTATGGCTTGAAATTTACATTATTGGATTCTTTAATGAGTCTATTTTTAAGAGAAAGAAACAAGAACATTGTTTGAATTTGTTACAAGGATATAAGTAAATTTTAGTAAGGAGAGGTCAGAACTGTTGGGCAGTGAAACAGGGGAAGGTTTAAAGAATAAAATGTACTAATTTGCTAAACCAAAAATTATGAAAATTTTATGGTAAAAAGGTATATGAGTCTAGTTTCGGGAAAAATTTACGGAACTTAATTTGGAGCCCTTTAGCTCCAGATAAAAATAAATTGGCGACTGTGACGCAGAAAAACAGCTTGCTGGAAATTGAGCAAACAATGAAATTTATGTGTGATAAAAATTATGTAATCTTGCGAAAAATTTATTTACTTGTCATATGTTTACTTAATAAGCTATATGCTTACTCGTTTGTATTTTTCCCTGATTATAGTGACATCAGCCAGTTCGGAACTTGGACGAAGTCAGGAAATCATCCACACTATCATCAACTTTTTGGGTATTTTGGCAATCAACACTTTTGAAACATGGCATGTATAGATGACTTTATGTAATGTGGTATAAATATGTATATATAGTATTGTTTAGTTTAATAGGTTGGTGTTTATTAATGGATAAATTGTGTATACACATATATACCTGCAATTGGTTGAAATGTTGAAATCGTTTGAAATTGTGTTTTGAAAACTTGCAGGGGGTTTTATGTAAAAATAAGCAGAAATGCTGCCGAAATTTTTTTATCAAAAAAAAAAAGAGTAATACCTCATACTCTATTCCGTCAAGGAATACGGGTAAGGGGTGTTACAAAAATGGCAGTGTCATTAAGTAGGATCTAGAGTCTTCTGATTATTATTACTCTGTTTTGAATTTTTAGGGCTGGTACTTAAGTTTCGGGCCTCTTTTAATTAAAAGGCTTGGACTATTGCATTTGTTTTATTTGTTTTTTCCGGGTCAAAGTTTTGCTTCAGGGCCTTTCGCATTTGTTTTTCCTTTAGTTTGGGTCATGTTATATATTCTTAAATTTAGTTAATAAAGCTCAATCTGAATTTAGTTTCAAAAAAAATAAAAAGAGAGAAAAAAAATGATAAAAAACCTCAATGTTTATAGTTTTTGTTAATTTGACTACGTAATTTTAAAAAAAAAATTAAAATTACTTTTTCATATTTTAAATTAAAAATAAAAAATTTAAAAAATTATAATCTAAAAAATTTCAAAAATTATAAAAAATAAAAATATTTAAAAATTCAAAATTAAAAACAATTTTTTAAAAATCATTTAAAAAGTTTAAAATTATTTAAATTATTTAAAAATTCAAAAATTTCAGAAAAAAAAAAGGAGTTACTCCTTAAATGCTAATAAGAGAAGTGTTTGTGAGCCGTGTAACCTAGCCAATCGATTGGCCCGAGTCATTTCAGGATGGCCTTAGGCTTATATTATCAACCTTGGATTAGTCCAATTTGACCTATTTTATTCGTTAAAATAATAAAAATATATAATTTTTATAATTAAATTAAATATATATAATTTGTTATTATTTTTAAATAGAGAAATGATTCGTTTAGTGAAACAAAATCAAAGCTGGAAAATTCTTTGAAATTGAATCTCGGCCTGACTTCACCAAGAACACCTTTAATGATAATAAACATTTCAAACTTTGAACTATTTATTCAATCCATATTAAACCATATTTGAACAAGTATTTTTTATTTTAATTCAAATAAATTATATATTAAAATGTTTTTAATTAAATTTAGTTATAAAGTATATGAAATAATAGTGTAAAATAGTTTTTAAATAGTGATACAAAATTGGTACAATTAAATTTAAATATACTGTGTAAATGTTTTTCAAAATATACTAAATAACAAATTCAAGACTTAATTTATTAATATTGTGTTTTGGTCCATTTCTTTAATAAAATTCTTTTAATATAATGTATTTTGAGCAAAAAATATATATTAAATTTAATCTGAAATAATTTAGAGTTTGTATTATTATTTATAAACTATTTTAAACTAATATTTTATATAATTTGTAATAAAATTTATATAAAAATATTTTTTATATATAATTAATCTGATTAAAAATAATAAAAATTTGTTCAAATTTGATTTAATATGTTGAATCGAACAAATAACTCAAAGTCTAGAAAGACCCCTTTCAAGAAGTAAATAACATTTTTTTTTTTTTTTCATAATTTTTAAATTATTTGAAATGAATTTTTATAAAAAATTATTTGAGTTTTAAAATTTTCATAATTTTTTATTTTTATCGAAAATACAAAAAAAATTCTAATTTTGAAAATAATTTTTTAATTGTTTATGTAATTTTAAAGAGTAAAGATTAAATTGACAAAAAATTATAAATATTGAGAACTAAAAATTATTTTACCTTTTTTATAACAGCCACTTAGCAAAATTAATGGAAGGACTAAAATTTTTAAATCGGATAAAGTATATGGACTCAATAGGATTCACTTTTAAATTTAGAAAGAGTAAAAAAAAAAAAAAAAGAAAAAGTTAAAACCCAAATTTGGGGAGAATATATATGCTGGCAACATGATATGCGAAGTATAGATTGGATCTCCAATTACCATATCTTTAATAACTTTTCCCCGCAAAAATAACCCTCATTAAACTACCACTTATCATCGACTTTGCAGCAATAAGTCAGGAATAGCTCAAACATTAAAAACCAGTGCCAAACAGGAAAAAAATCAATTATAAAAAGAAATTGTCTCTTCTAAGAAAATAGATTACAGAAGAATATGTATATCTGATTTTAATGGACCCTTCTGCATCAGTCGAAATTACCATGTTGGCTGCCGACCATGGTTTTGACCTCAACATGATTGAATAGCCAATGAATGATTATGGCACAAATATAAACACTAGGACTGCCATTGTTATGCCAGTTGCAACTCCTTGCAAAGACAATCTGCTAGCACCTGTTTTAGCATTACAGAAAGGGTTCAATTTCATTTGTATCAAAATAATCTTAAAGATTGTAGTACTTAATAAAACCTATGCAATGGACACTTGAAACGAACATAACAATAACAATGATCGAAGTCAATGACAACTCACCATCATTTGCAGTGATGGAAAAGTTTGAATAGAACTGGTAATCATGGTACCACATACTACAACTGGACCCATACACCTCCCATCCTCTCTTATTTCCAATCGTGGTTCGAAATGTCATCAGCTGAGTATCCAAGCAATGGCTACAGTCAGTTCTACTTATATCCCTGGTGCACTGAGCCATGCCATACCTCTTCCCAAATTGTCCTGCATCCAACACTGCTGCATGAAACATCAACGGCTGCTTCGGCGCTGTTATTGCGACTTCACTTATGAAGGTGAGTGCTTTTGAGACGACAGATGCATCATCAAAATCGGTTTCATTGACTATTGCTGCCGAAGATTGATCCCAAACGCCGAAGAAACGCTCATTCGAATAGCGAAGGAAGCACCATGTGAACCAAACTTGAACCTTTTTGCTCTTTGAGCAATCATGCAAGGCTACTGCAACAGATTCTCTGGTACAATTAGCACAATTTTCTGCAGAAACATCCCCTCTGCATTGCATAAGACCATAAATCTTCCCTGAGCTCCTTCCTACGGTGGTTTTAAAGAATCCTTTACTCAAAGGCCCTTTCTGGGTCAGTAAATCGAGAAGGCTGTCAAGATTGACTCCGAATGAGCTTTCTGATGAATTATCAGCTTCTGAACATTGCAAACCAGAATACAGATTCCTATCAGCATGGCATATGCCAAGTGACAACATGAAAACTAAAAATACAATGAAAGTTTGCACATCGAAATCCACCATTTCCGAATTTGACAACTCATTTACATCTCCATCTCCCAATGGAAAAGACTAAGAGCTGGATCAGATGAGCCATTTGTTTTCAATTGATCTTGAATTATTGTCAAACAATGAAAAAAATGTATTATATTTGTTCATTTTGTCTATTATAAAGGTCAACTCTTCAGCTTTTGATGCCTGGCAAGCAATCATTTTCTTAGCCATAATAATCTTAAAAGTCAACTTCAACTAGTTGCATACACTTGAGTATATCTTTACCTTACATCTCTAAAAGTAGTAAAGAACCAAAACTTGAGATAAGAACAAATGATAGTAAGTTTGATTGAACTTTTTCTTATATTGCAAGAATCCTAGGCATTTTTAAGTCAAAAAGGAAATTAATCCATGGTGTCATGCAGGGGCATTTGACATGAATTTGCAATTATGCTCCAAAATTACCACATCATATACAAGGAGGAAATTCATAGCCTTTTTAAACCCTTGATTAATTCCCAGATTTTCTGTAATCCTATGTGAAAAATTAGAAAGAACAAACATGTATTAGTACATTTGTAAGAACATTTTCTCATGTTTTCTTCAAAGAAAGTGTAAAATGAAAATGCTAAATGCGATATAATCAAAACATGGAATCATCATTAATATGCAACATTATTATTATGGAATCATCATTCCTGCTTTTCTTCTAAAAGACGATGAATAAATTAGTGACTCTCTTTTCTAAAAAGCTCAAGAAAAGACAATCCTCACATAAGCATTTGAGCCTAACTCATCAATTAAAATAGAATTTACACTTTAGAAAGCATATCATCTATAAATTTCAGCATCAACCATATCTTCAACATAAAAAAAAAAAAAAAAATTAATTTTTTCCTTCTTTTGTCACTTTATGAGTGTATGTACATGTGACGCATGGTAGCGTTAAGATCAACTTGAAATAAAGAAAATGATGTAACCCTACGAATCTCTAGATTCTCTACATTGATTGGCCTAAGCTGAAAGTGACATTTTTTGCTTTCTTGTCATGCATATCAACATCAAGATTCATGCGCTAGTGGGCTCTCCATTGCTTTCCATTTTCTATAATACCTTCCACTTGTCACGACAGTGATCCTTCGCTAGGCAGTCCACGAACCTCCCGTGGTGGGATTTGGCCAATTTCAGTCGAGAGGGTATGGCTAGGTCGCTTTTTCAGGTATAAAAATGGCATCATTTTATATATCTACTATTGGTATAAAATTGGCTTGGTAACCTTGTTTTAACGTCTCAAATCATTTCACAAAAGTTCAATCAAAGAAGC
Source organism: Gossypium turneri (assembly GCA_008044935.1). NCBI lineage: Eukaryota > Viridiplantae > Streptophyta > Magnoliopsida > Malvales > Malvaceae > Gossypium > Gossypium turneri. The sequence continues at coordinate 23,991,650 of CP032576.1, read as the reverse complement.
CAGTAAATACCAAGGTCAGTTGAACAAAATGTTCATATCAATCGTTTTCTGTGACCAATCATTCATCATCTTAAGATATTAATTGATTCTCTCAATGTTATGCATTAATTCCTTGATGTTACCAACAGTCAGGATGAATTTGAGATTCCCAAGATAATTTTCCTCCAATTTTTATCCATGTTCAAGAGCTTACATTTACTAATTTCATGATTATACGAAAAAAAAAAATCAATCTCAAAAGAAAAATTCTCGCTTTAAATGGAGACTTCACATAAAATCTTTTACAATAAAAATCATATGATTAATTTTGTCCTTCACCATACCCCAAAACTACCAAATTCACTTTATTTTTTGATAGCTAGATACAAATTCTATTAGATGTCATTGCAATTATCTTTCCTTAGCTCCGTTAATCTACTAAGGATCCACAACTATCGTTCCTTCCCCTCTTCATATCCTCTTCCATGAATTCTTCTTCAACAATAGAATAGTAATAGCTCCTAATAAAGTAGAGGGTGTTAGTTTTTAGTTTGCAATGTTAGCAAGCCTACGTTACTAACGTATATAAAGTATAAAGAATTTAAATAGACGATTCTTCATAAATTAAGTAATTGAGTTGGGTACTTAGCTCACTTATATTGATTGCATTCTAGTATTTATTTGAATAATTTTAACTTTTAAAAAAAGACAATGAATAAACCTATCTTTTTTGGAAAATTGCAATGTTGTGAAAACATGTAACTTTATTTTTTCCTTTTAATTTTCTTTTATTGCCCCACAAATTTCTTTCTTGTACTACAATTTTCTAACAGAGGATATCTGTAACCATATAATTTCTCGCTGTCCAAATTCCTCATAAGGTACAGATGAGGAGGGTGTAGAATTCTCTTGCTTCTTTAGTATTTAAATCATCCAATGTGAGTCACTTTGAAATACATTCCAAAACATTATTATAGTACTCAACCCAAAAGCTTGTAATTTAAAGAGTAAGTAATTGGCTCAACACATAAGTGTATTATTCTCTTATTTATGGGTTGAGGACAGATTATGGATAGTTTTAGGGATTGTCTAAAAACATTATTATTACTTTTCACTGAAAGCAAATAGAGAAAAAAAATTGGGGGAAAAAAAAAAAAAAACCTAAAAGAGAAAGAGGAATAATAAACATCAAACAATGGAAGGATTAAGGTGAATAAATTTTTGAGGAGAAGATTTATAAAATTTGGTTGATTCTTCTTAACGAGTTTGCTTTTCCATTGATTAAGAGACAAGGAGAATGGATTTTGGTTGATGATGAAATCTAAATTTTGTATAAATACATGAGAATAATAAATTCAGTTTTGAGAAATTTCAAGGGCTAAGTTAAAGATGAGCTACGTTGTTGAAAAGAAGGAATTTCAAGAGGATTATTTTTTGTTTTCGTTTTCCAAGTCTTGGGTGTTTTAGCACCTTAACATGTATCGATACACAAAATCTAAGAAATTTTGTATATCTATATATGTTTTCTCCCTTAGTATCTTAAATGGTATATGAGTTTTGGAATGTAAATTAAGTCAAATATGCTATTAGTTCGGTTACAAGTACTTTATTACGAAACTTACAATATGATTATGTTTCGATATTTGATTTTCAAATATGGTTTCTGTTCTTTGAAAACTCATTTGACTTTGCTTTCTATGAAATGTGTTTTGTAAAATAAATAACTACTACTTTATACGATTAGGTAATAGGAGAATGTATATATTTTTGGTCTCCTCGTATCAGGGGTTAAACATTAGCCATGTCAACATATGCTTTATGATAGAAATCGATTTCTGTTGTGACATCGGTTTATAGTAGTGGTTTTTATTTTAATTTATTATCACTAGGTTAGTTGTGTTTTCAGCCTTTATCACCGGGGCTGAGGGTGGCCTTAGTATATTACGCGAAACTAATGAAAGTATTTGGTTTTTAAAGTTTTGTTATTTGAAAATCTAAGTTTTAAATAAGTTTATTAGATGTCAGATTACCTAAATTATGTTTTTCAATAATTATTGCTATTTTAGCCTAATTCTCATGTGGTATATTTAATATAATTGAGTGATATCATTTATCTAATTTTCGTACAGGTAGACCTATATCTGGTAACGAAAAGATATTCAATCTTACATCCATTATTATGTAGTGTGATTGAACGAACTTTTAGTGTTTTTTAAAAAATAGGTCATTTTAAAGGATATGCTAAGTTATAGTTTTGAAAAGCAAACGATGATCGTTGTTGCTATAATGACGAAATACAATTTTATCCGAAAATGATGCAGATTTTATGGAAATTGAAAATATTAACAGGGCATATGAGAATATTATTCATCTAGAAGAAGATGATGATGATGAAGAATTAAACAATTCAAGTGGTTTTGAAATGGAATTAACAAGAGATGTTATAACTTCTAATTTAATGAATTCACTTTAAATTGCAAATGCTAATATAAAATTTTTAATATTTATATTTGGTATATAAATATTACCCCCTTTTTGAAACTTTAATCTAAATACATGTAATATTTTAATTTGTTAGGTTTATGTTTTCTATGTTATGTTAATATCTAATATAAGTTATATATTCAAATTACATTTTAAAATAAAATAATACAAATGTGTTAATATCTAATTCCAAAAATTTAATGGTTCAAGGTTAACGTTAATGTGGCAGCTTCCTACTTCTGGATGGGTTAAGGTTAACGTGGATGGTTCGGTATCCCATTGTTGTTTAAGGACATTAGTAGGTGGAGTAATAAGGGGTCCAAGTGGTGGTAGGTTGGTTTCACGATGGCAACCGACATGGCAGATATCTATCAAATTGAGGCTCAGGCTATTCTTGAAGGTTTTCAACTAGCTTGGGAGAAAGGTTTCAGGCGAGTGGAGGTTGAAAGTGATAATGTGATGTTGATAAAATCTTTGCAGGGCGGTTTGGCAACAGTAAACAATGTCAAGGAAATAAGAATGATTCATAGGTATTGCTTCAAAAACTGGCGAATAAATTTCAGGCATATTCAGAGAGGTAATAACAAAGTTGTTGACTGTCTTGCAAAGGTAGCTAAAGGAGATTTGGATCGATTGATGGTCTTGGAGGAACCATAGATTTTTGTTAAGGAATTCCTGGAGGAAGACATCAGTCTTTCTCTGCTGGCAGTGAATTGAACTATGTAGTCTGTTGTTTCCTTAGGCTTGTCCTAAGTTTATTTTACCAAAAAAATTAATGGCTATATTTAAATATTTAAAATATAGTTTATATATTCTAATTAAATTTTATAAACAATTAATATTAATTGTAACGTCCTGAATTTATTAAATTTTGATTGCTTAAGTGTATCAAGTATTTTGTTATGGTGTGTTGGTTAAGAGCTTGGGTTGTTCGCTTTAGCCTTAGGTTTGAGTCTCTGTGTGTGCTTTGTAGAAATTCTTTTTGTTTCTTGTCATGTGATAGAAGTTGGGTTATATTCAAATTCTATTAGAGCTGATAGGATTTTGATAAAATACTCTATTTTCAGCTAATTTTATCTTATTATGGAATTAAAAAAATCATCAAAATAACTTATCCCTAAATTGATCCTAGTCCCAACCGTCCACCCTCTTACTCTCACGTTTCTTTTGTTTTTGTTCTTTCTTTTGTTTTTCTCCGTTTCCCTTTGCTCTCTTTTCTTCTTTCTTTTTCCTTTTGTGATTGAAGCCTTCTTTTCTTTTATTCCGTCGTTCTTGTTTTGCTTGTTGCATTGCATCTTCTTTTGTGTTCATTTCGGTAATCGTCTCTGATCGTGTTAATCGAGGTGTTATTTTTTGTTATGTTATTTTCTTTTCTTTCTTAATCAATTTAAGGGTCATGTTAATGATTAATTCGTGTTTTTAGTAGTTTAAACATTGTTGTGTTTTCATTAGGCGAAGGGAGTGAAAATCGATTACCTCCAGCATAGTAAGTCATGTTCCGGATACTGTTCTTCAAATGGTAAAAACTCGGTTTTGGTTTTGGGGGCTGAAATTTTGACAATTATATGCTATCTAGGATGGACCTTTTGATGGTTAATTGGTGTGATTTACAGAATAAATGTAGGTTTCGTGACTTCCAGACGTGTGGTTGATCAATCTCACTGTCAGGTGTGTGAAACTAACTTAAAACCTCACTCGAAACCCGAGAAAATTGCGAAACATGGATTGTTTTTGAAACTACCCAACGCCACACAACTGTGTGGTAGGTCGTGTGCCAGGTCGTGTGGAGCACATGGTTGTGTGTGATTACATGGCCTGTGTTGGTAGGCCATGTGGATCACACAAGCTAGCTTTTTCAACCGTGTGGGCCACACAGCCGTATAGGCCTTTTGGGCCAATTTTGAGGCCTATTTAGGAGCTGAATAAGGGACTTGAAAATTGGGTTTGTGGGCATCATATAGGCCCAAAAAAGTGTAAGTTTCAATATGTATATAAACGTAAGTAAGCTTAGGAAGTAGGTTAAGTAAGTATTGTTTATAAACTATTTGCTATGTTATGTTCCTTATAAAAATATATATATGAGTGTGCATGCCATATGATTTATGATATATGTATATATGATATTATGATTATGTCAATACTTTTGTTTTAGGGTGGGTTATGTCATGATGGAAGAAGTGCTATATGGCAATTTTACTGCAACTATGGCTATAAGGCCGCAATTTCTGTTTGGCAGCTTTGCTTCATATATATGTATGAGTGACATACCACCACGTATCGGTGTGATTGGACGAATGGACTCTTGTTGTAACGACCCGATAGTTAGAGATGACAAAAAGTGTAGCTTCGGGACTCCGTTTTTGTAAATCGGACCTGTAAATATTTTCATAATAGAAGCGGACTAAATTTTAGATAAGTAATTTTTAGGAAATTAGGAGTTATTGAGGTATAGGGACTAAATGTGTAAGGGCTAAAAGTTAAATTATAGATTGAAATAAATTAAAGGGACTAATGTAGTAATTATACCCTTATTTTTTTAAGTGGACGATCATAATGTGGCATTTATGATATATATAAAATATTATGTTAACTTAATACATATATAAATGTTATAATAATAATAAATAAAAGGAAAACAAAATGAAAGAAATATAAAGGAAAGTGGCATGAAAGAGAATGTTTCAATTCTCTTTTGCATGCATTTCGAAACAGCAGGGGGAATAAAGAGCTTAATGACAATTAGGGGTTTCAAGTATTCAAACTTCAATTGGTTAGTCAATTTAGTCCGTTTTCTTGTAATTTTTATATTTTGGAATCCCGATACTTTAAGCTAGCTGACTCATGTTATAATTTTGAGTATTGCTTAAGATTTTAGATGTTGCCATTATTGAGTAGTTAAAACATTAAGGGTTTATTTAATAGATTTTAAAGTTAGAAGTGAAAAGGACTAAATAGTGAAATTAATTGTTGATTTTGAGCAATTGGGACTAAATTATGAAAAATTAAAAATTAAGGGGTAGAATTGAAAATAGGGAGCTAAATTTAGCTTAAAGTGAAATTAGTATGAAAATTAGAGGTTAGATGTGAAGATTTAATTTAGTCTTGGCTTAGGGACTAGATTGAAGATTAAACAAAATGTAGTATAAAATTTGAAATTTAATGAAATTTTAATTGTGTATTATTGATATATTTTAATTATTTTATTCCATAGCAAACATCGTTCCAGAATCCTCAGAGTAAGAAGGCGAAAGACAAGGTCGACGTCGAGTAGCTGGAATATACAGTTTGTGTTTCTATAATCCGAACTAAATTATGAATTAATGCATATTGAATTGATTGTGTATGGTAAGTATTTGATGTGAGAACTCTTGTACATTTGGACAGAATTGAATTAAATGATGATTAAAATGATCCAATTATGAATATCGAGAAAGGTGGTATTTTTATGACTATTGAATTGAATATATGTATTTAGAAAATGTGGTTGCTATCAAATTGAATATATGCTTATATGTGATAATATACAATTATGAAATTGAGACATTGGTTGTATTGAAAAGTAAAATGAAACCCTATTGATATGAGCAACTTAGCCCAATTCAAAGGCCATAATAGAGATGAACTTAGTTTCCCTCAAGGCCCAATTACGAGGTCCAAATCCAAACAAATAAAGTCAAAACTCAACTTAGTTGTTCAAGACTTTATCACGAAAAAAATTCAAGAAGAAGAGTTAAAGTTTCAAGACGATGGATTCTAGAGTAATGATAAATTAGAAGAGACTAATTCTATTCGTGGGCCTAAACTCTCAATGTATGATGACAAGCCTATGTGAAAAATGTTAACAAACTTAGGCATTTCACTTCAAGAACCCAAATGATCTCACAAGCCTAGACATTTCATATTGGGTTTGAGTTTTAGGCTTAATTTTTATTATGTATGAGCTCAATATTTTATTTATCAGCTCTTATTATTTTATTATTATTTTATTCCAAATTTTTTATAATTATTAAGTATTTTGTAGCACCCTTTACCCGAGACCTTTGCCGGAGTCGGGCACGAGGCGTTACCTGACTTAACTTACCAGTTCAGAGCATAAAAAATTGTTTTTAAAATTAATTCACTCGCGTTCAATCAATATTTCCCTAAAAAGAGCACTCAAGACCCTAAAATATACAACGAAAATGATTCAGGTCCAAACCGGGAACATTAAAAATTTTCTGAATACTTAAACAAATCAAAATAATTTATTTCACTATTCACAATAAAATTGTCCACCAACATAACTGTCACTAATTTAATTATAACTCAAGTTACGAAACTCAAACTTTAGATCCGTTCATTTTCCCTGAAACTAGACTCATATATCTTCCTACCATAAAATTTCCACAATTTTTGGGTTAGCCAATTAGTACAGTTTATTCGTTACATTCTCCCCTATTTCACTGTCTGACGGTTCTAACCTCTGTTCACTAAAAATCAATTATCTCATCGTACAGACTTCATATGGTGCTTCTTCTTCTTTATATTGAAAATATACTCACTAAGGAATCTATACATATAAATTATAACTCATAATTCTTTCTGTACAATTTTTAATGATTTTATAAAATTAGAATAGGGGACTTCAAAAACCATTCTTACCCTGTCTCACTAAAATTAAAATATCTAAAAATATATAACTCTTTTACTTACTCTATTTCTTTCAAGTCAAAATAGACTCATTCAGCTTTAATTTCATATCTCACTTAGCTTCTCATTCAATTTTCATCATTTTTGGTGATTTTTCAAATTCATGTCAATGCTGCTGTCCAAAAATTGTTCCATTGCAATTTTTTTTTTACTCTTTTATAATTTCTTTATATTAATTATCATTTAGGCATACACAACACCAAAACACGTTCTTATATAGCCATTTTAATAGTTAATCATTATTGAATATTTACTTACTACTCCTTAGCCATATCATAAGGATACACACAAAATAACTAAGTCCCTATACATGCCATATAAATCAAAAAGTTATTTAACAAAATCTACCGAGGTAAATCTGAATAGTGTGATCGTTGATGTAGATCCAATCTACCGAACATATATATATATACGTAAATCTACAAGAAACAATAAACACACACAAGTAAGCTTACAGAAAGCTTAGTAAGTTCATAGGCTCACAATAAAATCTTACCAAAATTTCACTAACAATATTAATAACAAATAAAAATTCAACATTTCCTGCCAACCACAATCTCAAACAATGAATTTACTCAATCGAACTCAATATCAGATGTCAACTTATATTCCAACATTTAGCTTCAATTGCATTTTTAAATTAAGGATCGTCTTATGGATTTGAGTACATCGTTTGCCTGGTGCCACGATTTGCTTGAATCTTTTACAATGCTATAACTCAGTATGGTTTCCTTCACTGAAATACCATACCTAATTTTCACAACTCAGTATGGTTTTCTTCATTGAAGCACCATACCTACTTTTCACAACTCAGTATGGTTTTCTTCACTGAAACACCATACCTACTTTTCACAAGTTTCCATGAATTCACCATGGACTCATTTGTCAATTCATCACTGATTACCGAACGTATATACTCAATCCTACGTATCCCTTAATTTGAACTAACAATCTCATTTTTTTTCAATTTTTTACCATAATCATAATTCAACAACAATACACAAATTGATACAATATATCATTCCCAAATTAACAATTAATCATAAAAGTTCAGCCGTATGAACTTACCTGGGCCAATTTGTAGGAGTTGTAAAAGTTTAGGGATTAGTTTGATATTTTCTCTTTTCCGCGTTTATCTTCGAATTCCCAATCTATAATATAAAGTTTTCCATTCATTAGCATCCATTTCAATACTAATTCACTTCACAATTTATGCCCCTAAATTTTTGAAATTACACTTACCCCAAAATTTATAATTTTTACAATTTAGTCCCTACTCAATTAACACTTTAATTGAACAAATTTCTCCTCAAATAACACTTTATATAATCACTTTAGACTACTATACAGCCTTTGATATTCAAAATTTAAGTACAAAACCCCAATTCCTAACTTTTTCACAATTAGGTCCTAAAAATCATTTTCTACTAAAATCACTTAATAAAATCATAATATAATGAAATTAAAACTTCAAATCTATAATAATTCATCATAAAATTCCAGAGCTTATTCATGGTAACTTACAAAATCACCCATGGAATCAAAAACTAATGAATTCACTAGTTGGACCTAGTTGTAAAAGTCACAAAACATAAAAATTTCAAAGAAAAAGCAAGAATTGAACTCACATGGTATAAAAATATGAGAAATCAGCTTGTTTCAAACCTCGTATGGCATTTTTGCTGATAAATTATGAAGAAATCTCTAGATTTTTCACTTTTGTCTTTGTTTTATATATTTAATTTGTGAAGTTTCCAATTTTGCCCTTGTTTCTCCTTACTTTCTTGCTGATTTTTCTTGCCCAACCGTCCAGCCCATATAATTTGGGCCTAATTTTCTTTTAAATCCCTCCTTATTAGTCACTTAAGCTATTTAATCACAATTTAACAAATTTTACACTATTTTCAATTTAGTCCTTTTTAGTTAATTGACTATCCAAACGTTAAAACTTTTTAACGAAACTTTTATACTAATTCAATGGCACTCCATAAATTTATGGCTCGACTTATGAATTCGAGGTCTCGATACCTCGTTTTAGACCCAATTTACCTATTAAATTCTTTTTAAATCACAAAATTCACTAATTCAAGAATTCTTCTATAATCACACTTGTCTCATATGTATTTATTTATTAGATTTTAAAACTCATTAGTCAGATTTAGAGATCTCGAATCACTGTTTCCAACACTACTGAAAATTAGGCTGTTACAACTCTCCCCTTTAGAAAATTTCGTCCTCGAAATTTATTACCTAAAAATAGGTTTGGATACTGTGATTTCATTGATTCTTCTGTTTCCCAAGTTGCCTCCTCCATACCATGTCGATGCCATAGCACCTTTACCAATGGTACCCGTTTGTTCCGCAATTCTTTAACTTCTCAAGCCAAAATTTTCACTGGTTCCTCTGAATAAGTCATGTCTGATTATATCTCTATCTCGATATGAGGAATCACATGCGAAGGGTCCGATCTATACCGTTTCATAATAGATACATGAAACACATTATGGATCTTCTCAAATTCTGGAGGCAAAACCAATCTATAAGCTACCGGATTAATTCTTTTTATGACTTCATACGGTCCAATAAATCGTGGACTAAGTTTTCCCTTTCTACCAAACCGTAAAACTTTCTTCCACGGAGAAACTTTCAAGAACACACGATCACCCACATTGAACTCTATATCTCTTCTCTTCAAATCTCCATACGATTTCTAACGGTCGGAAGCAGCTTTCAAACTATTTCGAATAATCTTGACTTTCTCTTTAGTTTCCCGAATAAAATCCATTCCCACTAAATTCTCCTGCCTGGTTTTTCAAACCAATCCGTTTCTCTCGACAGTTCACTACAGCATCATGTTTTGTTAACCAATTCATTCCCAAAATAGCATCAAATTCCTGAAAAGGTAACAACACCAAATCAGCAGGGAATTCACAGCCTTATATTTTCAGTGGACAATTTCGACATATTAAATTAACTAGTACACTTTGTCCTAATGGATTTGTGACTTGCACATCATAATCAATAGATTCAATAGATAATTTCTTTTCTGATGCTAATGCAGTGGAAACATAAGAATATGTAGATCTAGGATCAATTAATGCATACACAGAATGATCAAAAAGATGAAAAATACCAGCTATCACATCTGGAGCTACAGCCTCTTCCCTTGCTCGAATGGCATATGTACGTACAGGTGCTCGAGCTTCTGTTTGAATAGCAGAATCTCTCATTCCTGAGTGAGTAGTTCCCGCTGCACTACTTTGACTCGAACGTTTGTCTTTCTGAGAGGTAACTATTTTTCTTTTTGTTCTTCTTCTTCCTTTGACAGTTTGGAGCAATTTCGAATAAAATGATCGGTACCCCCACACCTATAGCAAGCCCCTATTCTGCCCCAACATTCACTAATATGAAACCTCCCACAATTTTTACATCTAGGCTTGGAAAAATTTTGTACACTACTAACACTAGCTGTAGGTTTAATAGTTACTCCAACATTCTATTGAGGTGTATTACTTTTATTCAATCTTTTCGAAGTTGAAGTAGGTCGGCTAAAATCATCTCTGATCTTTTTAGCTGGAACTACCGATATTGTTCTAGAATAACTCCTCTTGAAAGATTATTTATTTCGACTCTCTCTTTGCTTCTTTCTGTTATATACTTCTTCCCTTTTCTGGGCTCGATCTGACAGAGTAACAAATTCTCGAATTTCTGTGCCTCCAATCATCATTCTAATATCATCATTTAACCCTTCTTCAAATCTAATACACATTTCTTCTTCAGTCGGCACAATATCTCGAGCATATTTACTGAGGTATACAAATTCACTTTCATATTCATCCACTGTTCAATTTCCCTATCGCTAGTCAAGAAATTCCCTCTTATTCTTGTCCAGATATATCTTACTGACATATTTCTTTTTAAACTCACTTTGGAAAAATTCCCAAGTAAGCTTCTCTTCAGATACTACTGCTTCCACAGTTTCCCACCAATTATATGCTTCTTCTTTTAACAAAGAGACAACACATCTTAGATAATCATTTGGTGAACAAGCCATTTGTTTAAAAACTCTTACCAGACTTTGTAGCCAATACTTAGCTTTTACAGGATCATCATTCGACCTACCTCGAAATTCTGCAGCTCTAAACTTCCTAAGCTTTTCAATCGGAGAACGTTTACTAGATTCAGTTGCCGAAGGAGGTGGAGGAGCAACCAGGGGTGCCACAGGTGGTGCAGTAGGGGGAGGAGGTTGTTGAGTTTGAGTTCTTCCTTGCATTAGATCAGTAAACCACTAATTCATCACTCCATATATCATATTTTTAAGATCTTGTTCTTGAACCAGAGACATTGGAACATTACTGCTTGTTCCTTGTTCAGAGGTCTATACTCTACTGTTAGCTTCTTCCTGTTCAGCACGTTCAGGTCTATCTGACATCTTTATAATCTATAAAAATAACAAGAATTAGATCAGATCATACACATCACACTATCATAGATTTATGTGGCATGTATTTCTGAACACTTTACTCATTACATTCATTATGAGAATCGGCTAAACCGAAGCTCTGATACCAATAAATGTAACACCTCTTACCCAAGACTTTTGCCGGAGTCAAGCACGAGGCGTTACCTGACTTAACTTACCAGTTCGGAGCATAAAAATTTACTTTTAAAATTAATTCGCTCGTGTTCAATCAATATTTCCTAAAAAGAGCCCTCGAGACCCAAACATACAATGAAAACGATTCAGGTCCAAACCGAGAACATTAAAAATTTCCCAAATACTTAAACAAATCAAAATAATTTATTTCACTATTTACAATAAAACTGTCCACCTACATAAATGCCACTAATTTAATTATAACTCGAGTTACAAAACTCTAAATTTAGATCCATTAATTTTCCCTAAAACTAGACTCATATATCTTCTTACCATAAAATTTCCACAATTTTTGGGTTAGCCAATTAGTACAGTTTATTCGTTAAAATCTCCCCTGTTGCACTTCTAATGGTTCTGACCTTTATTCACTAAAAATCAATTATATCATTGTACAGACTTCATATGGTCCTTCCGCTTGTTTCTATTGAAAATAACTCACTAAGGAATCTAGACAAATAAATTATAACTCATAATTCTTTCTGTACAATTTTTAATGATTTTATAAGTCAGAATAGGGGACTTCAAAAACCATTCTTACCCTGTCTCATTTAAATTAAAATATCTAAAAATATATAACTCTTTTGCTTACTCTATTTCTTTCATGTGAAAATAGACTCATTCAGTTTTCATTTCATATCTCACTTAGCTTCTAATTCAATTTCCACCATTTTTGATGATTTTTCAAAATCACATCAATGCTACTGTCCAAAAACTATTCCATTGCAATTTTTTTACTATTTTATAATTTCTTTGTATTAATTATCGTTTAGGCATACACAACACCAAAACACGTTCTTATATAGCCATTTCAATAGTTAATCATTATCGAATATTTACTTACTACTCCTTAGCCATATCATAAGGATACACGCAAAATAACTAAGTCCCTACACATGCAATATAAATCAAAAAGTTGTTTAACAAAATCTACCGGGGTAAATCTGGATAGTGTGATCGTTGATGTAGATCCGATCCTCTGAATAGATATATATACGTCAATCTACAAGAAACAATAAACACACACAAGTAAGCTCACAGAAAGCTTAGTAAGTTCATAGGCTAACAATAAAATCTTACCAAATTTCACTAACAATATTAATAACAAATAAAAATTCAACATTTCCTGCCAGCCACAATCTCAAACAATGAATTTACTCAATCGAACTCAATATCAGATGTCAACTTATATACCAACATTTAGCTTCAATTGCATTTTTAAATACTTGTCAAATTAAGGACCGTCTTACGAATTTGAGTACATCGTTTGCCTGGTGCCACAATTTGTTTGAATCTTTTACAATGCTATAACTCAGTATGGTTTCCTTCACTGAAATACCATACCTACTTTTCACAATGCAGTATGGTTTTCTTCATTGAAACACCATACCTACTTTTCACAACTCAGTGTGGTTTTCTTCACTAAAACACCATACCTACTTTTCACAACTTAGTATGGTTTTCTTCACTGAAACACCATACCTACTTTTCACAATTTGCCATGAATTCACCATGGACTTATTCGTCAATTCATCACTGATTACCTAACGTATGTAGTCAATCCTGCGTATCCCTTAATTTGAACTAACGATCTCATTTTTTTTCATTTTTACTATAATCATAATTCAACAACAATATACGAATTGATACAATATATCATTCCCACATTAACAATTAATCATAAAATTTTACTCGTATGAACTTACCTCGACCAATTTGTAGGGGTTGTAAAAGTTCAGGGACTAGTTTGATATTTTCTCTTTTCTACGTTTATCTTCGAATTCTCAGTCTATAATATAAAGTTTTCCATTCATTAGCATCTAATTCAATACTAATTCACTTCACAATTTATGCCTTAAAATTTTGAAATTACACTTACCCCAAAATTTACAATTTTTACAATTTAGTCCCTACTCAATTAACACTTTAATTGAACAAATGTTTCCTCCAATAACACTTTATATAATCGCTTTAGACTACTATACAGCCTTTGATATTCAGAATTTAAGTACAAAGCCCCAATTCCTAACTTTTTCACAATTAGGTCCTAAAAATCATTTTCTACTAAAATCACTTAATAAAATCATAATATAATGAAATTAAAACTTCAAATCTATAATAATTCATCATAAACTTCCAGAACTTATTCATGGTAACTTACAAAATCAACCACGGAATCAAAACCTAATGAAGTCAATAGTTGGACCTAGTTGTAAAAGTCACAAAACATATAAATTTCAAAGAAAAAGCAAGAATTGAACTCTCGTGGTATAAAAAGATGAGAAACCAGCTTTTTTTCAGACCTCCTATGGCATTTTTGCTGATAAATTATGAAGAAATCTCTAGTATTTCACTTTTGTCTTTGTTTTATATATTTAATTTGTGAAGTTTCTAATTTTGCCCTTGTTTCTCCTTACTTTCTTATTGATTTTTCTTGCCCAACCATCCATCCCATATAATTTGGGCCTAATTTCCTTTTAAATCCCTCTTTATTAGTCACTTAAGCTATTTAATCACAATTTAACAAATTTTACACTATTTTCAATTTAGTCCTTTTTAGTTAACTGACTATCCAAATGTTAAAATTTTCTAACGAAGCTTTTATACTAACTCAATGACACTCTAGAAATATTTATAAAAATATTTATGGCTCGACTTATGATTTCAAGGTCTCGATACCTCGTTTTAGACCCAATTTACCTATTAAATTCTTTTTAAATCACAAAATTCACTAATTCAAGAATTCTTCTATAATCACACTTGTCTCATATGTATTTATTTATTATATTTTAAAACTCACTGGTCAGATTTAGTGATCTCGAATCACTATTTCTGACACTACTGAAAATTAGGCTGTTACATATTTTAAGTTATTTAGGAGTTTTATGTTAACAATTAGTTTAAAACGACTTATTGTTTAGATTAAATTAGAGTTCTAGTATACTTAGGAGATATATTTAGCTAGCCTATATATAAGCCTTTGCATTGTACACAATTCAGACAATTCATTATTATTCTATTTCTCTTTTAAGTTAATAAATTATCTCTTGGTTTTTCTTTTCAATAATTTCTCTTGAGTTTCTTTTAGAAGATTTTTAACAATCTTTTTAGATTGTGGAGATCATTTTAAAACTTTTTCTTGCCGAGGTTTCTATCTTGGAGGGGAAATTAGAGCCGCTTGAAGGGGGTTGTGGATTCTTCGTATTTCCAAGGCTTCTTAGGCCTTCTGCACACCATGTTCTATCTTTCCATTTATCTTCTTTATTCGCTTCCTTAATCTTTGATTTATTATTTTATTTTAGTTATTTATTTTAATTGTTTTATCTGACTTGGATTCAATTTCATTTCAGGTTGTGTCAAAATTCATGTTTCATTCCGAACGTCTAGAGCCCTAAGTCGAATCCGCGACTTTGACAAACTTTACGATCCACTTTCATGTTCATCCTTCTCATCCTTTATCATTTGGTATCAGATTTGGGTGTTTTAGGTGTTCTTTTTATTTTTATATACTGATTTCTAGAAAACAGCCTCAAAACAATTTTTTACCTCGATAGTTTTTAGAAAAAAATATTTTTCAGTGGGTAAATGATTTTCAAACAGTCTAAAATTTTAGATACTATTTCTTGGCACTATTTTAGAGAATAAAAAAATATTTCCCACAAAAAAAGTGATCAAAAAAAGTACAAAAAAATCAAATACAAAAAACAAAAATAAAGAAATATTCTGTGGGTTGAATTTTGTGCTGAAACTTTCCAGATTAGATCTAAATTATTTGAGGAGGCTCTATTTTAAATTTTATGATTTTTGGAAATCAGTAACACCTCAAATGAAGTTTTTCAAGTTGATTCGCAATTTTTTGGGTTTTCGGGTTTCAGCAATTTTCATTGACTCTTAGCTTTAAGTTTTCATTTTTTTTTACTTTTTATTTGTTTCTTTATTCATTCTAACACTTTATTGTTTCTTGTGTTAGTAGGTTAAAGCACGTTGCATGTTCCTTCCTCCGTGCAGCAGAATTCTTTGATGTCTAAGCCAATTTTGGACTCATTGTGCTATTAGGTTTGCTTTGATAATTTGGTTCTAATACATTTTGATTGATTGATATAAACACTTTTTAAAAGACTCCCAAGATTAATTCTTACCTCATTGACATTTTTTTTAGTGCATATAGGTAAGGTTTGCTTAATTTTTTCTTTTGAAGTGTTGTGCTTTTCTAGGCTTTCATTATGACTCGTGACACTCGTGCCCGTAAAAACCATGATAAGATACCATCTGATGACAAAGAATAAGATGTTACGTTGGAGAATATTGTGGGGATGGTAAAATTTCAACATCAACAATTGAACGAGGTACGTGATACATTTGAGGCCAATTTGACTAAGTGTCGAATGGAACTATAAGAGAACATTAATCAGCTTTCCAATCAAATTCAACTACTAACTCAAGTTGTTGCTCCTTTGGAGACTTCTTCGAATCGGTGATCTCATGCTCATGATAGTGATGATGATAGGGACAATGAATAACTTCGTATTCGTTCTAATACTGGTAGACGCGAATATCATCACATTGATGAAACTTTGGGTCTTTCTAATTGCGGCCAACATTCTGCCGCTAAACCAAAGTTCAACATTCCACCATTCCAAGGAAAGTATGATCCAGAGGCATATTGTGATTGGGAGGATAAAATGGAGATCATAATCCTTTGTTATATATGTTCGAAAGAGGAGAAAGTTCCATTAGCTATATTGGCATTTCAGATTTTGGATAGAGTTGGTGGACTCAACTTGTATTGAACCGCTAAAGGAATTGTGAATGAGATGTTGATTCATGGGAACAGTTGACACAAATAATGTGAAAACATTTTATCGCACCTCACTATTGTAGGGATATTAAACGAAGACTTCAACGCATTGTTCAAGGTAATCGGTTTGTTGATGAGTACTTTAAGGAGATGGAGATGCATATGCACAGAGTAAATGTTCAAGAAGATGAAGAGACTACCATGGTGCAGTTTGTAGATGGTTTGAACGTTTCGATAGCCAATGTTCTTTATCTTTAAACCTACATTGATGTAACAACCCATTTTCGATAAAATCGGAACAGTGGTTTTGGGACCACAAATCTAATTTCAAAAGGAAAATTTATTTTAATATTATTTTATGATCTACAGTACGATAATAATATCATATAAAAATTTCGTAAAATTTTTTTTACCAATTACATGATTAATTTGTTAAATAACCAAATTGCACGAAGTGCAACAGTTGAGTTCTACTAGCTAAAAGGGCTTAAATAGCTATGAAATTCAAAATTTGAGGTCCTTATATGGAAAATAGACCATTCGAAATGCTTAGTGGTTAAAGATGATGATTCATCCATGGAAAATTAATTAAAGAAAAGGATGAAATTGGAAAGTGAATTTTTAAAAGATGATAAATGATAAAAAAAGAAGAAGAAAATATCATCATCTTTCCCAAATAAAACATGGAAACCCTAGCTAAGAGAAAGTGAGCTCAAGCAAGCTGTTTTGGCTTAATTGGGTAAGAATTCAAGTCCCATTTTTAGTAATTTTCATGCTTTCGAGATCGGGGACTAATTTGTAAAGTTATCAAAATACTAGGGTTTTTCCATGGACGAGTATGCATGAATTATGAAGTTTTATGGTAGAAAATGAAAGGTTGTTGATAGACAAACAACTTTTATAATGGGAAATTTGATGTAAAATTCATGGAAAAATTTTGAATTTTATGAAATACATGGGTTGTAAATTTTACATGTAAAGATTGGCTAGGCTTGGAATAAGGATTAAATTGTATGAATTTCATTTTCCGAGCCTAGGGATGAAATTATCATTAATTAAAATTTTAGGGGCAAAACGATAATTTTTCCAAAGATGTGAATTGAATTGAAATGAACATGAATTGATGTTAAATTCATTCATATAAATCTGGATACACCAAATTTGGAGTTAGAACGAGGAAAAGAGAAAGTGTCGAATTAGTAGATTTTACGTGCACGAACATTTGTCAAGGTAAGTTCGTGTAACTAAATTATGTATATTAATATGTTTGAATTGAATGTTGTATATGTGTGAATTGTATAAATGTCTTATGTATGAAAATCAGTCACATAGCCGATAATACTCCATAAATGTTAAGTCTCGTTTGAATAAATGAAATTCGATGGATACAGAATTTCCCTTATTGGTTGTGGTCCTGCATATGTTGTGAACACACCATAGCTCTCACAAGAATCCTGTTATAAGCCCTCTTGAGCTTCCCATTACAAGGTTCTTACGAGCATCCCGATCGGTATTGATCTTGCATGTATTGCAGTCGTACCACAGCTCTTTGTGAATGTCCTATTATACGATAAGTTGTGATCTTGCATATATTGCGGACACAAATGCAACTTTTTGTGAGCGTCCTGTTGTATGATCAATTGTGATCCTGCATATGTCGCAGACACAAACGCAACTCTTTGTGAGTGTCTTGATATAGCTCACTTGAACTTCTCGATATATGGCTATCCGGAGCTGTTGATTAAAAGCTCTTCGTGAGCTTCCTGATTAAAAGTTTTTTGTGAACTTCCTGATTATGGCTTCCCGTTATATAGCCCGGATAAGCTTCCCGATAGGCTATTTGTGAGCTTCATGATTAATGGCTCTTTGTGAGTTTCCTGTTTTATGGCTCGAGAGAGAATTTATTGATCATGTGCTTTAATGAACACCCCCAAATATGAATTGATGAATTTCTGATTTGTACACTTCGAGTGTACTACTTGTGTATTCATCGATGTTTTCAAAGATTCAACAGGAAAAATTCTGACATGAGAAAATATGAACACAAAATAAATTATTACACGTATCTGCCTGAAATACATGAAAATGATGATACATAATATATAGAAATATGAGATGTTGATATATGAACATGGATACTGTTTGATGAATATGTTCATCCATGATTATAGATTTGTACACCTTGAGTGTACTACCCGTGTGACATTGATATTTCAAATGATTTAATGGGCAAAGTTCCGACATGAAATAATCTAAACTCGAGAAAAATTATTATGAAAATGTACTTGAAATACAGGGATATGATTTGTATATGTTATATGAATACATAATGTGGAAAGTATATGTACATGGAAATCTAGTTATTGTTGAGCGCATACATGTTTCTTGATATCTAACTGAAATATATAAATAAGAAGGGTGATGAGTATATGTGTTAGGGCTCGTGATCAAATTGATTGAATGTGTCTTGCATGTTTATCTTGAATTTAAATGAGTAGTAAGCGAATTACCATGTTATACGAACTTACTAAGCATTTCATGCTTACTCTGTTTTATTTTCCCCTGTTCTATAGTAATTCGGAAGCTCGGCAGAGATCACTTACACTATCCATCGGCCCATTTTGGTATATATAGGGTAAATCAATTATGGTTATAATGGGATGTATAGGTTAATTGGCTAATATTGACATGTAAATGTTTTAGAATGAAACTAGCCATTGGAATGACTTGTGTTTGACATATTTTGATATATTTATAAGTGAATCTATCATGTTTGATGAACGAATGTGATCATGCATATATGCATTTGGTAGATAGGTAAGCATGAATGATAAATTAACATGATAATAAATTGTCATTTGAGGTACCTAAGGATACATTGGTTGTATGTGATATTATGTCATGTTTAAGACATGTTTTGGACTTGTTTTAAATACTTTGATATGGTTTTTGAACGTGTTTAACTATTGGTGTAGGTGGAAGACAAGTTGGGTGAGAAATGTAGCTTGGAAAATAACATATTTTCATCCACACGAGTAGAGACACGGGCGTGTGTCTCAGTCGTGTGTGACACACAGCCTAACACATAGGCGTGTGGCCTAGCCGTGTGTCCCCTGCATCTTTAAAATTTCAAAACAGAATGCCCAGGTATTTTCACACGGCCTAGCACACGGGCGTGTGTCTTGGTCGTGTGACCCAAGTCAGAGAGTTACACGGCCTGAGGCATAGGCATGTCTCTTGGCCTTGTGAACCACACGGCCTAACCACACGAGCGTGTGGCCTCTACACCTAGGAAAAATTTTGAGATTTCATGAAAAATTCTCTAAGTACCCGATTTAGTACCGACTCGTTTCAAATGTATGTTTTGAACCTCTAGGGTTCATATAAGGGACTTTATCATTGATTTCTGATATGAATACTGTATGATGTGGAATATCTTTTATTTGATCTGTAAATTTTTGTAATGTTTTGTAACCCTATTTTGACGACGGATTTGGGTTAGGGGTGTTACATTTATTGCTATCAGAGCTATAGTTTAGTCGGTTCTTGGACTGAACGTAGCATATGTAAAGTCTAGAAATACATGACATTATATAACCTATGTTAGTGTGATATCTCCCGACTCTGATGAGAATTGTTTTACTAATAGACAGAGATGCTTTCCAACCAAGCTAATTCCGATAATGTTGAAAGCGATACTCAGGTATCTGAGTAAAAATGTTGCTTATGATGGGTAAAGACTCATAAAGGTATGAAATAAATGTTTTATAATACATGTTGACGATAAATGTTAGGTTATATGCGTGTATATATATATATAAAAGTCAAATTTTGAGGCTTTACAACCTCCACCCCCTCACTAGTACAATTTTATATAATGAAATTCACAAGATTTATATTGATTAAGTTCACAAGTCAGAAACTAAAGAGTTCAGCGGCTGAATGATTAATAATGCAGTCAGAGCTGAGAATGGGTTAGTAAGTAAAGATAATTTTAAAAGAGATATCAGATTATTTTGAAGATTTTTTCGGGATACACAATGTCACTATTAAGGAAAAAGTTATTCATGAGTAATTGACTTATTCAGGTATGGTATCTACAGAACGGATTAACTAGAAATTTCTTCTAAATTGGTTCCTTTAGTGAACTGAATAATGTGAGATTATTGATGACTTTAGTAGTCAGTGGAATAGTGATGAAGTTGCAAAGATATCTGAATACAGCTGTTATAATCGGGTATCTTACAGCGATCTCTTCTGGGTATTCTATATGTTCTGTTATTCTCATAGACATATGTAATTGTACATGTTCATTTGTGATACTTATCATATAGAAAGGCTGGCTAATTATAATAATAGACGGAATTATTGTAAGTCTGGTTGATTCATGAGCAGTATTCCTCTATTTTTCTTTGGTTTTCTAATCAATTATGTTTGAGAGAAGACTTGATGATAAGATTCATATGATACTATTTTCTACTTCTACTGGTTAGAGCTCTAAATTGCAAATATGCAATTTATATTGTCTCTATCACAACTATTTCTACTGCGTATGTGTGATATTGCTCTTTTGGACTTTCTCTGAGATATTGTCAATCTCTTTATTATTCAATATGGTTTTTATTCTCAGGAAATTTAGTATAGCTTCACATTTTAGATTTCATTATCTCGATTTTCTTGTCATTCTTATGGTCTAATCTTATCTATCAAACATGGTTTATCTGTGAAAGGTATTCATTGGCCAGAGGTAATTACATTTATTACTGTTATAAATCCTGACTTGATCATGGGAGCTCGATGATATGGATCTCAGATTATAGAAATTGCATTATGGCATTGGTTGTTGTTGGGACTACTTTCGGTTTTCCTCTTCTATTTTGGAGTACTATTGATGTCACAGTATTGTTCCATCTGTATTGTTGAAACGTCGGTCTATTATGGCACTATGGCTTTTAATCTATCTGATGGTTGCGGCTTTGGAATAATTCAAAGCTTCGGTGTTAATAATTGAAATAGCTTTATTATATGATCCATTTTTAATTTTCATGAAAGGGTTTTCTATATAGCCACATCAATGACACAGTTATTATAGAAAGATGTAAGATTTAATGGTCTGATAAATGTCAACAAAGTTTTAACCAGTTGAAAGCTCTGTTGACCGAAGTACCAGTTCTGGTTCAGCCTGAATCAGGTAAAGAATTTGTGATTTACGGTGATGCATCATTGAATGGGCTAGACCGTGTTTTGATGCAATAAGGCAAAGTAATAGCCTATGCTTCCAAACAGTTAAAAATCGTATGAAAAGAATTACCGATACATAATTTAGAATTGACAACTATTGTAATTGCACTAAAAATTTTTTGACATTATCTGTTAGTTGAATAATACCATGTATTTATTAATCATAAAAGTTTAAATTATCTGATGTTGCAAAAATATTTGAATTTGAGACAGCGTAGATGGCTTGAACTGTTGAAAGATTATGATTTGACAATTGACTATCACTCGGGAAAAGTAAATGTGGTTGTGGATACTCTGAGTAGAAATTTTCTGTTTGCCTTGCGAGCCATGGATACCCGATTGTAATTGTCTGATAATGGCTCAATTTTAGCTAAGCTTAAATTTAAACCGATGTTTTTACAACAAACCTATAAAGCTCAGAAAAATGGTAATGAGTTGCAAGTTAAACTGGTACAGAGTAAGATAACTTTTGATTTAGAATTTCAGATTGAATTTGATGATTGTCTGTTATTCAGAGGCAGAGTCTGTGAATTCAGAGTTTGTACAAAAAATTTTACACATGCTCACAGTGGTACTATGTCTATTCATCCGAGGAATAACAAAATGCATAACGATCTAAAACAGATGTACTGGTAGTCCGGAATGAAATGTGGTATTCTGAATTTGTATTTAAATGTTTGATATGACAGTGAGTTAAACCTGAACATTAGATACTAATACCTTCAGAACTGTTACAGCCAATTATGAACCAGAACGGAAATGAGATAAATTTTCTATGGATTTTGTATTAGAATTACCCCTATCTCTGAAAATGAAAGATACTATTTTGGTAATCATCAATTTTTTGATAAAGTTTGCACATTATATCCCAATATGAATGGATTTTATACTTAATAGATTTTCTGAATTATATATTTCAAAGATTGTCAGATTACATGGTGTGCTAGTTTCTATTATTTCTGATAGAGATCCACGGTTCATATCCCGATTCTGGAACAAGTTACAAGAAGCTCTGGGTACGCGGTTACATTTTAGTACCTCATTTCATTCTCAGATGGATGGTCAATCTGAAAGTATGATTCAGATTTTTGAAGATATACTTCGGTGCTATGTTTTAGAATTCGAAGGCATTGGAAAAGAAATAATTGTCATTAGTCGAATTCGCATACAATAATAGTTATCAGTCAAGTATAAAATGACACCGTACAAGGCTCTGTATGGTCATAAATGCAGAACTCTATTGTCTTAGACTGGGCTCAGTGAGAAAAGACACATGGAGTTGATTTGATTCGTGAAACCGAAGAAAAGTGAAAGTGATTCGAGACAGTTTAAAATCAGATCTGATCGTTTGAAATCCAATGTGGATTTAAAACGAAAAGAAATAGAGTTTCAAATTAGCGACAAGGTATTCTTGAAAGTTTTGCCTTGGAAGAAAATTCTCCAGTTTGGCCGTAAATGCAAATTAAGTGTAACACCCCAAACTCAACCTAGACGTTATGGCTGAATCTAGCGATGTAAAATGGAATGGGATTTAAAGATAAGATTGTCGAGTTAAAACCCTTACAGTTAGTTAGCTTTTATTTAAGTCGAAAAAAAGTACTAGTTGATTTGCTTTAAAATTTGTCTCTTAGCGAAAGCTTTTGTAACTAATTAATTTAGGGAAAATTGTTTCTATTTACGAAAACCTTAGTTTTTAGAAAAATCGTGTTTTGTTGAGTTGCAGTTTAAAAAAAACCATAAAAACAGTATAAAGTCACAGATTTAAACCCAACCAGTCCATTATCCAAAAGTTACATCAAAAACCCCAAATAAGTAATAAATTCTAGACATTAACGATAAATAGTCTAAAATTTACGTGTAGCCACCGTCGAGTCCACCGCTGCACAACCTGTCAAGTCTGAGGGTTACCTATACAGATTAAATAGAAAAAGGGTGAGTTTTCGCAAACTCAGTGTGTAATCCCCACAGAAAACATGCATACAAATATTCAACAGCAATCAGTTAGATACAGTCTGGGGCCTGGGCCCATCATAGAATCAGTTTGGGCCTTAGCCCGTTCAGATACAGTCTCAGGAATACATTAGGGCCCTGGCCCATATCAGATACAAAATGCAGATACAGTAAATTAGAATCATACCCACTAGCCTCTACACACCATCTCCGTCCAACCCGCTATGTAGGGATTAAGTCAACCCACTCATCCCTACACACCATGCTGTACCGAAATGCAGCACATAATTAGAAGGTTGCAGCTGAGCTGCTAGATAACAGGCTTAATAGTCGTTCAGACACTTCCTTCAAATATCATCAACCCACCCCGATGCAATGCAACATGCAAAATATGTCATGCCATTATGCAATTAATAGTACATACATTCAGATATCATAAGTCATGCTCGGTATAGAAATTAGACAGACATATCACACATATAGGAGTCTAAGTAAAGCTTGCCGACCCTACAGTAGGTTCACAGTCGACTTGGGCGACCTGCAACCTTAGCAATCAATTCAGTGAAAATGGGCTCACACGCCCATGTGGTCTGCCCGTGTGTGCCCACACACCCGTGTGGCCCACCCGGCCAAATTGGCCTTGGCCACGTGGTCCATTTTTAATGTAACCCGTGCTAGCTAAATATTCATGTATGTTTTCACTATTTACTTATATGTTCCTTCAAAGTTGCCTACTTGAGTATTTGTTACTAAACTATTTATATCTTAAGCTACAGAATTCCAAATTAAGATCCTCTTAATGTCTTTGAAACTAGACTCAAATATCTTTCTACCATAAAATTTTCAGAAATTTTGGTTTAGCTAATAAGTACAGTAAAATCTTCAAACTTACCCCTGTTCTACTATCTGACAGCTTCGACCCTTCTTTGCTAAAAATTAATTATCTCTTAGTAAAAAATTTGGATGATGTTTCCATTTTTTTATATTAAAAATAGGCTCATTAATAATTTAAACATGTAAATTTTAACCCCTAATTATGTTTCTCCAATTTTTGATAATTTTCCAAAGTCAAAATAGGAGAACCCAAATTCGTTCAGACCTTGTCTCACAAAGAACAAACCATCCCCAAATATTTCTGACAACTCATACCTTGAATGCATAATAACAAAATCGCACTTCCTTGGCACCGATTGGAATCCATAACCACCTAAGGGTCTCCTAAACACGAAATAATTCCATTATTACCGATTCAAGGATACCGAAACTAAAACTCACTTACCCAACTTACCGAAACAGATGAAATCGATGGTTGCACCCAAAGAGACGATTTGAAAAAATAAAGAAAACAAAAAGAGTGGGGAAAGAGAAGAAAATTCGGCTATAGAGACAAAAGATGGAGAAAAGAAAAGTAAAGAAAAGAAAAACTGGCAGAGGATGGAGTTAGACATAGGTTACAAAGAGGACTTTTGGGGAAACTGATTCACTCAATCTCACTACCCACATTATCTCGACCACTCACTATTCAGTTATCAATTATAACTCAAACTCTCAGTCACCAAGCCGAGCAAAAATAACTCTCCCTTGCCCACGCAGAGATTTAAACCCCGCCTTTCAGCACACTAACACTCCACTTAACCACCAGACCAGCAGGACCATTCTGTTGTATACTTACAAACATTGAAATAAAAGCCTATTGGACAAAGTTAAGGCTTTACTCAGAAAAATCCAAATTTTTTTGCCAAAGGTATGTCTTGAACTTGGGACCTCTCACACACCCAGAACACTAAACCACTAAAGCAAATACATAGTTGTGTCACACCTTCACAAGAACAAAAATAAAAATTCTAGGGCATTACATTAAGTCCTCGATTTATTGGGCCATATGAGATTACTGAAAGAATCTGACCTATTGCATACCGATTGGCATTACCGCCAGAACTTGACAAAATTTATAATATTTTTCATATATTATGTTACGACGGTATCTATCAAATTAACCACATGTTATTTCTCTGATAAATATTGAAATTCAGTCTGACATGACTTATATTGAGGAACCGATCAAAATTCTGACACTTGAAGTGAAAGAACTGAGAAATAAATACAAAAAGTATCTTTAGTAAAATTTTTCTAGCAATGACACATTATAGAAGAAGCTACCTGGGAACCGGAGGAAACTATGAAAAAGCAATATCTGAACCTCTTTACTGGTAAGATTTTCAAGGATGCTTAAGGGGGAGAGTTGTAACAGCCCGTTTTCGGTAAGATCAAAACAGTGGTTTCAGGTCCACAAATTCGATTCTTAAAGGAAAATTCATTTTAATATTATTTTATGATCTTTAGTACAATAATAATGTCGTATGAAAATTTCGTAGAGAAATTTTACAGATTACATGATTAATTTGATAAAGGTCCAAATTGCACAAAGTGCAAAAGTTGAGTTCTACTAGCTAAGAGGGATTAAATAGCTATGAAATTCAAAATTTAAGGTCCTTATATAGAAAATAGACCATTAAAAATACTTGGTGGTTAAGGATGATGATTCATCCATGGAAAATTAATTAAAGAAAAGGATGAAATTGGAAAGTGAATTTTTAAAAGATGATAAATGATAAGAAAATGAAAATATCACCATTTTTATCATCATCTTTCCCAAATAAAACATGGAAACCCTGGCTAAGAGAAAGTGAGCTCAAGCAAGCTATTTTGGCTTAATTGGGTAAGTATTCAAGTCCCGTTTTTAGTAATTTTCATGTTTCCAAGATTGTAATAGCTTAATTTAGCTATCTTGGGGACTAATTTGTAAAGTTATCAAAGTACTAGGGCTTTGCCATGGATGAGCATGCATGAATTATGAAGTTTTATGGTAGAAAATGAAAGGTTGTTGATAGACAAACAACTTTTGTAAAGGGAAATTTGATGAAAAATTGATTTAGAGACTAAATTAAAAATATGTAAAATTCATGGAAAAATTCTAAATTTTAGGAAATACATGGGTTGTAAATTTTACATGTAAAAATCAGTTAGGCTTGGAATAAGGATTAAATTGTATGAATTTTATTTTCTGAGCCTATGGACGAAATCGTCATTAATTAAAAGTTTAGGGGTAAAACAGTAATTTTTACAAAGATGTAAATTGAATTCAAATGAACATAAATTGATGTTAAATTCATTCATATAGATCTGGATAAACCCAAATTCAGATTTAGAATGAGAAAAAGAGAAAGTGTCGAATTAGTAGATTTTACGTACACGAGCATTTGTCGAGCTAAGTTCGTGTAACTAAATTATGTATATTAATATGTTTGAATTGATTGTTGTATATGTGTGAATTGTATAAATGTCTTATGGATGAAAATCAGTCACATATCCGATAATACCCGATAAACGTTAAGTCCTGTTTGAATAAATGAAATTCGATGGATACAGGATTTCATATATTGGTTGTGGTCCTATATATGTTGCGGACACACCATAACTGTTACAAGCATCCTGTTATAAGCCCTCTCAAGCTTACCGTTACAAGGTTCCTGCGAGCATCCTGATCGGTATTGATCCTGCATATGTTGCGGTCAAACCACACCTCCTTCTGAGCGTTCTGTTATATGATCGGTTGTGATCCTGCATATGTCGCAGCTAGAAACGCAACTGTTTGTGAGTGTCCTGATATGGCTCGCTTGAACTTCTCGATATATGGCTATCTGGAGCTCTTGATTAAAGGCTCTTTATGAGCTTCCTGATTAAAAGTTCTTTTTGAACTTCCTGATTATGGCTCTTATGAGCTTCCTGTTATATAGCCCAGACAAGCTTCCTGATAGGCTCTTTGTGAGCTTCATGATTAATGGCTCTTTGTGAGTTTCCTGTTATATGGTTTGAGAGAGGATTTCTCGATCATGTGCTTTAATGAGCACCCCCGAATATGAATTGACAATTTTTTTATTTGTACACTTCGAGTGTACTACCTGTGTATCCATCGATGTTTTCAAAGATTCAACAGGAAAAATTTTGACATGAGAAAATATGAACACAAAATAAATTATTACACGTATCTTCCTGAAATACATGAAAATGATTATACATGATATATGGAAATATGAGATGTTGATATATGAACATGAATATTGTTTGATGAATATGTTCATCCATGATTATAGATTTGTACACCTTGAGTGTACTACCCGTGTGAAATTGATATTTCAAATGATTTAATGGCAAAGTTCCAACATGAAATAATCTAACTAGAGACAAATTATTATGAAAATGTACTTGAAATGCATGGATATGATTTTTATATGGTATATGAATACATGATGTGGAAAGTATATGTACATGGAAATGTAATTATTGTTGAGCTCATACATGTTTCTTGATATCTAAATGAAATATATGACTAACAAGGGTGATGAGGATATGTGTTAGGGCTCATGATCAAATTGATTGAATGTGTCTTGCATGTTTATCTTGAATTTAAATGAGTGGTAAGTGAATTACCATGTTATACGAACTTACTAAGCATTTTATGCTTATTCTTTTTTATTTTCCCCTATTCTATAGTAATTCGGAAGCTCGTTAGATTGGAAGCTTGGCGGAGATCACTCACACTATCAATTGGCCCATTTCGGTATATATAAGGTAAATCAATTATGGTTATAATGGCATGTATAGGTTAATTGGATAATATTGACATGTAAATGTTTTGAATGAAACTAGCCATTAGAATGGGTTGTGTTTGACATATTTTGATATATTTATAAGTAGATCTATCATGTTTGAAGAATGAATGTGAGCATGCATATATGCATTTGGTAAATAGGTAAGTATGAATGATATATTAACATGATAATAAATTGTCATTTGAGGTACCTAAGGATACATTGGTTGTATCTGATATTATGTCATCTTTAAGACATGATTTGGACTTATTTTAAATTCTTTGATATGGTTTGTGAATGTGTTTAAGTGTTGGTGTAGGTGGAAGACAAGTTGGTTGAGAAATATGGCTTGTAAAATAACCTATTTTCGTCCACACGAGCAGAGACACGGGCGTGTGTCTCAGTCTTGTGTGACACACAGCCTAGCACATGGGCGTGTGGCCTGGCTGTGTGTCCCCTACATCTTTAAAATTTCAAAACAGAATGCCCAGATATTTTCACACGGCCTAGGACACGAGCATGTGACTTGGCCGTGTGACCCGAGTCAGAGAGTTACATGGCTTAATCACATGGGCGTGTGACCCCTACACCTAAGAAAAATTTTAAGATTTCGCAAAAATTTCTCTGAGTACGCGGTTTAGTCTTGACTCGTTTCAAATGCATGTTTTGAACCTTGAGGGTTCATATAAGGGACTTTATCATTGATTTCTGATATGAATACTGTATGTTATGGAATATCTGTTATTTGATCTGTAAATTTTGGTAACGCTTCGTAACCCTGTTCTGGTGACAGATTCCAATAAAACAGATCCAGAAATGCCCGAATTAATTAATGATGTCGATGATGGAGGTAAATTTTTTGGTGAAGAAGAGTTGGTGGAACCACTAACTCATTCCCGTTGTTTAGTTGTGAGGCGCACCCTCAACATCCAATTGAGGGAAGATCATGATCTTCAACGGAGTAATTTATTCCATTCGAGGTGTTTAATTAAAGGTAAACTTTACTCATTTATCATTGATAGTGGAAGTTTTGCAAACGTTGTGAGTAGCTACCTTATGGATTCTCTTGCTTTGCCATGTAGCAAGCACCCTACACCATACCATCTTTAATGGCTTAGTGAAGGTTTGGAGGACCGTGTGGTAAAACAATGCTTGATCACTTTTAAACTTGGTACTTACATTGATGATGTTTGGTGTGATGTCATTCCCATGC
The DNA here is from genome assembly GCA_008044935.1 of Gossypium turneri. Taxonomy (NCBI): domain Eukaryota; kingdom Viridiplantae; phylum Streptophyta; class Magnoliopsida; order Malvales; family Malvaceae; genus Gossypium; species Gossypium turneri. The sequence continues at coordinate 23,961,990 of CP032576.1, read as the reverse complement.
ATGCCACCCACTTGTTACTTGGTAGACCATGGCAGTACGAGCGTGATGTTATTCATCATGGTAAATTAAATCGATGTTCTTTTATTTTCCATGGGAAGAAGTACACTTTCACCCCTTTGAATCTGAAAGATATTCACAATGATCAAATCAACATGATGAGTTTTTATAAGGAGGTTATGGGAAGTAAGACACAAAATTCAAAAAAGGCTGAGAGAAAAGAGGTCTCTAGTGAAAATAGCCAAATTAATGATGACCTAATGGTGAGTGCATTCTCTTGTGAGAAAAAAAGAGTGGTTCTTAATTTTTATGCGAGTAGAAAAGATGTGCGAAAAGCCTTACTTACTAAACAGCCTTGCATCATTATCTAATTTAGGTAAAATTGTTTATCTTTAACTAACCTTCACAACTCTTTGCCTAGTGTTTTTGTGTCTCTTTTACAGGAATATGAAAATATTTTTCAAGAAGCACCTAAAGGATTGCCACCTTTGAGGGGTATTAAGCATCAAATTGACTTAATACCTGGGTCAACAATTCCAAATCGACCAGCTTATCGAAGCAATCCTGAGGACACGGAGGAGTTACAAAAGAAAGTAGATGAACTTTTGGCGAAGGGTCACATTCGTGAAAGTTTAATTCCCTGTGCAGTGCCGGTAATTTTAGTGCCAAAGAAAGATGGTACGTATAGAATGTGCATCGGTTATCGACCAATTAACCAAATTACTATTAAGTATAAACATCCTATTCCAAGGCTTGATGATATGTTTGATGAACTTTATGGTGCTTGTATCTTTACAAAAATTGATTTAAAAAGTGGCTACCATCAAATTTGAATTAAAGAGGGGGATGAATGGAAAACAACCTTTAAAACTAAGTTTGTTTATTTGAATGGCTAGTCATGCCTTTCGGTTTGACTAATGCACCTAGTACTTTCAAGCGCTTGATGAACCATGTTTTGAGACCTTATTTGGGTAAATTTATGGTAGTATATTTTGATGATATTCTAATTTACTCAACTTCTTTAGATGATCATATTTTTCATGTTAAATCTGTTTTGGACATTCTGCGAACTGAAAAATTATTTGCCAACCTTAATAAATGCACTTTTTGTTGTGATAAACTAATCTTTTTAGGTTTTATAGTAAGTTCTCAAGGTATTCATGTCAATGAGGACAAAGTAAAGGCAATTAGGGAGTGGCCCACTCCTAAATCAATTACCGAGGTGAGTCTTCCATGGTTTAGCAAGTTTTTATGGACGTTTTGTGAAAGATTTCTCCACTATTACCGCTCTAGTAACTAAGATTATTAAAAAATCTGTGAGTTTTAAGTGGGGAGAAGCTCAGGAAAAGGCTTTTCAAACTTTAAAGGATAAATTATGTTCTGCTCCAATTCTTAAATTACCTAATTTTTCTAATACTTTCAAACTTGAATGTGATGCTTCAGGTATTGGAATCAGCGCCATGTTGGTGCAAGAAAATAGACCAATCACATATTTTAGTGAAAAACTGACTGGGCGCAATTAAACTACTTAACTTACGATAAGGTGTTGTTGGCATTAGTTCGAGCTCTACAAGTTTGGCAACATTACTTGTTGCCAAATGAGTTTGTTATCCATAGAGATCATGAATCCCTAAAATGGTCAAAGGGACAAGGTAAGATAAGCAAGAGACACGTTCAATGGGTAGAATTCATAAAGACATTTCCATATACAATTAAGTATAAAACAGGTAGAGAAAATGTAGTTGTTGATGCCTTATCTCGTAGATATTCTTTGATAACTACATTAAATGCTAAAATCTTACGGTTTGAATATATAAAAGATTTATATTTAAATGATATTGATTTTGCAAATGTTTTTTTCTAATTGTGGGAATGGTGGCTTTAACAAGTTTTATCTTGTAGATGGGTTTCTTTTTCACCTAAACAGGTTATGTGTTCCACAATCTTCCATGAGAGAGTTATTAATTCGTGAGGCATATAGTGGAGGCCTAATAGGACAGTACGATTCACCAAGACACTAGATATTCTACATGAGTATTTTTATTGGCCACACATGAAAAAGGACGTTGAAAAGGTATGACACATACGGCCTGGACACACGACCGTGTGTCTTATAAATTTTAGTACAGGTTTCACACTGTGTCTCAAGTCAGTAAGTTACACGGGTAGAGACACAGGCTAGGACACAACCGTTTGTCCCAACTTCGAAAGCCACATGGTCGTGTGACCCTTGTTTATAAATTTTTTGAAAATTTCCCCAAACCCTTTTAATTTTTTCAAATTAGTCCCTGTTTGTTTTTTGATTATATTTAGGGTCCCGTAAACTTGTATTAAGGACTATAAGAGTATTTTTACGCTAATTTTAAATGAAGTGTCAAACCTTAACTGGGTGAAGTAGGTCATACTACTAATATCACTGAAAGTAGATAGCTAGAGTATAGTCCAATACTTTGATGCTAATAATTGGAATAGTCTTGTTAGGTATCCAACTTCTAGCTTTCAAGAAGGGATAAATAGTGATAAGATTGTAAATAGTGGAAGACCTAGTATTGCATTGCATATCTCATCACTTAGTTGTTCAAAGTAGTAATATGGAAAATATTAAATTAGCATGCTCTACTCTCTGTATAATATGAATGTTAATAGTTAGCTTGCACCTTTGCTTATGTTGTAATCAAATGTTCTAATTGGTTAGTACTGCCTGTGACTCTAATCCGACTACGTAAATAGGTTGGGGGTGTTACACTTGTAGTCCAAATCAGTGTGATTTGATGGGCAGAGATGGCGTGTAGCGGATGGGGGTAAGATATGCTATGCTGTGATATGAGGTAAGAAAAGTTTCGATATGCAATATGATATGCTATGACATGTTACTAAGTATACTCCAATATGAAATTTGATATAATGTGATATGTAATAAGATATGTTCCGATATGACATATGATATGCTATGATACATTCCGTTATATACTATGATATATGGGCCAAGTCATACACTGGGTGTAAAGCTCATGCATTTGTTTGCCTCGTTTCAAGTGATCCTTAAGTTTAGGATTGGACGACGATTCTGGAGCTCGAATTTACACCATTGGTTTTAGTATGTTTTGGGACTTTCTTTGTTATATGGACTTTTTGGACTTAATGACATTTTTCATTCGTTTGGGACATTAAAGGTTATTTTGATATTTATTCTGCAAAAGTTTTAAAATTTATTCGATGCTTAAAACAAGACAACTAAAATTAAATTAGGAATGTAAGATCGATTTACTATACGATTTTTCTGCTACCATCTTTTTATTGAGTTTCACTAAAATGTTTTAACTTACAAACGATTTAAGTAAATTGGGTATGTTTTTAGTAATTAATGAATATGATTTTTCTGCAAAATACTCACGGATGTTGGAATGGAAATGTTTTTAATAAGTTATTCAAATCGGATTTTCTTAAGCTGATAATGAGTTTTCACCAAAAGTCAAGCAAAAGTGTTTAAGTGTTTCTCGTAGGATGTAACCTTCACAATCTGGCTGTAATGTCTAAATCAGATTTGGGGTGTTACATTAATTGCTTAAAAGTATTTAAAATTTATATTTCATATATTAAAATATTAACACTAAGTTATAATAAATTTGTAATGACCCGAAAGACAGTGGTATTAGAAAATGCGGTTTCGAGACCCTGCTTCTGTAAACTAAACCCATAAATATTCTTTGTTAAATATTTACGGAGTTATTGTACATATGAATGAATTTTGAATAGGTAATTTTGTGAAATTAGTGACTAATCAAGGTACAAGGATTAAATCATAAAAGTGGTAAAAAATTAATCCCTATAGATTTTAAATTCTAAAGGACTTAAATAGTAATTAAACCAAGTTTAAAAAAGCAATTAGACCATTTTGGAATTGTAGTGGGCGATTAGGTAAGAGTTTTGTTTATAAATTATATTACTTTTATAATTAAAATAATAATAAAGTATGAAATGACATTTAATAAATAAGAGAGAGGATGTTGTCGTCCATTTTTATCTTCTTCTTCACGTTTTGAAACAAAAGAAACCGAGGTAGCCATTGTTAAGCTTCAAAGGTTCGGCTACTTGAAGGATTAATAATTGAACCAAATCAAGGCTAGTCACGGAAAAGTAAAAATTGTCGAATAGTCCTTAAAAGCTTATTTGGTTGTTGTTTTGTCAGGTAAGTTCATATGGAACTTACTAAGTTAATTCATGTTATGATTGTATTTCTATAAATTGAATCATTATATTCATTACATATTTATTTCGTTTTGCAAAGTATGATAATGAGGTAAATTGAAAATGATTATTTTAGTTTAAAATGCTATGTTTGAGATTGGTTATCGAACTAGAGGACTAATTTGAACAAAAATAAGAATTTGTGTAACTTAGTGGTTATATGTTTTGACATTGAATTTGGTTGGAATGTAGTATGTTATATAATGAAATGAGAAAAACTTAATAAAATCATGGAAGAGCAAAATGTTTCACTAAACACTTTATGGACAGCGGTGGTAGTATGACTTTGAAAATTCAACAAAAATTGTAGGAATCAATTTAGAGGTTGAGTAAAATATGAAATTAAATATTATTGAGTCTAGTTTTGTATAAAATCCACGGTGAAAATAATGGAATTTTATATTATGAGATATAATATTTTTTTATGAGGCAAGATCAGAATGATTTCGGGTTTCCTTATTCTAACTTTGGAAAATCATTATAAATTGTAAAAAAATGTTTAGGATATTAAATTTATATGCCTAAAATCTTAATGATTCTGTTTTCAAAGGAAACAAACGACAACATAATATGAGACTTTTACTAAAAGATATTTAATTTTTAGTGAAGAAGATTAGAAGATGTCTAACGCGGAACAGGGAAGGTTTTAAAAAAAACTGGTATTAATCTACTTTGAAATACATTTTGAATTTTTTATTGTAAAAATTTCATTGCGCCTAGTTTCAAAACAAAGACGGATCTTAATTTCAAAGTCTACAGGTTCAGATATAAATAATTTAGTGAATACTACTCAAGAAGACAACTTTGTTAAGAGTACATGTATAAAGAGTGAAAGGATATTTCATGTTACATAAAAGCATGTCATACGAAGGCTAAAGATTCTTGGATAAATACTTGTAAATAAAGGAAGTGAAATGGAGAGGAGGAGGAGGAGGAAAAATAATAGAAGAATTATAAATGAATTAATAGTTGATTATGATTGATCAAATCATATTAGTGTGAATTTAATTGATTATTGAGATCGATGATTAAATTGAATAAAGGTGAAAATATTAAAACTAAATGAAATGGTGAAATTGGTTTGGAATTGAGACGGTATGCTATGTTATGTATGAAATGATATTATGAGTGATGAATTGATGATGTTGAGATCGATAATATGAGAATTGAACTTATAAGAGAATTGGATAAATGGTTATACTATTAAATGCTCAGGCGGAGTTATTTCGACTACATGTCGATGAGCACTGGGTGCATTTTACTTCGAATGTTCCGATGAGTGCTAGGCACAATATTTACTTCAGTTATACCGATGAGTGCTAGGCATAAACTAATTACTTCGGACGTTCCGACAAGGCACCGAGTGTCAAATGGTTATTTTGACTACGTGTTGATGAGTGCTGGGCACAATTTTTACATGGTTATACCGATGAGATCTGGGCACAGTCTATTTTCATTAAAATTTGTCCGATGAGACGCTGGGTGCCAAATTGGGGTGCTGGTTGGATTTGTGTATTTGTTCGTGTCTGAGTCAAGTTAATAAGGATTTAATACATAAAAAATTATAATCATAATGAAAATAATTGTTAATGTGAAAGAAATTTGTAAATTGGATTTATAAGTTCGGAAGATTGGTACGAAATTGTGATGAATTCACCGATTTATGTTAGAGTTGTGTGACCCAAATTCTAAGAGATTGTTTGCAAGTCAAGTTAAACAAAATATATTTTCTTTTTAGAAGATTTATTAGCATAATTTATTTGACTTAAAAATTTAGCCTATAAATAGACTCTTTTATAACCTTAGAAAATACACCCATTAGAGATTAAAACTCATAACACTTTTGGAGAAATTTTGTTTATGTTTTGAGGATTCTTTGTTTTTTGGGTTTCGGGGTTTAGTTTTTATCTCCATCTTTGTACTCTTCGTTCTTTTGCCGTTATAGTAAAATTATCTTTGCTTGTATTTTTTATCCTCTTTTGAGAGGTTTTTTCATGTTAAATTTGTGTGTCTAATTTCTCAATTTCTTTCACTATTTTTACTTGTTCGTTACTTAATCAAGTTGATCCCCAACAAGTGGTATTAGAGCTAGCTCAATTTTTATAGATTAGCCTGTTTAGAGATGACAACAAGGTTTGACATTGAGAAATTCGATGGTGTCACAAATTTCAACTTGTGGCAAGTTTGAATGATGGCAATTCTAATTCAAATTGGCCTGAAAAAGGTCGTTATTAGGAAAAAGTCCGAGAATCTAGATCAGTTAGAATGGGAAGAGCTTAAAGAAAAGGCTTTGTCTGCAATCCAATTGTGCCTCAATAATAAGGTATTACATGAGGTATTGATGAAGAAAACCTCATTTACCTTGTGGAAAAGGTTAGAAACTTTTTACGCAACTAAGTCTCTCGCTAACTGTTTAGTGTTGAAACAACATCTATTTACATCTCGCATGAACGAAGGTGACCTTCTTAGAGATCACATCTGTCAATTCATTACCCTTTTAAATGATTTAAATAACATTGAGGTTTAGATTGACGATAAAGATCAGGCTATGCTATTATTGTGTTCTTTACCCCCTTCATACAAGTCTTTCAGGGAGATTCTGATTTATGACAGAGAAAAACTCTCGCTTGAAGATGTGAAGGGTCATATGTTGAGTAAAGACAAACTTGACAATAAATTTGGTTCAAATAGCAAGGCAGATAGGCAAGCTCCCATTTTGGTAGCATTAAAGTTGCAAGACAAAAGGTGTCGCTATTGTAGGAAGTTAGATCACGTCAAAGCAGATTGTTATAAACTGTGAAATAAAGGGCTGCTAAGAGTAATGAGGATGATGTCACTGATGTTAATTTGGCGGACAAAAGTGGTAATGATTTCTTGTTAGTTTCAATGAGATAAAGCTCCGAGCTTATGTCTGAGTGGATCCAAAATTCGGGATATTTTTTCCACATGTGTCCCAATAGAGAATGGTTCTTCACATACTATTTGGTTGAATGTAGAGTTGTGCACATGAGAAACGATTCATCCAGTAAGGTAATTGGTATTGGTAATGTTAAAATTAGGATGCATGATGGAGCAGAGGCAACTTAGTCATAGGAGGAAAAAATGTATGATCATTTCGTTAAAGAGAGGTTTTCTTTTGGATGCAGGTTTTGAAAAGTTAGGGCATTGTGTTAGTGAAAATTAGACCCGAGTTAGTTTTGATTTGGCATTGCACAAGTCGAAGGCTAGAAGTCTTCTAGCTTCTAAGCACAGATTCGACTCAGTTAATTCCCTGCATAGTTCAAGATAGGCTCGTGGTAGGCTTTGACTAAGTTGGCTTTTTGAGAATTCATGTCAAGGTGGAGATTGTTAGAGTTCTGTGACCCAAATTCTAAGAGATTACTTACAAGTCAAGTTAAACAAAAATATTTTCTTTCTAGAAGATTTAGCAGTACAATATATTTAGCATTTATTAGCATAATTTATTTGACCTACGAATTTAGCCTATAAATAGACTCTTTTACAACCTTAGAAAATACACCCATTAGATATTAGAGCTCATAACACTTTTGGAGAATTTTTGTATTGACGTTATGAGGGTTCTTTGTTTTTCGAGTTTTGGAGTTTAGTTTTTATCTCCATATTTGTACTCTTCATTCTTTTGCCTTTATGGTAAAATTATCTTTACCCATGGTTTTTTATCCTCCTTGGAGGGGTTTTTTCACATTAAATTTGTGTATTCAATTTCTTAATTTCTTCTGCTATTTTTAATTGTTTGTTCGATCCCTAACAATTTAGTTTGGGAAATGACATGTTAATATGATATATTCCTAACTAGCTATTGGTTCATATTTAAGATAATTCATAAAACTAGAGGTGCTCATGGGCCGGGCGGCCCGGCCCGGCCCGACGGCCCGTCCAAAATATGGGAGGGTTTGGGTAAAAATATAGGCCCGAAATATGGGCTTGGGAAAAAAATGAGGCCAGTTTAGAAAATGGGCCGGGCCTCGGGCATTACTTTTTTGGCCCGGGCTCGGCCCGGCCCGACCCGAATATAATAAATATATATTTATTTTTTAATTTTTAAAATTTTTTTAAAATTTTTTAAAATTTTTTATTTTTAAAATAAATTTTTAGTGTTTTATTAAAAAAAGGGCAGGGCCGGCCCGGGCCCGGGCTCGGGCTTAGGAATTTTTTCCCGGGCCGGGCCTGGACAAAATCTCAGGCCCATATTTCGGGCCAGGCCCGGGCCTAGGATGCGGGCCGAAATTTTTTTTGGACCCGGCCCAGCCTATGAGCACCTCTACATAAGACACATTTATCACGAGATATTGTGTGTTGATGATGAATTGAATTGTGATTCTGAAGTTGAATGTGAATATATATATTGGATTGAATTGTAATGAAATCATTCTCATACGATAAGAACAGTGTACAGGATACGAGTATGCAAATACAACCAAATTCAAGGTGTGATATGTAATTGAAAATAATTACAAGATATGATATGTGAAAAATGAATGGCTCCATCGGGCATGATATTATAATTGGAATTGGAAACTTGAAACTAAAATGAAATAGATTGATAATAAAATAATGTAATGAATTGAGTTATGTGAAATTGGTATGAGTTTGTGACTTGATTAAAGATATCAAAATGAAATAGTATAAAGATATGGCATCAATTGTGCATATATATATATATATGTGAAACATGATAAAGGAAATACGTGAAATTCTGTGTGAATAAATTGGAAATGAGCCCTGGGGGAGGCTGAAATGAATATGAATGAGTCAACTGACTTCAGAAAGAGACTTTAATGGTTTATTGTTGTGGAATGGATATGGAATTAATTGTTATAATGTTAAGGGTATAAATGTTTGATTCATGATTGGTATTGAATTTTTTAAAAAAAAAAACTCTATGATAGGTGTAGGCATATAAATGGAATCGATCACTTCTATTGCAATGCTAAATGAATTGGTTTTCCACTTCATATGAATAACATACTAGTTGGATTTAGAATTTTCTTAACTTGCAATTTTGTTATTTGAATCATAGGAATATTACTGAATTTCATTGCTCAACATACGATTTGTTTTTTATGCATGGGTTAGGTATAATTCAAGATATTTGAGTTATGATTTCAGTATCCAGTCAACAATCTCGAACTCATCAATTTTTTTATATTCCCTTTTCATTCTAAGTTGGCAATGTACCTAGTTACGTCTAATTTGGTTTGTTCTTAAGTGAATGCTCCTATTGAATGTGGTACCATATGATGGATGTTTGTTTCATATTCAACCTCGGATTAGTTCTTGGAGCTTTTGTAAGCTTGTATAAATCCCGTAAATGGTTTGTTATTTTGATTAATGTTCGTTTGATTACATTAAATATTACAATGGTTTAAAGTTGAATAAAACTGATCATAGTCACTTCGGTGATAAATGTGACATCCTGTAACTCAGACCCGGTGATTGAGTCGGGTGTAGGGTGTTACAAAATTATTTTTATATTCTTGCTAAAATGTCATAATATTAACTAATTTGAACATTATTCAAATGCATATTTGTTACTTTATAATATCATGTCTAAAATGGACATTTTATTTCTCAAAAGCACTTTTTGACAGCAATACTAAACACTTAAATATTAAATTAAACTTTACAAAAGTACTTATCAGAAGCACTTTTTCACAACACTTTTTAAAAACATTTTTCAACAGTAATGCTAAATTAACCCATAATGTGACACTTAATATACACTCCCACATATACACCAAAATAATCATTTGGGTGGATAACACTTCGTGAGACTGACTGTTTACTACTATACGCCAAAACTTTAAAGAAGGGCACTCACTACTTTTAGTCTCCTGAATACTTTCTTCCAATCTGGCCCTTTTCTTTATTTTCTTTGTTGCTGTCTTATTAAAAAACTGACGATTTATTTAGCCAAATTTTGCACCGTCCCCCACTCTCAAGCTAGACTCTTCATTTCTATCAGCTAACAGTTTTGATTTTTAGGAAAACAAACCAGCTCTCCTCCTCGATCTCGAACTTATTAATGATCTCCCTTTCCTGTTCCAAATTATTCCATGGCCGAACCCTCAATCTGGTTCTTTGACCCACCTCTGATCCTATTCCAGCGACTCCACGGCATACCCAGGCACCCCTCCTACCAAGTAAATTTGATCCCCTCTTTTTAGACTTTCTTTAGCTATATTGTGAGCCACCAAATTTTTCGATCTAAATGTATGTTTAAAGGATAGTCTGTTAAAACTCAACCGATGATGCTTAATATCCCTTATGTAAGCTCTCATCTCTGATTTATCTACTGCACTTGACTGATTCTTCTTTATAACTGACAATGCATCTCCCTTAACCACCGCCAACTACAAACCCAAATCCAACCCCAAACGCAATGCTTGAGCACAAGTGAGGGCTTCAACAGCGAACGGTGATGCAATATTTTAGTTTAAAATAGACGTTGAAACTAGAACCCCCCCATGGCATCCGTTATCACCAACCCCGACCTAGAACGCTTCAAATGATTATCGAAGGTAACGTCGATATTGATCTTAAAGTTTAACCCTTTAGAGGACTCCATCGCACCACCATTTTCCCATTCTAGGTTTCTTAACCCTTATGCCATCCAGCTCACTTATATAAATTAGAATTAATTCAATAATTTTTTTTGCAGGTGTTCTTTTTCCCTCATGCAACCCCTTATTCCTTTCAGTCCAAATTACCCATAAAGCACAATATAACAGAATACACTGGATGACAAAATTATTCTTAAAAAACCCAATAAGCCACACCTAACTATCTGAGTTCATTATTTGCAGTAGCCAAACAACATTTAAATTCTACCAAATTTCTGCTAATACAAAACACTATTGAAAGACATGCTCCAAACTCTTCACGGCACCCCCATATCTAAGAAAGATTGCACTAGCCACTGTTCTCTTGTAATACAAATTAGGTAAAGTAGAAAAAAAGTTTAAGGAAATTTTCCAAATTGTAATTAACTGTTTAAAGGGTAGATTTAGGTTCCATAATTTTTTGTAAAAAACCTTAGATTCATCCTAGTTGTAATTAATTGTTTCAAGAGATTTTTAGAAAGCAGTCCTACCCATCTCCACTACATGCCATAATCGAGTTTTCCCAAAACCCACCCAACTAACACACCAAATTGTGAATAGTGTCACAAATGCAAATAAACTGCCATATAATCAAATTTGTGGACAAGTCACTAGAGTGACAGATAAACTGCCATATAGTCATAATCGTGAATAGTGCCATATTAACACAGATAAACTGACACATACTCCCACCTTTCACATATCCCACTCCATGCATGTGATATGGCCAAAACACTCAAAATCATATAGGGATGTTTAACATGCAAGTCACATACGTACTCAATGTACCAAATTTTAACATTTTATTTTCATACGAATATCACATATGCCAAATAACCACATAACATGAGAATGAGAGGTACATATTTTTCATATTATTAACAAACATCAATAACACACATGTTTTTCACAAGTATACAGTTTAGGAAAGATACTTACTTGATAAAAAATCCATAAGAATGGCTTATCTCACTTTATGGGTACAACAAGTATCCTCATTTAATCATAATTTAAACAATCATGATTTTAACAATATAAACATAGATTTATCTATTTAGGGTTATAACCCACACCTAATTTTTAGATTCGATGTAAAACACTCCTTATGAACGCTCTCACTTAGATCTAGCCCCAAAAGACTTATATAATAAAATGAAATGATGATTAAAAGTTAGGATTTATCATAAGTGTCATACAAAATATAACTTAAGTCTCAACACTTCACTTACCCCACGATCTAACACTTGGACCAAAAATTTCATCTCAAACGCTAGAGATTTCCCAGATTGTTGTTAGGTCCTTCAATAAACATAAGGATCGGGCGTTAATACATGAGAAGAAATAAATCTCAAAGACTACTGCACCATTTGGTTAAGAAGGGAAGTAAAGGGAAGAGGATAATGTCAATATTACCATTATACTTACACTAATTGGTTAACACAATGAGATCAAGGATTCGTCTTGATGAAGAAAGGAGGAGTCAAAGGATCTACCAAAAGATCACTAGACTAATGAATATAAAAAGAAAGAAACATTGCAATAAACGATTTAAGTTTGATCAATAGAGAAAGACGGAAGACTAAGAAGAAAAATAAAAGGGAGAAAATTTAACCACCGACGATGGAGCTACGACAGTGATGGCAGCAGTCTAATGGAGGGGTTCAGTCACAACATAGGGTGGAGAAGAGAAGAAAAGAGAAACCGCAGTGGCGCACGGTGGTTGTCACGGCTACGGCACTTGGAGAATTGTCAGAAGGAGCAGTTCTAAGTTATAAAATAACCAATGACCCAAAATAAAAGGAGTGTCCAAAGTCCACAAACAGAAATCGCATAGTTTAAAAATCCATAAAATAAACCATCTGATAGGCTCCACCAAATGCTGAATCCAAGCCCTATGTCCAAGTATTACCTGAAAGGTTATAACACTAAAGGGGTGAGCTATTAAAGCCCAATGTGGTTCGTTTAAAAAATAAATGTAAATAAATATATAATCACCAATCAAGTAAATATTTCACTTTATACACATGATCATGGCAATGTTGTTTTATAAAACATTTATGCAAATTTATTTAAAACATCCTACCCATCACCATTACACACTACAATCTAGTTCCCCATAACTCATCCATCCAAACACCCCAATCTGTGAACAGTGTCACAGTAGGGCAGATGAACTGCCAATTAATAATATTGAGGACAAGCCACCACTTTTGCAGATAAACTACCACTTTATAATATTGTAGACAAGCCACCACTTTGTATATAAACTGCCACTTCTTGCTCATTTCACATATCTCACCCCATGCATGTGATATGGCCACAAAAATTTACTTTTTGACTTTCAAATTTAATTTTTCACTTTGGCATGTGAGACATACTCATTATATCACTTATCACTTAAAATCACCATCGGCAAGCTTAACGTGCTAATCACATATTTACACAATATATATCAATATTTCACATTTTATAAATCATGCGAAACTCACATATTCCATAACATCACATAACATGATAATGAGATTTTTCATACATTTTATATCAATAATAATAATCAAGATCACATATCATACAAATCACAAAAATAATGCTTTAGTTTCACTTACTTGGATATTGCAATTCGATGGGTTTTTATTCCTCTTTTCGAATACATAGAGTATTCTTGATAAGCACCATTTAAAAATACTAATAAATTTTTAACAACATGAAACATATTTTCATATTTTTTGGTAATTCCAATTTGGTAATACCAATTCTCAATTAGTGCAAGGCAAAATTAGAATGGATCTTAAAAGTACCTTCGATAACATCAACTGCATCACGATCCTATTTGTGCCTCGCCGCATAACCCAAGGCGGGCTATCTAACATTAGTGCAATTTGCACCCTGACCAACTGTTCTCTACCCAACGTTCCCAGCTCTATTATTACCACGCCCCCTTTGATTTTGATTTAGTTGGGGTTACGGTGCTTACCTCTAACCCCTCACACATGGACAATCTTTAATCTGGTGCTCTATGGATCCACATTTTAAACAAGCTCTCATTTTCCTCCAACACTATCCCTCATAGGATTTCATGCAGTGAGCATATTCACGAATTTGGTTTCTATTTCCCGCTTCAACTAGATGCGAGTTAGCACTTCTTAAACCTAAGTCCCTCTTCACTAAAGTCTTAGTCTTTTCCCTTCTTTCACGTTTAGCCCCTTTTACCTCTTCAAGAATCTTCTCCTTCTCAACTAAGGTCTCAAAGGCTTTCTCCTATATCATAGAAACTTGGACCTTTAGATCATATCGTAACCCATTCTCAAACCTTACACACTTATCCTACTCCGAAGTTACCATCCCCTGTGCATATCAACTCAACCTCATGAACTCAGCATCATACTCAGATACAGTTCTGTCCCCTTGTTTCAGTTCAATAAACTCTAGCCTTCGGGCTTCAACATACCTCGAGCCCACATACTTCTTTCGAAAGGCAGTTTTGAAATAATCCCAAGTTATCCTATCAGCTTGAGTACCCTCCATAATGGATTGCCACCAATAATAGGCCTCATCTCTTAAAAGGGACACTATACCCTTAAGTTTTGTTCTGGGATACAGTCCAGACCATCCAAGATTCTCTCGGTATATGTCATCCAATATTCAGCTACCATAGGGGTCATCCCAGCAACTCCCCTAAACACCTCGGCTCCACTAGATCGAAGCCTCTTAGTAATAGACTTGCGACCTCTAATACTAGATTAGCCTCCGGTAACTCGTTGTAAAACCCTCAACAGTGCTTGAGATATTGCACCATCAACAGGTTCAGGATTTGCCTCCTCATCAACAAACTCCTCGGGCTCATGACTTACGTTATCCATAACAGGAACATTCTAATTAACACCAAGGTCTTGTGTAGGTACTCGAGTAGTAAATGACTCTTCTTGAGCCGCTCGACGACATGTACCATGAGTTCGAAAAATTTTATATCAATAATAATAATCAAGATCACACATCATACAAATCAAAAAAACAACAGTTTAGTTTCACTTACTTGGATATTCACATCAAATTTTTATTCCTCTTTTCGAATACATAGAGTATTCTTGATAAGCACCATTTAATAATACTAATAAAATTTTAACAACATGAAACATATTTTCATATTTTTTTAATTAATGTAGAACTCACACTAGGCTTTAAAATGTCACCCCTTTAGTGTTATAACCTTTTAGGTAATACTCGAACATAAGGTTTAGATTCAACATTTGGTAGAACCTCTCGGATGGTTTATTTTATGGATTTTTAATAATGGATTTTTAAACTATGTGGTTTATGTTTGTGGACTTTGGAAACTTCTTTTACTTTGGATTGTTGGTTATTTTATAATTTAGAACTATTATGCATGCATGAAAAATTTATGCGATTTCAAGTATTTTAAAATATGGAGTTTATTTAAACTATTTACGATTTTACGTAGTTTAAAACAAAATTATAATTCGTAATTTTCTAAGTAGTTTTATAAAAGTTTGCTGTGAAAGATTTTTACCCAAAACCTTTTTAATAAATAAATATAATACAAAATATTTATTTTCAAAAAACTTAAAATGACATTGTAGTACAATGTCGCACTTTACTTTCAAAATATTATATTTTTAATAAGCCTTTTTTTTTAAATCATTAAATATTCAAAATTTTAAGTTTTTACAAAACACCTCAACCCTAGTCAGTTTCAAAAAGTAAATAATTTCAAGCGTTGTTAATGTAACTTCTGAGATTCGACCATAACATCTAGGTCAGGTTTGGGACGTTACAGATCCCCTCTCCAAACCAAACAAATCCTCATATGCTTCCTTTGTTAAAGGAATTTGACTAATTCTGTCAGCAATGTCATCCGTAAAGGTACTCCTAACAACATCCATTTTCTGCGTTATAGAATTGTTATCAATTAAATATGCAATCAATGCTATGGCTGAATTGTTAATATTATTTCCTACCCTATGATTGTTAGCCCCCGATACCCACGCATCTCCGAACACTAAAATACATTCACCAGTTTCAACTCTCCAATAAAGGCCATTTTGTAACAGACCCTTTGTCGCCCACATACTCTTCCAGGTATATAAAGATATATTCCTCAACCTAGCATTTAAAAAGTCTAAATTTGGGTAATACTTAGTTTTTAAAACATGGGATAACAATGAATTCGGATAATTGATAAGACACCAACCATGTTTAGCTAATAATGCGAGATTAAATTTCATTAAGCACCTAAAGCTCAACCCTCCATTTTCTTTTAATTCGCACAATCGCTTCTAATCGCACCAATGAATTCCTCTCATAGCCTTTCTGCCACCAGAATCTCGCCATAATGCTCTCCAACTCCCCACAAAGAGATTTTGGTAATAAAAAAAGCCATAGAGTACGTTAGGATAGCTTGCAAGACAGTTTTAATAAAAATCTCTTTACTGCCCTGTGATAACTACCTCATACTCCAGCTATCAATTTATTTCCTGAAATGATCCTTCAAAATCTAGAATGACAACTTCTTCTTTCACCTTACCATACTTGGCAGACCCAGATACTTCTCTAGATCTATCGACCATATAAATCGCATGATTTGCGACACCCCCTCAATTTCCATTTGTGGTGTATTCGAACTATAAAACATTGTTGACTTTTCATAGTTGATATTTTGTCCAAAAAAGACCTCATACTCCCTTAGAATGTCTTTCAAAATCTGAGCCCCCCTTTCAGTTGCTTCTCCAAACAAGATACAGTCATTAGCAAACATCAAATGTGATATTTGAATACCTCTCCTACTCACCTTAGCCCCTTTTATCAAACCCTCTACCATTGTCATTCTTATAAGGGTCGATAACCCCTCATTACATATAAAAAAAGGAACAAACTCAACGGATCCCCATGCCTTAGACCCCTAAAAGGTATAAAAGTGCTATCAACCTTTCCATTAACAATCACTGAATATGAAACGAATGTAATGCACCTCATTATAAGCTCCACCCAAGAATTAGCAAAACCTATGCGCTTTATCATCTCCTTTAAGAAGGCCCATTCAACCCGATCATATAATTTACTCATCCAATTTAAGTGCCATAAACCCCTTACGCACAATTCTCTTCTACCTAAAATAATGCAAATTTTTATATGCCAAAAGTAGATTAGCAAAAATCAACCTACCCGGCACAAAGGATCTTTGTGGCTCATCTACACAGTAGTTCAAAACTTTCTAAAATATATTAGCAATGACCTTTGAAATCACTTTATAAAGCACTGTACATAAACTAATCGACCTAAAATTCACTAAGCTCATCAGATGAGAGCTTTTTAGAATTAAAACAATATTAGTAATGTTCAGGGGATCCAAATTCATACCTTCATTCAAGACACCCAAACAATAAGAATTGACATCACTCCCAATGATATGCCAAAATTTCTAAAAACACAAAACCGAAACGCCATCTGTCCCAGACGCCTTTTTTGGCTCTATCCCTTTCAATGACAAATAGAACTCTTCCGTTGAATACTTTGTTGTCAACATCTGATTAATCTCATTCGAAATACACCTATTAACCCCCGAAAGCACATGACTCATATCCCCTATCCCTTTTTATCGAAAAGAGATTTTGAAAATAATTCCTTACAATCTTTTCCATTACCTCCTCATTAGTAGACACCCTACCATCATCATCCTGTAGGTTATGATTATAATTTGTTCACCTCTGTTAAGAGGCTTAATTATAGAAGAAAGTTGTATTTTTATCCCCCAACTTCAACCAATTCATAGTGCTCTCTGCTCTCAATACACTTCGTCCTTATCTATTTCTAGATTGAGATGAATTTTAGTATCAATGAGTTCAGCAATATTTTCATCATCCCTATCCTTAGCCTCCAATTCTTACAACTTTTTTGTTAAGTTCCTTTTAAGACCTTCCCTTTGAGCTCTACGAGATCCTACCCATTTCTGTAACACAATTCGTAAAGCAACTAACTTTGTAATGACACCGCTCGAGGATGAGCCCTAGATTCATTTCACCTCATCTTCAAAAGAGTCCTCCATGGTCCACCACGCCTCAAAACAGAATATTTTCTTACCCAATCTCAAACGCCCTTGATCCAAATTAATCATGAGTAAATAATAATCCAAAAACGAGTGTGGTAAATGCCTTATCATAGCACTTAAAAACATATTCATCCATTCAACATCCACCACACCCTTGTTAAGTCTTTCTCTAATGTTTGTTTCCGGTAAACTCCCCCTCTCCCAAGTAAACCAAGTCCTCGAGAACCCAATATCCATTAAACGACACCAATCTAACACTTCTCGAAATTTTTCCATACGCATTTCCCCCTTGGCGCCCTTTCCACTTTTTTAAAGGAATACATGATCTCATTAAAATCCCCACACGCAAGCCATGAAAAATCTTGACAACGACCTAAACACCTCAACAAATCCCAAGATTCTTCTCTACCACGTAAGGAGCCCCATAAAACCCAGTAAATCTCTATTTTCTACTTTCCCTATCCTCTTGAACCTCAACATCAACATGGTTCTTTGAGAAATTCCTTAAACTTACCCTTAGATCTGCCTTCCATACCCAACATAGACCTCTTGCGTGTCGTCTATCGACACATCAATACCATTCAAAAAACCACACCTTTTTTGTACCCTCTTCATATGCAAAGTAGGCAGTTTTGTCTCCATAAAAAAGACCACTTGAGGATTATAGACATTCAACATATACCGAAGTCTTCATGTAACACGTGGATTCCCTAAACCACGAATATCCCAACATATTATTTTTATTGCGACCAGTTAGCTTGCCCCTTTGCAACTGTCGATAAAATTTAAGCTCGAACCGCATGAATCTCCTCCCTCACCCTAAATGGGTCTGTAACAGAAGAACTACTTTGACCCACAATCTCCCTTCGGGGTCTTTTCTTCCCATTGCCACTTTCAATCGGACTTTTCTCCAAATCATACTCCATATCTGAATGACTTAATATTTTAGAAGAAATCCCATCCAATTTAGACCAATGCCTCAAAACTCCTTTCAGATTAAACCCAAGACAGAATCCAACCTCATCCTAGAACCCACCTCATTGTCTCCTTCCTCCCTCAGCCACACACCATTCATTAAAAGAACTTTTCTAGACTGTGTCATGGGGCTAGAACTTTAGTCTCGTGTTCCGTACAACCTTAGGCAATCCGTTTGATGCAAACATACCTAAGTAAGCCTAACCACCACAAAGTGAGGATTCACAAAGAATTCCTCCAATGCACCAATTTATATAGCAGGAGCAACTCTAGCAAAAAAAAAAGCACAAAAGAATAGAAAGCCACAAAAAATAATGCACGAGAGGTGTTTGAGTAGATGCTCTCAAAGAATTCTATTACTTTTTAGAATTTAAGATACAATGGATGATTTCAAGTGAGGGAAGGCTCTCTATTTATAGTTGAGCTCCCCCAAGACCGACAATCTTGATCAAGTTACATCGACGGACGAGATTAACCTATCTATTAAATTTAGGGATTTACAAAATTATATAATTAATTTACATAATCAAATCCAATCTAATCTTATAAGATATGATTCCTTTCAATCTTCTAAGATTAATTTCCCTATTTACTAAGGTAGCCTATGTTGTCATATTTTCATGATTGGGCCACCTAGGCTTTAATCTGACAGGCTTCTCTAACGGTTCTTTGAATCAGGCCAGTTCTCGTGGGCTAAATGATCCCCATCTAATCGATAGACCTTCATGGGATGCATCTTGTGTGATACTCAGGGGCTTTGCACTTTGGCCTGTGACAACTACACCTTCAAAGATAAATCTCACCCCAAAATCGAATCTTTCTTTCCTCTATTAAATCTAACTAGGTAGAAAGAATCATTATGTCCTAAGCAGCCACAGAAAAAACAGAAAAGTGTCAATCTTTCATACTGAAAACTCGCATAGGTACACTTTCCAGGGGAGACCAAATTCATTTTCTTTCGTTTTAACGGCCGCCTAACATCCAATTGCACCTGAATCCGCATGAAATTTCTTAATCCTTTCCCGAACTGCTTAGAATCATATTCCTGAAACCTCCCAATAAAATCCTCTAATTTCTTTGCTACACACTATGAGAAAAACCTCAAGGGTAAATCATGCACTTGCACCTAAAAAGATGACAGTACCAAGGGCACCTGCATTGGATCATCTCCCTCATCCAATCGATGCATCACCAAAAGGTGATTATTAAAAGTTCACAAAGCCCCATTCATCACTCGATCAATGTCCATCTTATGAAAAAACTTAAACAAATACCTATTTTCTCCCAGATCTGAGAGCTAAACTCCCCCTAACAAATGCCAAAGATTTTCCATCATACTCCTCATTGTCGAGAAATGAACAACACTCACCGTGAGGAAACACCCAACCAAACAAAAATCATACATTATTTTTTTAGGCTCAGGTTCATTGGGTAACAACAAAACCTCTTCCTTTCCATCATCTAATATTAACCCTGCTAGATCTGTTTCCATAGCAAACCCCCGCCTACCCCAAAACCAAAAAACAAACAATCAAACCCACCCACTACACTACCAACCAAGAACACAGAAATGCAAAAACCACACACGTGCTAAAGCAACAGACTAGAGACGTGCAAGAACTGCAGACCTACCTTCAGAGTATATTTTAATTTATTTTTTGTGTAATTTAAAATTAATCAAAAAAATAATTTATTAAATTCTATTTAATTTGACTGGCCAAACCTCCTTTATATAAATACTTAAAAATTCTTAAAAGAAATATAAATTCCTAGGAAAAATGGTACTAATAATTTAATATATAGTTGAACTTTGTTTAATAAATAAATAAGAAATTAAAACCTTTTAGAACTATTTAAATATTTGGTATTTGCAAGTCTTATCTAATTGAAACTCTAATCAAATGAATGAATAAATATATAATATCTCAAATAAACTTCTAAGTAATATAAAACTTTAATTTGATTCATTTCAAAAAGTGCTTAAAAATACTCAAATCCCATCAAAGAATGGGTTGTAAGTTGGTTCATATTCCGGACCATCCTAGGTTTGTATCATTCCACCTTTTTCAAAAAAAGGTTCATCCTCACTAAAAATATTTGAGTCATGGTTAGTTAAACCATTATCTCTTTTCTTTTTGGTATGGTTGACTTGTTTCTTTGCATGCTTTTTATTCTTCTTTTTTAGCAAAATTATTAAATTTGATCTCATTTGTGTTTTGTGGGCTCAAAATATGAGTGTTTTTTTTTTTTTTCTCTCTCAACACTTCTTTACACTCAATCTTTTTATATGTGGTAATCGCACTACCTAAAACTACCTTGCAACTCAAAATTTCACCACGGACACAATTCTGTTTTTCACAAGGTAATTCGTTTAAATGATCTTGGGATCTAGAAAAGATTGGAAAATTAGAACAAAGCTCATTCAAAAATCTTTCTTTATTATACACCTTATTGAGACAATCATAGCCTAGATGGCTTTTTCCATAGCATAATTTGCAGTCCAATTGATTAGTAAAAAAGTGATAACTTGCTGTTGGTCACTTAAATATCCAACCGAAATTCGAAACTTAGGTTTTGTGCTCCATGTCTTACTTTTAATCTGCAATTCTTCTTAACAAATTTTTTTGTCTTCACACTAAGAAACATTAGAAAAGATAAAAGGATAGAATTATGCGGGTCTTTACGTCCAACATTTTGAAAAGAAACCTCAACTAATGTGATATCAAATGATGTGGAAACCCTATGATCCTTGAATAATTTGTATTGATAAAATAAAGTTCAAGAAAGAAAGAAGAGATGCAGTAATCAGCGAAGGAATGAAATTTTGTTGAATTTAGATAATAGAAAACAAAGGATAGCAATCCCTTGTGGAACTTTAGATTTGCTCTCATAAGCGTCAATGATTGGACGAATTTTCTCCCACGAAATCCAACTCTTAGAAGCATTGAAATCAGGCTTTGAAAGTTGAAAATCCTGCAATTCTGGAAGAATTGAAAAGTAACAAATTTGAAAGGAAAAAAAGTTGAATCACTTCAACTCCCAAAACACTCTTTACATCTCACAAAGAGAAGAAAAAATTTTCACCAATGAAACAAAGTATTTATTGAATTTTGTCTAATTTAACCGGCTAAACCTTCTTTATAGCTGCAGATTTCTTAGTAAAGCTGGCAAATGGCGAACCAATTGGTTTCAGATGGCTCCAAAGTCCACCAGATTCTTCAATTGGATAGTTCAAGGTCTTCCCAAGCTGGACTACAGGGACCCTAGTTTGTTTTTCTTCAATATATATAAATTCCTCAGAAAATAATATAAAATTCCGCACCAACAATTTCATCTATAGTCAAGCTCTATTTAATAAATAAACAAAAAATTAGAAACTCTTAAAACTATTTAAATATTTGGATTTACAAATTTTATGTAACTGAAACTTTAATTAAATGAATAAATATATAATATCTTTAATAAACTTTTAAGCAATATAAAATGTTAATTTGACTTATATTCTTAATGCCCAAAAATATTTGGATCCCATTCAAAATTAGGTCACGAATTAGTTCATCTTCCAAAGCCTTGTAAGTTTGTACCATCCTCATAGTGGGTGTTTTAGATTCTTCTGCAAACAAACTTTTCGTTTCATATTTTTGGGTTACAATTTTTATTTTTGAATTTTTATAAGTTTTTGTATACTCTTTTTATATTTTTAAACATTTTAAAGTTTTTTAATAATTTTTATGGATATATATTTTTAATTTTTCATAATTTTTAATATTTTGAAACTTTTTTTTTACAATTTTTAATAAAATATTTTATTTTTTATTTTTTAAAAACTTTTTTTTTGAATTTTTTTACAATTTTACAATGTTTTTAATAATTTCTTTATAATTTTTTATAATGTTTTAGATAATTTAATTTTCTTATTTAATATAATAATTTTTACTTTTTTTTAATTTGATTTAGAATTTTTCTACTTACCTGGCAGTGCCACACCAAGATCAAAATGGCTCATTAAGCATTCGTTAACAGCCACGTCAACATATTAATGGTTGATTAAGCCATACTATGCCATTTACAAAAAAAAAAATGCAGAAGTTGTTTTCTTCTACAAAAGTTTTCATACTTTGGAAAAATCTATAAATTCTTTAATATTTTCTAATTTAAATTTTAATAAGAAATTTCTTATAATTGTTTATTAATATTATATAATTTTTTATTTTTAAAAATTATAAATTTGTACGAATTTTGGGAAATATTTTCCATATTTTTTGAAAATTTTGAAGATTATTTTGAATTGTTTGTAAACATTTTCAAAGTTTTGGTAAATTTTAATATTTTTACAATTTTAAATAATAATTAATTGTTAAATAATTTTGAATTTTTTTATTTTATTTTTATAAATTCTACATTATATTTTAATTTCTAAAGTATTATATAATTTTTGGGAAATTTTTAAAAATCAATAAACCACAAATTGATGTTTTCTCAATTTTGTAAAGTACTGGAGAGAGATATCAATTCATTTAGGTTCCAAATAGACAAAGTATTTATACCAAAAACAAAAAATAACGTTATTTGAGGCCCATTTGGGTCGAATTGTTTGGACCTATTTTGACTAGACTTCCAATTGGGTACATGCATATGCCTTCTATAGCTCTTAAGTCACCACCAATTGTTAGTGAATTTTAAGAATTGAAGAGTTATTTCTTTTTATATTGTAATAAATGTTGATGAACAAGATTTCTAATCCAATGCTTCTTTTATTTAGGTTGTAAGATTACTGCAACTTCGCCTTGGGCAACGATGCATAGAAATCTTAACCCGGTTGAAAAAAAAAGATATGCAAAAGTCTACGTGTCAGAACAGAAACCAGGTCACCAGGAAACCCAATCCAACATGTCAAATGCCAAGAGCAAGAATCATAGTGTACCCCATATGTCTAACAACTATTGGTTAAGACCACATCCAAGTTATCCAAAGTGGAAAATCGCAGATAAGGTGCGTCTCAAACCACAACCAATCTACATCGCAGAAGTTAACACCATCAAATCAATCACCTCCCACATCAAAACCTACACTTGGCTCATTCAGATTGAAAAAAATACTTTGGTTGTGGAGATGGCACAGGCAATGGCATCAATGGCTGGTTTACGTGGCTCTTCACAGACTGTCCTGGACGGCAGCCTTCAACTCAGTGGCCAAACCCGCTTCAACATTCCTAGCAACAACCGAGTGGCTGTGGGTAGGTCTGGTTTCACTGTCAGAGTTCATCAGACACCGGCCGAGCCTGAGACTGGACGCAGAGCCATGTTGGGTCTTGTTGCTGCTGGTTTGGCCACTGGCTCCTTTGTTGAAGCTGTGCTTGCCGATGCCAGAAGCATCAAGGTTGGCCCACCTCCCCCTCCCTCTGGTGGACTGCGTAAGTCATCCATTCTTTTCAATTTATACAAATTTAATCAACATTGCTTTGTAGGCCATGGTCCATAAAGAACTTGAGAACTGGAATTTTAGCTGGAAAAATGTAATCATTATATATTTTATACATGTGCAAATTTTGTAATTTGATGATGAAATCGGCATGTCGGCAGCTGGAACTCTGAACTCTGATGAGCCAAGAGACCTTGTTCTGCCATACAAAGACAGGTTCTTCCTCCAACCACTTACTCCAGCTCAGGCAGCACAGAGAGCAAAGGAATCAGCCAAGGATATTCTGGGTGTCAAGAACTTGATTGACAAAAAAGCCTGGCCTTATGTCATGAATGATCTCCGTCTCAAGGCCGAGTATCTCCGCTATGACCTCAACACCGTCATTGCTGCCAAGCCCAAAGATGAGAAGAAAACTCTCAAGGACCTCACCAAGAAGCTCTTCAGTACCATCGATGATGTATGTTTTTGAAGTTTTGCTTTGGGTTTACCTGCATAATTGCTAGCATCATTTAACATGGTAAATTATTATGAATTTATGATATATTTTTTCCTTTTGGTTTTTCTTACAGCTTGACCATGCAGCCAAGATCAAGAGCACCCCTGAAGCAGAGAAATCTTACGCTCAGACCGTATCTAGTCTGAATGATATTCTTGCCAAGCTGGGCTAAGAGAATGCTTAATGATATTTTGATGTAAGATAGCTTTGTTCATCGTTTGTAGAGACACTTTAATTTCTATGCTATCTGAAGGAACCTTTACCACTTAACGAAATTGAAACTTGTTTACAGTAATAACCAATCAATTTAAGCTTTGTTGGTAAACAAGGCACACTTTTTGCCTAGCTTCGTTGCAGTCGGAATGTTTAGACTGAACTGTTTCCCCTTATAGATTCCATTAAAGTTCACAAAAGTTGATAAGAAAATGATCCTCCAAGCTTAATTTGTAAACAAGTTATCATTCCTTAACTCATCAGTTCATAGGCACAGGAGAAGAACCACCAAATATCACTCAAAGTTGAAGTTCAAGTAGAGAGAACAGGCGCATCCCAAAATCATACAATTCATTTTGATCCCAAAACAGAGCTAATATAAAATACCAATTGCAAAACAAAAATGATTATCAAAGTTTCAGTTCCAAAAATTCAATTCATCATGTAACTTTGAGGTTCAATACCAAAAGCTAAAGCTGCAGATGATAGGAAACTATGAAGCAACTCAGAAAAACTAAATCACTGACTAGAAAACAGATCAATATTACCTCCACCACTAACATGAAAGTAGTTGGCTGCAAGAGGTAAAGAAAACTACTTGCTTTTAGATACTCGTTCAGACTAGATTAACTATAATGAAAGATAAAATAGCTATGGTAAAACCACGGCACTACTCTGCAGGCATTTTCAGCTTATAACGACAGAAATTATTCGTCTTAGCAAGCTTCACGAGTTCCTCTGCATCTTCAATCTTGGAGGCTTTGACCAATTCATCCACCACTCGCTGCAACAATGCAGCATCAACCAATTTCTTCCTACCAAAAATCTCCTTGCACAGCTCAATGGCAAAACTCAAATCACCCTTCTCACAAAGGAATGGAACTAACATCGTAAAAGTCAGCTTATCTGGTGCACATTCATTTTTCCCTATTTGATTATACCACTCTTTAGCTTCTTCCAATTTTCCCTCATTAACAAATCCTCTAATCATATAATTGAAGGTAAACACGTCAAGCTTAAGTCCTTTACTCCTCATTTCTTCAACCAAGTTAACTGCCTCTTTCATTTTCTTTTCAGTTGAAAATCCAAGCAACTTAGCATTATAACTCCTAATATCAGGCTCCACATTTTTCTCCACCATTTTACCCCATATCTTCTCCCCATCATCAAACCTTCCATTCTTAAAAAACTCATATAAAAGCGTGTTAAAAGTAATCACATCCGGCTGCACACCCTTCTTCTCCATCTCATCAAGCATCAATCTAGCAGAATCTAAAGAACCCATCTCACAGAAAGCCTTTATAACCGTATTATAAGAAACCAAATCTGGCTCAACTGACAACTTTTCCGGCAACTCCTTGAAAAACCCATTAACCTTATCAAACTTTTTGGCATTCACGCAAGCTCCCATAAGAGCATTGAAAGACAGCAATCCTCTATTCGGCATTTCATCAAACAACTTGTAAGCTTGCTCAAACATGCCCGATTTACCATACAAATGGATTAATCTAGCAGCAAAGCCTTCTTTGGAAATATCTTGGTATTTCTTTTGATCTTGGAGGACTTCTTCGATCCATTGGAAGCGACCAGCTGAAGCAAGGCGACGAACAATATCTTCATAGATGCCGCTTCGTCTGCGGAAGCGGCTGTATTCGCAAGATTTCTTGAATTTTTCAACGAGACGCTTGAGGTCCCGCTCTTTGTAGAGATCCTCCGAGAATTTCCGAACGGAGTCGGGCTGTGGGTTTGGGGTTGTGGAGAAGTTGCGGCGGAGGACGCGAGTTAGAGATGACATTTTTAGGGGTTTAAGGACGCGTGTAGCTGTATGGGTGTAGACTGTAGAATGAGGGTTTTAGCGTAAGAAGCTTTCGGTTTTATTGTTGGTTTTCCTTTTAGTTTAAAAAAAAAAAACGGAATTAGATTAATATCCGGAATAAATCCGGATTCAAATTAGAATAGTTTTTGAAGAGAGACTTCACTTGTGATAAATTTTTCTCAAGGGTAGAATCGAATTTGGGCCATCAGTATATTATTTTTGTTTTAATATT
The DNA here is from genome assembly GCA_008044935.1 of Gossypium turneri. Lineage (NCBI taxonomy): Eukaryota > Viridiplantae > Streptophyta > Magnoliopsida > Malvales > Malvaceae > Gossypium > Gossypium turneri. The sequence continues at coordinate 23,934,906 of CP032576.1, read as the reverse complement.
AGTATCTATAGATACAAGTGGTATCATTTTAAGTTTATTGATATTTTTAAATATCTTTTCACATATATATAATATAACTTTTAGTTTCTTAATAAATGATATAATATATATACATGTAAATATAGGTAAAATTAGATGTATATGCCAAATTTGAAGAAAAATTAGAGATATAGTCCATTTTTCTCGAAAATTAAGAAAATATGTCATTTTAAAGAGAGAAGGTAAAAACACGCCTTATAAGACACGCTTTCAAGTGACATGGAGTAGAGAGACTGAAAACGCGTCTTACAGAGTGCGTTTTAACCATGTAGTGCCGCCCCGTCCCAAAATCGGATTTAAAAAAAAAAACCTTATATAAACCATTGAATCCCCAAAAGTTAAAAAATCTCAGCTGTTGATTTTCTAACAGTTGGGACCAACAACTAGTTCACAAACAGCCATTACTTTCTCCAATAGTCATTTTCTTTTTCTTATATATACCCTGCCTATTGTTATTTCTTTTCATTTAATCAATTCTCTTAATTCCTTTATTCTCAATTTTTCTCATTCAATTTCTTTCAAATTCTTGTTCTCTCAATTTTCTATTTTGTAATTTCTTTGATTTTATTTTATTTTCATAATTTTAAAAATTTTTAAAATGTCAATGCCTCTAATTCATTTGAATCACAAACACATTTCTGGTGTCCAATTACAAATAGTAAGAAATTATTACTATATAATTATTAAGTTGTTAATATTTTTTTTAATTTTTTATGTTTATGTACTCAGGATGAATATTGGATTATTAAGACTTATGACTTACCATAAATCATAGTGGCAATTTAAGTCCCTTTCGACACTTAACGAGCATGTTTTTTAGTCGTTTTATGTTTATTTATTGCATTTTCAGTATTAGTAGCTTAGATCTAAATATTAGCAAAATAAACATTTTTACATATGTTTTAAGTGTTTCAACGACATGTTAGGCCAACTTGGGCCTCGGGAATGATTAATGGGTTATTTGAGTGTGCAAGGTGCCATTTCAGGCCAAAGAATACAAAGAACGATGGTCGTATTGCAACACAAATATGTCGTGTCGCGACACAAAACTTCGAAGCCAAAAACGAAATCCTAGGACGAAACAAGATGTGCGTGTTGCGGCACAGGGGTGTGCATGTCGCGACATAGCTTCTATGCGGCCCAAAATTCCTGTGCATGGTGACTGCGATTTTTAGGACAATTAAGGGTATTTTTCCAACCTAAAACCCTAATTAACATTATAATTGAAGTGGCACTTTAGTCTATTGGATTTTTACCTAGTTTTGCCTATATAAACAACCTTGTAACCTCATTAGAAGGAGAGTCGACCTAAGGAATCGCCCTAGGGAGTTGTCGTACATATTTCATACTTTTTATAAAAGTTTTCAGTTTTCTTTCGTTTCCTTTTAGTTTTCTTATGTTCGCTTAATCGAAATTTTTCTATTCCGACATGAAGACGACTTCGAGTAGAGATTATTTCGAAACCATGCTTCAATTATTTATCAATAAGCATTCTTTTTTCCTTTATTTGTTTATTTTGTTATTTATCTTTCATTAGCTTGATCAACTAATGTTTGTATGAATATTGGGATAAATTCTTGTGTGTATTTTATATATTGCATGTTTCGGTTATAAAACTAATTTACTGATTAAGTAATTATTTATCTAATATTGGGTGTTTATTCAAGAGTACTTAGTAGTTTAGGAAGTGACACCCCTAGTAAAATATCGAGACAGGTGAGACCGAGAGGGTATTTTGTCGAATATAACTTGTGCCAAACGGTGAGACTGAAAGTGTATCAGTATGTGTAGGAAGAGACCGAAAGGGTGACTTAGATGGTAATCTTTAGCTAAGGGCGGTAAATAACTCAGTTGAGGGTAATTAGTGATTTAATTGATAATTAGGGATTTAAATGATCATAGGCCGAGAGCTCGTACAATTGACACTAGGAATAAGAAATTCAATTAGGTTAATTAATTTAATTAGTTTAATTAATACTTTAATTTGGATTCATGCTACTAATTTGTAACTTGATTAGATTAGTAATTATTTTTGTAATTAATTTAATATTAATTTATCCAATCTGCAATCCCTTGGGTACAATCCTCAAAATATTTATTAGTGTTCAATTGTAACACTAAACTATATTACAATTTGACTTGTTTGCTTACAGATACCGTACTTAATTATATATATTTTATTTCCATAATTTTGCTCTAAACGTTTGCACGTTTGAAGGTGGTCAAGTTGTTGGCGTCGTTGTCGGGGATTGCGACGGTGAAAATTGTTATTAGATTGATTACCTTGTAAAATAATATTAGTCGAAAGACAAACGAGCTAGATAGTTTTCGAACTTTTAATTTTTTTTAGTGCGCTAAATTATTATTATTTTACTATCTTATTATTACCTTGTTGACTAGTAGATTTAATCATGGATGAATATGATTAGATGTGGTTTAACGATGAGAGGCCTTCTTGGAATGACGAAGGGAACTACGTAACGGGTTGGTCAAACAAAGCTTCAATGAACCAATGGAGTCATGACAGAGCATACGAGGAGGGAGTATACGATCAATGGGAGATTATATCAAACCAAAGATCGCTCATTATAAAGCTACTACTCCAACGAAGATACGAAGCAATGACACCATTGGAAGAGGTCGTGCATGATGTGCTGAACTCTGATTGTAAAGACCATTGTATCGATGTCAACCACCCTGATCCAGATTATAAAAGTCAGCAAGAGTTAGATTTAATCATTGTAACACCCCTAACCCGTATCCTTCTTCAGAATAGGGTTATAGAGCATTACCGGAGTTTACAAATTAATTTTCAGACATTTCATTTCATCAAGCATTCATATTTATAACCAATCAAAATCAAAACATTTATGAGCTAACATTAACCAATTTAACTTATACAAGTCATTATAACCAGAATCAAATCATCCAAAATTACCAATAGAACCAATGGATAATGTGATATATCTCCAACAAGCTTCCAACCCAATCAAGCTTTCGATAATCATTTCAAAACATCTAATAATTATACCTATTACCAATAATAATTCAATTCCAATAATAAAACACACATATATATAATATTCATTACCAAATAGCATTCACTTCTATTAAAATTATACAAAATATAGTTCATACGAACTTACCAGGCTAAATTGCAGAAATAGTAAAATTTAGGGACATTTTGAAAAATTTCTATTTTTCTCGAATTTCCACCCAATCTTGATCTCAATTAATATTTCATTCAATTTACTAATTTAAATAATAAAACAATTCATTTCATGCAATTTGGTCACTTTTTGACATTTTTACAAATTTACCCCTAAAGTTTCACATTTGTTCAATTTAGTCCCTGAACCTAAAACATGTAAATTGGTCATTTTTAATGAAAAATCATGCTAGTTGAATAATCATATATTTTCCTCCTCCTCCTCTCCATTCCACATCTTTAATGTATATAACATGCTTATATGTAACATTATCTATAATTTCACCATTTATTTATATATTCATTCAAAGCTGTCCACTTGAGTCATAGTCACTAAATTATTTATAACTTGAGCTACAGAACTCCAAATTGAGATCCGTTAATTTTATTTGAAACCAAACTCACATATATTCTTACCATAAAATTTTCAGAATTTTTTATTTAGCCAATAAGTAAATTTTATTCTTTAAATTCACCTCTGTTCTGCTGTCCGACAGTTTCGACCCTTCTTCACTAAAACTTAATTATCTCCTTGTACAAAATTTGTATGACATCCATGTTTATTTCTATTGAAAATATACTCTTTAAGGATTTTAAACATATAAATTATAACCATAATTATTTTTTTACAATATTTTATGATTTTCCAAAGTCAGAACAGGGGAACCCGAAATCATTCTGACCTTGTCTCACAAAATCTATTATATCTCATGATTTACAATTCCATTACTTACACCGTTTCTCCTATGAGAAACTAGACTCAGTAATATTTAATTCCATATTTTTTTCATCCTCTAATTTCATTTCCAAAATTTATGGTGATTTTTCAAATTTAACCTACTGCTACTGTCCAAAACTGTTTTAGTGCAAAATGTTAATTACTAAGTTTATAACTTCCTTATTCCCTTTCTCTATAATATTTCCCATCACTTTCACTTATTTCTCTTAACTAATATATCAAGAACATAAGACTTTATATAAGAAAACTCTACTATAACATCTTTTCCATGCTATATTCAATAATATCAAACTTAAAAATATATTGAAATCTCAATGTTCTTACCTTGTCCTATTGATTTCAATCTTTAACTTGATTTTCTCTCTCCTCCAGCTTCAATTTCTTGAATCCAACTTGATATTCTAGCTCCCTATAGTCTCCTTGTTATCTTTCTCTCTTGATGGATATGGAAATTCTTTTGATTTCTAGGTGAAAATGGTAAGTTTTTGGAGGAAGGACCAAATTGTAAAGAAAGCAAAACTTTTCTTCTTTCTCTCTTCTCACGTTGGATGCATGGAAGATGATGGGTTGGTTGCTTTTCTTCTTTCTTTCCACCTATATATATACTAAATAAATTAATAATAAAATAATAAAATATCATTTAAAATCAAATTAAAATATTAATAAACTAATATTTAATTAATTAATTAATCTAAAATATCACCAACATCATCATTGCCTTCTAGATTTCTCTCTCTTCTAATTGACCATTTTGCCCTTTATGTTCTTTTAAAATTCCATCCTTGAGTCATCACTTAATTTGGTAAAATTATGATTTAGTCCCTCAAAATTCTTGACCTTTTCAATTTGGTCCTAATTCATCCATTTTCCTTAGCTTCTAGATTATTCTACCCTTAAAATAGTTACACTATTGGTCCTTCAACTTTTTCATATTTACACTTTAATCCCTTAAATTTTGAGTATTTACTCTTGGGCCACAAAACTTTTCTCACTTTTGTGATTTAATCCTTTCTTGAATTAATAAGTCATAATATACTTCTCAATGTTGACATAACTCAAAATTACCCTTTTTATCACTTTATTTCCTTATTTTACTATATCAGGAATATTATCTTACTTTCTTACTTTAGTAATTTTTTTTTAGGTATTACAATCATGATAATGTGCATTGACAGATACATGAGCAACATTTAGAGATGTCTGAATATGCAGCTGATACTCTTTGTGATTCGAATGAAATACCTTTGTACGAAGCAATTGGACCATCCTTCACCAAAGAAGCTTCGGAGATGAAAAATATGATAGCGCAATTGTTGAAAATGATGAAATTGGTCGAATAATAAATAAAGGTACAATTTCCAACGAAAGAAGTCATGCACAAGGTTTCCAACTCTGATCACGAAGACCAATCCACTATCATTGATCATTTGGAATTCAATGGTAACAGTCAATAAGAGTTTGGAACTGGTGGCCAAGAGGATGAGTTGAATATGACTGAAGGTGTCGCCGGTCCTATTGACTTAGTCGTAAATGTAGCAACAGATGTAGAGGTAGCATTGACCACCGACTTAGAGCTTAAACTGATTTTGAGTGAAAGTGTAGACGAACCAACACATTTTCTTGCCATAGTAGAGGATATACCATACGAAGAAGTCAACGAGTTTATCTCATTCTCGTTCGACGATAACAGAAAAGCTCAAGTTAATAGACCCTCACATGACATTGAGGTGAAAATGCTCGAGGTAATAATACCCTAGAAAACAATTTGGGGTTGACTCAAATTTGGCGTCAAATAGCTCGTTCTCGTTGGATGTCACACTGGTCAAAGATAATACAACGTCAGTGGAATTGGCTAAAGGTATTGGTTTACATTTCTCGACAAAAAAAGAAACGACACATCAAAATGTCGAGGACTAGCTGAAAGTTATTCGGCAATGATATGGATCGTTGAAAAAGGGCTTATATTTTAATTTGTTTTAATTTTAATTTTCTTTATTTTTCATTTGTTCGTTTTCTATTTGATTTTGAGTCTATAATTATGTATTTTATTTACAATGGTTGCTGAGCTTGGAGAGGTTGTTATATTGAAAATCCTTAGGAGTGATTTGAAGTGATTATACATAAATTGAGGAGTCTGATATGACTCGAAAAGACGAATTTTGAACCTTCCAATGCGTTTCGCGACACAGGTTCCTTTGTGTTGCGACATAGAACTTCGAAGCTAAAAGAATTTGAAAATTCCAAGCTGTGTTGCGACACACAGAGGCTGTATCGTGACACGATATTGAGTTCTGCAACTTTTTTCAGCCCGTTCTCCGCGTAGCCATCATCTTCTCTAAATACCTCACTTCTTGTTAGCCCTAATCCCTTTTCTTCAGCATATTTTGGCAACCTAAAAAACCCATTACAGCCATCGCACCTCCCTTCATCTTTCGTCAAATTTTTAAGACTTCAACTTCGATTCTTCTACCGGTCTTCTCTTTCTTTGTTAATTCTTTATCTCTTTTTTTTTTTCCCTCTTTTTTGCAGGTTTGAATCACCCCATTAGGATCGACGAACGTCCCGATACGTGCAAGATCATCATGTAACAAGGTTAATCATTCTAGTCTTGTTCTATGTTATAAGTGGTGTTTGGGTAATTAGCTGATTAGATCTTTTAATTAAAATTGTTCAATGGTACCACGAAAAGCACGATGCACCAACGGGGCATCAATGGAAATCTATGCCGACCGCTTCCACAACGAATCAATGGTGCGATATTACTTAGAGATGAACGAACGTACGTTTATCCAAGAATAGGGGTTCAATCCCTCGTTAACCAAGTGTAGAGCTATTTGGGAGTTGGTTATTTTGCCCATGCCCGCATATATTTGTAAATAACTAACCTAAATTTATTTCAGGTCTGCCCATATTATTTTTTAAAATTTTAAAAAAATATATTTATATCATTTTTAATTTAATATTTAATACTTATATATATTTTTATTTATTTAAAATTTTATATATATTCATCCTAAGTTTTTTTAATGTTTACATTATAGTACTATTATATATAAAAATAACAAAATATACAACATTGTAAACTTTAAGAAAATGGATCAGGACTCGAGCCTTGAATATTTAAGAGCCTGGTCAATTTTTTAAATGGACCTACATTTTTTATTGTCAAAACTTATTTTTCATGCTTAATATTTTTATGCAAACCTTCCTAAATTTCGAATGATCTTTTGGACTTGGAGCAAAAAACTTGACCCATGAACGATTCTAGTTAGAAACCATCCTTTCTAAAAAGTAATACTGTAGGTAGGGTTCAAACGGTTAACCGAATCGAACTAATATTAACTAAATTAACCAAACTTTTTAATCTTTTAACCGTTAGCCGAACCGATTTTTTTTAAAAAAATTAACCGAACTAAAATATTTCGGTTAATTCGGTCGGTTAACCGAATTAACCGACATTTATATGTTTTTTTATTTTTTTTTTTTAAAACAAGTATAAAACATATCAAAAAAAAATTGATAATGTTCATTTGACTGAATTATTCGAATTAACTAAATTAAACTACATATAATTTGTATTATCAATTATTAAGTTCAGTTAATTTGGTTAATTCAGTTAATTACCCGATTTCGAACCGAATTAACCGATAACCGAACTTTCAAAAAATCATTAACCAACCTCCAACGAAATTAGATTAGTTAAGCGACCGATTAATCGAATTAGATCAATTCGATCGATTTATTTAGTTTTAATCAAAATTTTAACGCCCTAACCGTAGAATTCAATTAAATCAATTAGCACCAAGTTTTTATCATCCCCAATCTTAAAATTTATGATTACACAAAAATCATTTCATCAACATTCAAACAAATGAATATTCAAAAAAATAAAAAAAATCAAACAAATGGAACAATTTCCAAGTTTCAAACCACAAGCTACCAGTTGTAAAAAAATATCCTGACAGTCAAGATACCTTCCAAGCTTCCTTCTATATATGGAGGATTATGTCATGGCTGTTGTGTTGGCAGTTGCTTGCTACATTTAAGTCACAATGTTAGCTAAGAGGGCCCATACCTAATTCCTTGTTCCAAAGGCAGCTCTTGCTTATTTCTTAAATAAAAACCAGTTGTTTTCCTCATAGGTACATAGGGATGGATGACATAAAACTTGAGCCCCATTCTATGAATGAGTTCAATACAAAATCTAAACAAACTCAAAAAGAAGACAACATTTTCTATTTTCTGATGTCAAGTGCTGTTAACTAATACTATGAACAAAATGATGGAAATACGCTCTAGAATAGCTAAACAAATTCTATAATTCTTAGCTTGGAAATTTAAGAAAACAACTTTTAAGTTTGTTGAGTATGAAGAAGCTAAGTGAAAGAGACAATCATTCCATTAACAGGTTTATGAACTCCCAAAATTTGTCACTTGATTGCAAAATCTTATCTTCCATTTCCCATCTTTACATTCATCTCCACATATACCATCTACAATACAAACTCATTTTCCTCATCTTGTTTTGGAAAGGAAAAAAAAAAACGAAAAACAAAATCTCTCTTGAAAATGAAGCAATGGAACAAATCATCTCTGAACTTGAAATCCCATCTTCTTCCTTCCAAGAATTTCTGCCAGAACTCCTGCATTTTAAGACCCATTTTCAGATGATTTAACAACACAATTCTAAGAAAAAGAAATAGAAAACTTGAAAGATCTAGACCATTTCTAATACCATCCTCTGCCCAAAACAGAGGAAATTAGCATAACCAAAGAAACCAATAATTGTAAACAAATTCAAGATCCAACTCAATTAGTAGGAGAAGAAAGATTACCTTGACGCTTGCAAACAGGAGGATCTTCAAAGAGGGAAAGGGAAAGTTGTTTATAGGCAACCCCGATATCAAACAGAATAAGGCCAGAAGAAGGATCATTAACAGTGATACCTTTAACATTAAACCACACAAACAGCTCTTCCTGAGAGAGGCCTTCAAGTCCCACAAGTCCACCATAGCTAAGATTAGCTGTGACCACACGGTCAAAGTGTACCCTCCCATCAAACTTGGCCATGCATGGGGTTTCCAGGTGCACTTCAAGGCGACCATCATCAGGGTCAAATTTATAGGATTTAACATTGTCTGGGAAAAGACCAACAGGCAAGCCTTGACTCTGAAGGAGATCATGTAAGGAAGAGGCGACTAAGAGAGGGAGAAGAAGCAGAGTGCCGTATAAAGATATGGGTGTCAGAATTTTCGGAGATGGAGACATTGTTGGGATGATTTTCCAAGATTGGGACACAAACTTGGGAGATCTGAGGTTTTTCTTCCTTCCAAGGGTTTAAAACTTTAAATATAAGGTTGATTTTTAGGGCTAGCAGAGTACTGTGTCGAATTCTATGATAGAAAATGAGAAATGGGGGCCAGGAAGGACTGCCCAATTTCTAGCCTGGCAATTTTTAATTTATATATTGACCTTATACTTTGTTCCTTTTATGTAAAATTGACCTTTCACTCCTTGTATGTTTTACATATTTGAAATTTAGTCTCTCTTTTCTTTTAATCTTATGAATTCAGTCTTTTTACTAATTTGATTTAGTAATTGAAGGCCAAATAAGTAAATAAAAACTATTTGAATATGGGTTTGTAAGGTTTCAAATTCTAAATATGGGTTTCTAAGGATTTTCAACATTTTTTAAAGTGAAAATTGATATATATTTTTTAATTATAGGGCTTCAACACTATTTTAAATTGGCCACATATGCATTTCTTTTAAAAGAAAAATGGTCATATAATTCAATTTAACGTAAACCCTTTATCTTAAATTTTAAATGTGTAAAAGATGAAATTATACCGAAAGTAGAGGATGATTTTGGAAATCTAAATTTTGAAGAAGGTTAGTGAATGGAATCTGGTAGGTAACAAGGGTTGATTACTCGTTAGGACGGCCAATAATGATGTAAGAGACAGACAGTGGTTACATACCCCAACGCCATGCTTGAAAATTACGAGGTTTGAGATTGACAGCTTTCTTTGTAATACATACATTATATCACCTAACAGGTTTGGAAACGATAAAAAGAAAACATGTAATTAATTGGTTGCCACATTTAATAAACAAAATCATTAGGCAATAGGCATAAACAACAACAACTTTTCCCTCTCTTTATGACTTTTGCCGCTTCTTTAATGATTATTCATTGCCATTGGACTGTCTTGTGATGCTTTTTTTCACCTGACCCCATCTTTTGTTTGTTGTTCCCGGCGTTGTTTTAAATTCAAACTCTACAAATTTCTTGTTCTGCATATTTTATATATTTCAGTTTCAATATGACAAATAAATAAATAAACCCAACAAAGGATGGCAGAAAGGCCAACGTATTTGCTCAACCCAAGTTTTCTTATAAAATTGAAAATAGTAATATTGTACAAGCTTGCAGTTATATTTGAATATTAGATCCGAATCATCTTATTGTTATATTACTCCAATGGAATGAGTCTCCATGACCAGTCGTCAAACATTTAGATAGCATACGGCATATGTAAAATAAGTGGATTAGAGGCACAAACCCTATTCTTACTCTGCCTAAACTGTTTTTTGATAACCAGGATTTTGAAGAGGTTGTGGCTTGACTTGCACCACAACCACAACATTGGTTTATTACTTGGTTATTTTACTATAAAAACATATAGTTGTCAAATATTTAAATAGGATTTGAAGTGACTATCTTTTACAAATTAAGTGAATAGGCGACAAAATAGTTCTCAAGAATACAAAGATTATGCGAATCAAGATAAAGATTTGGTGGATATTTCGAAGCTAAAGATAATTTTCAAAGAATGCTTATCAACTATTTAGTTGCCTATTTAATTGAATCGTTTTTGGCAACTTATGTGCTTGAGAGAAAATAATGTTAAACTCCTATGTTCATCTTAGGGACTATTTTTGTGAGCGATTGTTTTGAATGTTGTTTTGGTGATTAGATCGAGAGAATTACACCTTGATATATGAAGGTAAGGTTGAGTATTAAGCTTTGAGCATAAATCATTATTCTTTGTACAAAGCTTATCATAATAATTTGATTCTTTGAGTAATGCTGTACGAACATAGAATAAGTTTGAATTGCACTAATAATCTTGGTGTGCAAGTTTTGTCTTTGTTGTTCCAACTATTATGACCACTACTATTACCATAACATATTTCCAAAATTTACCTTCATTTGATGTTAAAGCAAACACCAAATTCAATTGGTGACAATCTTATATCTGGCCAGTTATTATGAATGCAATGAAAGAAGGTGGATCAACTACACAACCACCACCACTAGATGGGTCAACTTACTCAGATTAGAAGTGTAACACTCCTCACGCTTCTTGCCATACGGTACGAATGGGAGGTGCTATCGGGGCATTTTTGTGACAAAATTTTTGATTTATTTGAGAAATTAAACTTTAAAACATTTTTATAAAATCATAAAAAATAGATAAATTCAATTTTTAAAACTTTAAAATCACGTTGAGATAATTTAGAATCGATTTGTAGGTGTTCGAAGGTATCCGAGACTAAATAAAGCCTCGGAAGGCCTAAAATCACTAAAATAGTATAGTGGTCAAACTGAGGGAGAAGTATAGGTTCCTTTGGAGAAGTGCAAGTAGTTCTCCAAGGAAATGTATAGGTACCTTTGGAGAAGAACCAATACAAGCCCTTGGAACTGTAGAAATTTGGAGAAGTACCCGATCCGATCATTGGGTCCGAGCTACAATGTGCCACATTTATTGCCGGAGCAACTGAAATTTATAACTTTCAATTCAACAATCAATATACATTCAATTACAAGTAAGTCATGCTTATTATACAATATATAATCATTTCTAAAACTTATATAAGCTTACGAAAGCTCGTTTGCTAAACCGAGATTGATATGAACCAAAATGTAAATAATACAAAATTTTTGAGTTGACATCGCGACTTCAGGGTTTCCTCATCGCGATGTGACTCTTTGTTAAGGCTCTTCATGACCTAGAAGTAACAACGCTGTCGCAAGAATTCTGCTTTGTTCCTCGTCGCTATGCCAAGGGTTCATCGTTGTGATGTAACAATCTGTTTCCATCAAAATCTAGCCTACTTAAGGTAAAAAGACCTAAAATTTTATGTATACATTTCTCGGAAACCAACTCATAATCTATCAATAATTCAAGTAATAAAATACCAAAATTATTAGTCATTTTAACCAACTTCAATCCTACATACTCCAAACTAACCAAACACCATTTCAAGTCATTAGCAAAAGATCATATTATATACAACATAAATCTTTGAGACATTAAGCCAAAAGTCCTTAGGTACATGCCAAAAGACCAATTTGAATGACTTTTTAAAAACTTTTTTGGGTTGGAAATGATAGTCTGGATGCTGACTTCAAGTCCAAGGCTTCGAGAAACACCTGAACCTGGGCACGGAGAAAACAAATCGTACCCTAAGCAATAGGCCTCAATGGTACATTTTTTATTCAAGATATATGTATAATGCATTAACAATGCAACTCAAGCTAAAACATACTTATATGCCCATAATAAATCAACCAACTCATGTTCCCAAGTGACAAGGAATTTTCAACCATCAATTTGCATATGTAACATACCTATTTCAAGTCCAAAACAACCTTATCAACATTTCATCATATATAACTAGAATTAACTTATTTAATCATTAATCACTCAATTCATACCAATTTCATATCATTGCATGATCAAACATTCATTTATGCATTTATACAATATGCCAATATCATCATATCATTCATATACCAAGATATTCATCTCCCTTGGTTTAGTTTTTATACCATTCGGGTCGATTTTGGAGTCTAAGGACTTATTCGAATTTATTTCGGCCCCTAAGGCTTGTTTTCAATTAAATCTCAATATGATCATATATTTTCTTTATTTCAATTCACATGGTTACAAGTTTAGCTCAATATTATCAAATATTATCATATCCAGATTATTTACTGATGCGTTGTGAACCAACTAAATATCTGACTAAGGTAAATGCATTTATTAATAGTATAGCTACGGTGAGAAAAGATATCGTTCTCATGAAGACTAAAAGTACTAATAATTACTGTCTTTCTATTATTTAACCTATAAATTTGAGTGATTTATTAAAAACTAAAATTAACTAAATTAATTAACTAACGAACACTAAAATAATAAATTAGGAAATAAATGATTAACAACCAAGAAGCAAAACAATACCCAAGAAAAAATTCACCTAGATTTCATCTATCATTATCAATCTAAATTACGCAATTTCTTTACTTAATAACTTGATCCATAAATATACCTAAATTATGCTAATATCTATTTCAAGAGTAAGAGCAACTGGCTCTAGGTTGATTAATTGAAATTTATTTCTAATTAAAACCCCTATTATCACATTAACTCAATCTATGGATTCCCCTATTAGATTTGACTCTAATTCGACAGATTTATGTCGTCCTATTTCTAGGATTGAATGTAATTCGACTCAATTACACAAGTTCTACTATTAAACAGGGTCTATTCCTCCTATGATTTAAACACATCAAACATGGATTAATAATCTAGAAACATCAAACCAAGAATTAAACACGCATAATTGAGAATAAGAAATTAAGTATTTATTGCGTAAAATAAAAAATCAAACAACAGAATTCATTATAGGGTTTATCTCCCTAGGAATTTAGAAAATTAGTTCATGCTTGAAAATAAAAACAGCCAAAATACAATATAACCACAAGAAATAAAGAAATTCATTATAATCTCCTAATAAATCAAATGCGAATCTTCAATCTTGACGAAAACCTGGTTTAGAATCGACTTCAATGGTGTTTTTCAAGTTGTTTTTTGAATATTCTATGACAATTCTCTCCTATTGATAGGTGCTACAAGTAACATGTTTTAGTCCCATTCTTAATGCGTTTTTGAGTGATTATTCGATGTTAATGGTGAATTTATGCTCCTAATCCTTTAAATTCATGTTTTTATACTTAGGAAAGCATTTGAGAGCAAAAGGAGTGAAAAACGAGCAAAAATTAGAAAATCAGAGCAAGTTTCAAGAGCCACACGACCATGTGCCACAGTGTGGAAATCACGAATAGCACTCCAAACCTGCCAAAAAGCACATTTTTTAGGTTTTTCGGGCATTTTAAGACATATGACAAAAATAAGAAGATGGGAGTGAGCCGTCATTGAATATTCAAGAAAACAACTCAAAAAACACAATTGAAGCCGATTCTAAAGCAAATTTCTGTCAAGATTGAAGACTCTCAGTTGATTTCTTAGGAGATTATAATGAGTTTCTTTATTTTTTTCGGATATACTATCTTTGGGATGTTTTTATTTTCAAGCATGAACTAATTTTCTAAATACCTTGGGGAGATGAACCCTATGATGAATTTTGTCATTTGAATTTTATTTTGCACAATAAAGACTTAGATATTGTTCTCAATTATGTGTGCTTAATTCTTGGTTTAATATTTTTAGACTATTGATCCATGTTTGATGTGCTTAAATTAGAGGAGGAATAGACCCTATTTAAGAGTAGATCTAGTGTAATTGAGTGGAGTTGCATGCAATCCTAGAAATAGGACAATATAAACATACCAAATTAGAGTCAAATCTAATAAAGGAGTCCATATATCGAGTTAATGCAATAATATAGGTTTTAATTAGAAAGAAATTTCAATTAATCAACCTAAAGTCAGTTGCTATTATTCTTGAAGAGAGATATTAGCATAATATAGGGATTTCTATAGATCAAGATACTAAGTGAAGAAATTGCGTAATTTAGATTGATAATGATAGATGAAATCTAGGTGGATTCTTTCCTGTGTATTGTTTTGCTTCGTGGTTATTAACTGTTTATTTTCCTAAATTATTCTTTGTCGTGTTCATTCGTAATTAGTTTATTTAATATTAGTTTTTAATCAATCATTCGAATTGTAACACCCTTAAACCGTCTTCGTCGCCAGAGTAGGGTTACAAAGCATTACAATACAATTCAGAACATTTAAATTCAAATAGAAATAATTAAACAAATTAATTTATAACATTCAATAACTCATATAAATCAAAGTAGAAATGCATTTATGAACATTAAATCGAGCCTACGGGCCTTAAAAGCAATTTGAAAAGAATCAAGGGTCATTTTGAAACAAAATAGAAGAATTAGGAAAATTTAAAAAACAGGGGTCACATGGCCGTATGGCTAGGCTGTGTGATATAGCCCAGACCGTGTGAATACTCGAAGTATGGACACACGGCCATGTTCCAGCCCGTGCGTCCACCCATGTGAATATTCAAAATAAGGCCACACGGCCGTGTCGCAAGCCGTGTGCCAAACTATGTTACAAACTGACTTGAGACACACACGACCGAGTCACAGGCCGTGTGAAACTTGCACCTAAAACACTAATGACACACGATCGTGTGGAGGGGCCATGTGTGGCACACGGCCGTGTGACAACTCATGTCCCAGGCTGTGTGACAACCTTGTGTCCCAGGTCGTGTGCTCCTAATTGTAACTTCAAAATTAAGTTTACCAAAACATGCTTACTTGGACATCAAACAACCCAATTTCCATAATTTATGCCTATTCAAAACACAATTAAACAAGCTCAAAACCTATCAAAACATCCATCCTAGATGCCTAACCAATGTACCCTTATTGATACCACAATTCAATAATAAAATCAATATCACATTTCAAACCAAAGTAATTGCATTCAAAGTACTCAAACACCTTTAACAATTCATGCCAAAACACTACTCCTTTTAATCTATAATTCAAATTGCCATATTCACACATACTTTCATTATACCAAATATACCAAATAAGCTCCAACTTTAAATATATACCAAGCCAAAAATACATTCACATGTACCAAAATCTATCTAAAGACAAGCATCATTCAAGTTTAAAAAACTTCACAAATAACCAACATAATTACAATTCACCTATTACATGCCATATAACCTAAGGTGAACATTCAAAAGCTACCAAAAGGTTTTCGGATAGTGTGATTTTTTGAGCTAATCCGATCGCTTATTTCCTCAAAAATGTATCTACAAGGAAATAAGAGAAAAGACACAAGTAAGCTTAATTGAGCTTAGTAAGTTCAACGGTTAAAATAATAAACTTACCGAATAAACATATCTATTACAGAATACAGAATACAGACACAAGTAAGCTTAATTGAGCTTAGTAAGTTCAACGGTTAAAATAATAAACTTACCGAATAAACATATCTATTACAAAATACAGATAATAAATCAAAATCCTGTCAATCACAATCAAATCACAGGTGTGTTTCATGCTTAAATGCAAATGATACAATCCAATCAAGTACATTATATCATTGAAAACATGTTCAATGAACCTTATAACAATTTGGATACACGGTTAACCATCCAGAACACACCAAATCGCTCATATGAGCTAACCATCCAAGAACACACCTAGGCACCAAGTGCCAATCCCGTAGGCTAACACCCCTCCAAAACACACCTCGGCACTGAGTGCCAAGCTCGAAGACTTTACATTTGCCCCCGGAAACACACCTGAATCACTATAATATAACACGATATTCTGTAACAAATGTTGAACTTCGATATATTCAGTAAACAATAATAAATAAAAAATAATCATCTCAACACCAATCAATCTCGTACAGTGCACGATATAACCTATTGGCATGTCAATTGTATCCTATCCTACGTTCATCGGCTCATTTATTTATCGAATAGCA
This sequence comes from Gossypium turneri, assembly GCA_008044935.1. Lineage (NCBI taxonomy): Eukaryota > Viridiplantae > Streptophyta > Magnoliopsida > Malvales > Malvaceae > Gossypium > Gossypium turneri. The sequence goes on along the minus strand of CP032576.1, from coordinate 23,918,136 downwards.
ACGCTTAATATATTTACTTTCTCAAATCAATTCACTTAATACAATTCAACACTTTCAAGACATTTAACAATTTCAATTCATAAATAACAAAATATTTAAATTATGCAAAATTAAACCGTACAAACTTACCATGGCTAAACTACAGAAACAATAAAAGTTTAAGGGCTATTCTGTAACTTTCCCTTTTCCTCGATTATCTACTTGTTCTTGATATATAATATAGTTTATTTCAATTATTAGGATTATTTCATATGCATTTCAATTTAATACATATAACTTTTTATTTACAATTTTACACGTTTGCCCCAAATTTTTACATTTTACACAATTTGGTCCCTAAGATCAAAATATGATTATTTCCCATAATTAGATTCATATTTATTATACCAACATCATTAACTTAAAAAATCTACAATATTCATCAATGACATCTACCAAAACTTTTAATAATTTTATAAATTAGCCATCGGGTTAACTAGATTAAAACGATTACAAAAATATAAAAATTATTAAAAACGAGATTTAAAATCACTTACATGCACTACTCCAAGCTTTGCCGAAACCCAAACCTAAAAATTGTGGTTTTTCACCCTCCTAAATTCGGTTATATCATGAAGATGATGATGATTTACATTTTTTTTTGTTTATAACTTTAATTATTAATTTACCATTTTACCCTTTTTAATATAACATAATGACTAATCAAACTTAGTCCATAATTATCCATCAGCTTATTATATGGTTTAATTAACACATAGATCCATCAACTCACATTTTACTAACCATTTAATACTTTTAACTATTAGAACCAACTTTTCAAAATTTTACGATTAAGTCCTTTTTCTTTAATTAACCTATCAAACATTAAAATTTCTTAACCAAGATTTAATACGACATTAATGATCTTGTAACTATTAAATAATTAATATTTATGGGCTGACACATCAGAAATGTGGTCCGAAAACCATTATTTTTGACAACACTAGAAATCGAGCTATTACATGAATTTATCGGTTAAATAATAGAAAGACAATAATTACTAGTACTTTTAGTGTTTGTGGGAATGATATCTTTTCTCACCATAACTATACTATTAATTGATAGGTGCACTTGCCTTAGTCAGATTTTTAGTTGGTTTACGACTGCATCAGGTTTTTGGTCCATTGCCGGGGACTAAAGTTTTAGGAAAAAATTATTTATATTAATTTAGCCATTTTTATATTAATTTAATGTTATTATTTTTAATTTAAAATTATACATTCTAATTTTTTGTATGTTTGATTCTGATAGGTTCTTTTGGTTTATGATTAGAGGAAACCCATCGAAACTGTTAATTTTTAACAGTGAGATTGAAAAGACTGCTTGTAGAAATCGAAGAGAACTTAGAGAAGTAATGCATGGTCAACAGGTTTTAATAGACAATCAAGAGGTAAAGTATATTATTGTGGAAATGGATGATAATCAAAATAATCAGTAGCCTCCTAAGCCTCTTGCTCATCGTACTATGTTTGATCATGCTAAACCTACTCTGATTGGGGCTGAATCAAGTATTGTCAGACTGATTATTGCTGTAAATAATTTTGAGCTGAAACTGAACACAGTTCAAATGGTACAATAGTATGTTTAGTTTGATGGATTACAAGCTGAAGATCTGAATGCTCATTTGGTAACTTTCTAGAGATTTGCGACACTTTCAAGATCCATGGCGTTACTGATGATGCCATATGCTTACGGTTGTTCCCATTCTTGTTGAGGAGTAAGGAAAAACAGTGGTTAAATTCATTACTACGGGGTTCTATTACGACTTGGGATCAAATGACTGAGAAGTTTCTGTTGAAGTACTTCCCACCGACTAAAATAACTAAGTTGAGGAAAGACATCTCTTCTTTTGCTCAAATTGATTTGGAGATATTATATGATGCGTAGAAGAGATTTAAGGATCTTTTGAGAAGGTGCCCTTATCATGAGTTACCTTTATGGTTACAAGTTCAAAACTTTTACAACGGTTTAAATCTCTCGACTAGGCAACTAATTGATGTAGCAGTTGGCGAAACATTGAATAATAAGACACTTGAGGCAGCTCAAGAGTTTATTGAGGAGATGACACTGAATAACTATTAGTGGCAAGTCATAAGAATGAAACCGATTATAGCAGCCAATGTTTTTAATATTGATGCAATTTCTATGTTAGCAAATCAAATTGAAGCTCTTGGTAAGAAAATTAATGGTTTGAATTTTTCTAAGAAGGTGAATCTGGTAGTGCAATGTGATGCGAATGGAGCAAGGATGATTAATTCAGAATGTTTACCCTTCTGTTCTAGCATGGAGCATGAGCAAGTCAACTTTATGGGTAACAATTCTATACCTCAAAGTAACCCTTATAGCAATAACTATAATCTAGGATGGAGGAATCATCCAAAATTATCTTAGAGTGATTAAGGAAATCAAAGTTACAACCCATTTCGGGTTTTTAGCAACTTTATCAACAAGAAAAGAAATCGAACCTTGAGGAGATGTTAGCTAAATTTATTTCAGTGTCTGAAAATCGATTTCAAAACATTAAGACAACTTTGAAAAATTAGCAAGAATCGATTCAAGGGCTTGAAAATCAGATTGAATAGCTTGCTAAACTAGTTTCGGAAAGACAACAAGGTAGTTTACCTAGTAACATTGAAACTAACCTAAAGGACTAGCTTCAAGCAATCACTGTTCAAAGCGTGGAAGGGTTAGTCAAGCCTAAAAAGAAGGTAAATCTAGAAGCTATTGAGAAAATGATGGGGTTGAAGAAAGCAAGAAAGACCATAAGCTGGTGGTTAGAGAATACAAACCACAAATTCCATATCCGGCAGCATTGAAGCAAGACCGCATAAAAAAACAACATGGTAAATTTTTTAATCTTATAAAAAAAATTTCATATTAACTTACCTTTTTTTAAACTCTTTTGCAGATCCCCAAGTATGCAAAATTTTTAAAGGAGCTATTAAAAAATGAAAAGAAGTTAGACGACTTGTCAACTATGGAGCTTAATAAGGATTGTTCGACCATTGTCCAAAACAAACTACCTAACAAGCTTAAAGATCTAGAGAGTTTTACTATTCCTTGTCTTATTGGTAGTTTAAATGTTGAAAAAGATTTTGTTGATTTGTGTGCTAGAATAAATGTTATGCATTATAAAATGTTCAAACAACTTGGTCTCAGGGAACCAAAACTCACTAGGATGAATATTCCCTGTTGCTTTTGTTATATTAGACATGGATGAGAATATTGAGGTACCTATGATCTTAGGTCGACCATTTTTAGCTACTGCTAAAACTGCTATTGATGTGGGTAGTGGTGAACATATGCTGAGTGTAGGTGATGAAAATGTTACTTTCCAAGCATGTGATTTTGTTGGAGTTCCTAAGAAGCGTGATGATGCTCATTATTCTGTTAATGTTAGTAATCATGTGGCTCAACATTCATTGTAGGAATTTACTAATGAATAACTGTTCGAACAGTATCCATCTCAAGGTGATAATAATTAAGGGATGAGTGGAGAGCGAATGTATAGCTCGATGAATTAGATTAATGGCGAAAAAAAGGCTGATGAGAACCCAAGAACGGTCAAAGAAATAACAAAGCAATGCCATAGTGTGTATGTAAATAGAATGAACCAATTCAAAGTTGGGGACAAAGTGTTGCTAAACAAATCAGATCCACGGATATTCCCTTCAGAGCTTAAGTCAAAAGGGTCGAACCTATTTTTGGTACAAAACGTATTTTCGTACGGAACCATTGAGGTAACACACCTTGATTATGACACATTCAAGGTAATCAGTCTTCGTCTCAAACTTTATTTTGGTGGTAATACTAACAACGAGAGAGAGGAGCTTCGGCTTCAAGATTTGCCTTAACTGTTAGCTTGGAAAGGGAAGTTGAGATTAGACTCTAAATAAGCACTTCTCGGGAGGCAACCTGAGTGTTTTATTTTACTTATTTATTCATTTTAATTTCATATTATTTTTAAAAATATTTGAAAAAGAAATTTTGAAAAAAAAATTGAAAATGAATGAAAAGAAAAAATTTTACTTTTTTTTGGAAAGAAATTGGAAAAAAAAGAAAAGGAAAAAGATTTTGAAAAAAAGAAAAAATTCAAAAATAAGGTCCACAAGATTTAGGGTGATCCACACGGCCTGGAGACATGACCTTGTGGGACACACGGGAATGTCCCAGGCAGTGTGCATACTAGAGCTAATTTTTTCAACTTTATTTTAACCTACACAGGCACAGAGAGTTACACGGGCATTTGATAGACCGTGTGACCCATATGGCCTCGTACACAGGTGTAGAAGAAGCGAGCGAGCATCGTATACGGCCATGTGTGACACAGGGCCTAGACAAACGGGTGTGTCTTAGGCCATGTCAATACTAGAGCTTATTTTTTTCATGTTTCAAATGGCACACGGGCTGGGAGTGGGTACATGGCCTGGTCACATGGCCGTGTGGCCCACAAGGCCTATCACATGGCCGTATGCCCTGTTTAAAAGTTAGGGATTCTTTCTTATTGTCTTTTATTTATTTTTATTTTTATTCTTATTATTTATTGTTTCTTCCTTCTCATTCTTCACCAGTCGTCATCCACCACCGTCCCTTAGTCCTCTCCCTACCTCGCCTCTTTTGTTCATTAACCCCCTCAAAACCCAGCCGTCATCGATTAGCTCCCTTCACCAGTTCGACCACCAACTACCATGCACCCTTCCTTCCCCTTCTTTTCCTTCCAGATCCCCCTACACCATCGTTTTCTCCCTCTCCCGAAGCCCCCTGATCTCCTTACTGTTGGTATACACTGAACGGTCGTTCGACTTCCCTTTTCCCTTCGTGCCACCGCGGGTCGAACTTGCTCTCGCTCTCCACACCACCATAACCCTATTTTCCCTTCCCTTTCTTCTTCTGTTCTTCCCCACCACCTCGAATGCCTCTTCCCCCTCTCGCTCCTTGTCTTTTCACTGCAGTTCTCTACTTACAACCGTCCTTCACGTTACTGACCATAGTTCTCCCCTTGCTGGTTATACCTTCGTCTATAGGTCGTCCACCCAAACACCTCCCGTTTGTGTCCCCTCCAATCCCATTTTTGTATTTTAGTTCATTATTATTATATTATATTATATTTATTATTATATTATTTTATATTTATTATTATTTTGACTATTATGTATTTACTCTCTTTCATTCTGTTTTGCTATAGTATGTTTTTTTTTTAATTGCAACTAATATTTTTAGTGTTTTTCTTTAGTTAGTTTTGTTTAATGTGGTGGTTGTGATTGGCTTTTGTGTGGGTGTATGTTCTAATAAGTGTACCTATTTAATTATTTCTAGTGGTTTTACTCTTGAATATTGTCAATATTTAATTCGTTCTTTATAGGATAGGTGGTGATGTGATTGCATACTTGTCTTGCTGAAATTTTCTACATATTTTTTGGTTCTTCGCCATTCAGACCCACCTCATTCCCCCTAGCCGCTGAGTCACCCTACTGCTGCTTTTATTGTTACACTTGAGGATATTTCTGAGTGGTTTGACCATTTCCAGCAACAATGCTTTGATCAGTTCGATAGCATTGACACAAATTTGCATCAGATTCGCCAGCACCTTTATATCTCTCATCCTAATCATGCACCTCGCGACCCCAACACCTCTCACGGTACCGATCACTGACCTGATTTCATTTCATTTACTTTAGTTAATTTTATTTTTGGTTGTACTTTTATTTTTATTTGTGAGAATTTATTTTATATTATTTTATTTTAAGCTTTGCTGTTATTTTTGCTATTTTGATGGTTGTTTTTGTTCGAGTTTGTAATCTTTTTATCTTCTTATTTATTTTTGTTTATCTTCTTATTAGTTTGCTTGGAAAAATGTACTTCATTTAGTATTGTAACACCCCTAACTCGTATCTGTCGCCAGAATAGGGTTACGGAGCATTATTATACAAATGGAACATTAAAACATTTATTTCATACATCATTATAAACATAGTCTAATTACATTCAATCACATACATAACGTCTCTTAATTGATCCCTTAAGGCCCTAAAAATACCTTAGGAACAATTTGGGACCAAATTGGAAACAATCAAAAAGTATAAGAAAAAGTTAGAAAAATTAGACTACAGGGGTCACACGCTTGTGTGCCTCACACGGCTGAAACACACACCCGTGTCTCAAGCCATGTAACTATCGAAATAGGGACACACGGTCGTGTCTCAGCCCATGTCCTTACCTGTGTAACTCTTTGAGTTGGGTCACACGGCCAAGCCACACGCCCGTGTGCCAGGCCGTGTGCTAGGCCGTGTAATAGCCTGACTTGCATACATTAAAACCTATAGGGGACACATAGTCATTTCACCTGGCCGTGTGTCACACACAGCTGAGTCACACGCTTGTGTCTCAAGCCTTGTGGACATGAAATTGGCCAAAATCAAGCCATTTCCAACCTCAAATTATGCAACCACCTAAAAGCATTTTGTGCACCTAATCAACGTATCAAACCATGACCAAAACCTACATGAAATGATCAATTCAATAGCCCAAAATCATTCAACCAATATGCCATACAAGGCACCTCAAATGGAAATATTCAAACTTACCTAAACATGAATACTTTACCATATTTCAAACATACACAACTGGCTCAATAACATCTCAAAACATACCATATCTTGGCCATATTGAAACCAATTCATCACATACCATTTTGACCATTCAAACATGCATCACAAGTACCCAAAATGACATAGTTGGCAAACATCAAAAGGTACCAAATCCAAACAACTTATGCATGCCATAATCATCAACTAACATTAAACTAAATACCAACACAATTCCACCTACACATGCCATTATAACTTTGGCCAAAACATTAAAAAATACTGATATGTTCACTAGATATTGTGATAGATCTCCGACAAGCTTCCAAACCGATCGAGCTTCCAGTTATCTATAAAACATAGGAAAGAAAACCACGTAAGCACATAATTCTAAGTTCCTAAAACATGAACATAACTTATCATTTCAATACATAACATTAAGATTAAACATAATATAATCCAACCACAAGCTTGGCACAAGCCTAAGCACCATCAACAACACATGTTAGTACATTCAAACATAATTTACTTGAATTTACATAAGGTAAGCCATTATACATGAACATGCTTCATTTGAATTCATAATTTTCATTAACATAAGCATACTTCCATTGAATCTTACCTTTTCAGTCCTTTTCATATTTACATGATATAGTTCATTTGAACACTTACCGATCTTTTCCTTTTCATGCCCATTGAACCATTTAGAATATCCTCGGATACTCGGGAAAGCTCACACGAAGTGTGCTAAACATATAATCGTAACATTTCTTTTATATTGTTGCTCACACGAGTTGTGAAATGGGCCTGCTCACACGAGCTGTGGGTCAGAATGTAAGCTACACGATGCTACTCACATGAGCTATGGAGTATCCACAACAAATGTAGGACCTCAGCCATCGGTAGGACATTTAAGACCAGAACCCAAAACATGAAATCCCTAATGATATGTCATTTGTATCCTAAAAATTCCTAAGGTTCAACTGGGACTCGATAACCGTCAGGGCATTGTTGGATATTCATCATTCAATTACATGATAACTAATATATTAATATATAAATGAAAATAACATTAAAACTGTATTTATTCATACGAACTTACCTCGACGATTTAAGCGTAAAAACGAAGCCAATCAATCCGAGGCTTTGGCTTTTCCCCGATCTAAATCCGTACGAGGTCTATCTTGATCTAAATAGGCAAACTTACAATTTTTCCCTAACATTTTAGCTTTTTTACAATTTAGTCCTTAAGCTCATAAGTTGAAATTTAAACATTTTAATCCTTTTCTCATGCTAGCAGAATTCTCTAGGTACCTAAATCAATCCATACAAATCATCATTTCATAATTTTACTGTGAACTTTTACCATTTTTACAAACAAGTCCCTAAATGTTATTTTTATCAAAAATCACTTTATAAAAATTGTTTATTCATTAGTTTCATATTATGTTGAAAAGCTCATTTTTAATTTTTTTATTTCTTGTTGGTGTAACTTCTTTTAATTCAGTATTTGATTTTTTTTCCAGTTTGGTAATTTAACTATCGATTATAACTAACTTTTCTAACCTTTTTCATACCCTTAACCTAATCCGCATTACAACTTTGTAAAGACCTCTTGATTGGTGTGTCATCTCATTTATAGTGGTAGATATTTGATTTTCAAGCAAGCCTATGGTAATAAGATTTCTTGTTTGACAGTTGAGTGCACATTGTTTGAACCTTAAACACTTTGAGTGCTTTGAGTGAATCTTTTGTGAGGATGTTATTTTTCATTGAGTTTGAATTTCAAGTAATTTTGGAGATAGGGAAGATGCCTAATGTTTTTAAAGTTTTAAATTCTCTGCTTGGATTGCTTGCGCTGTTTAGTTTCATTTTAGTTTAAATTTCCAATGCATGATTATCTATAAATTAGCCTAAGACATTATCAGTGAAAGCAATAAATAGAGGGAAGTTAACTTGATTGTGGGTTGAAGATTTTGCTTGAGGACAAGCAAATGCTTAAGTGTGGGGATATTTGATAGGTGCTAAAGGTAACATGTTTTAATCTCATTCTTAATGTGTTTTTGGGTGATTATTTGATGTGAATGGTGAATTTTATGCACCTAATCCTTTAAATTCCTTTTTTTTATACTTAGGAGCGCATTTGGGAGCAAAATGAGTGAAAATCGGAGTAAGTTTCAGGAGCCACACGGGTTGCCACACTACCATGTTCTAGATCATGTGGAAATCGCGAATCACATTCCAAACCTATGGGAAAACATATTTTTTTAGGATTTTCGTCCATTTTAAGACCTATGTATGACAAAAATAAGAAGATGGGAGTGAACCGTCATCGAATATTAAAGAAAGCAACTCAAAAAACACCATTGAAGTCGATTATGAAGCCGATTTCCGTCATGATTGAAGACTCCTATTTGATTTCTTAGGAGATTATAATGAGTTTCTTTATTTCCATCGGATATATTGTCTTTGAGATTTTTTTTATTTTGAAGCATGAACTTATTTTCTAATACCTAGGGGAGATGAACCCTATGATGAATTTTGTCGTTTTATTTTTATTTTACGTAAAAAGACTTGGATCTTGTTCTCAATTATGTGTGCTTAATTATTAGTTTAATATTTCTAGACTATTGATCCATGTTTGATGTGCTTAAATCAGAAGAGGAATAGACCCGTTTAAGAGTAGATCTAGCGTAATTGAGTAGAGTTGCATGCAATCCTAGAAATAAGACGACATAAATTACCGAATTAGAGTTAAATCTAATAGGGGAATCCATAGATCGAGTTAATGCAATAGTAAGGGTTTTAATTAGAAAAAAAATTAATTAATCAACCTAGAGTCAGTTGCTCTTATTCTTGAAAAGAGATATTAGCATAATTTAGGGATTTATACAGATCAAGATACTAAGTGAAGAAATTGCGTAATTTAGATTGATAATGACAGATGAAATCTAGGTGGATTCTTTCTTATATATTGTTTCTCTTCTTGGTTATTAATTGTTTATTTTCCTTAATTGTTCATTGTTGTGTTCGTTAGCAATTAGTTTAGTTAATTTTAGTTTTCGATCAGTCATTCAAATTTATCGGTTAAATAATTGAAAGACAATAATTACTAGTACTTTAGTCTTTGTGGGAACGATATATTTACTCACTGTAGCTATACTATAAATTGATAGGTGCACTTGCCTTAGTCATATTTTTAGTTGGTTTATGACTGCATCACCTATCTTCTTATTTTTGTTATAAATACGTCTTAGAATACCTGAAAAAAACCTAGAAAAATAATTTTCCACAGTTTAAGGTGCAAATTCGCAAAATTTACATACCTATCAGATGGCAGTATGCCAGGTCGTGTGGCTCACACGGCTGTGTTGAATGGGTCAGCCTGTGTGGCTTATATAGCTTGCTCTGATTTTCCAATTTTCGCTCATTTTTCACTCTTTTTTCTTTCAAATGCTCTATTAAGCTTAAAAACATGAATTTAAAGGATTAGGAGCATAAAATTCGCAATTTACATCAAATAATGATCCAAAAATGCATTAAAAATGAGATTAAAATATGTTAATTTTATTACATATCATTTACCAACTTATGATTTGTCACCAGTATTAACCTGACTCGGACTCAGATGGATACTCGGATCGTACAACCAGCACACTAAAATGGCATCGAAGTGTATCATGTTGGATCTAGTGCCCTTAGTGTAGTATATTCGTTTCTAAACTTGTAATTTTTATTTTCAAATAAATTGGTAAATAAAACAAATTCATGGATTACATTAATATACTTTGTATAATTGTCCTCATGTGGTTTTTGCATGCAAAGCAAAATAGAAGTAAATGTTGGTTCACTAGTCTAATGTTTAAACTAATACTAAACAGTATTACTTGGTCGAGTCGTTATACTGAAAGACAACTTTTATTAGTAGACGAACCTAAACATGTCGTTAGTCTAATCAGAAATGAGCAAATCGATTGAAAGAATAATATGTTGTCTATCAAGTCAATTGGGAAGATGCTTTGTCTTGGGAATTAGAGTGAATTGTAACACCCCTTACCCGTATTCAACACCGAAATAGGATACAAGGCATTACCATAACACATACACTTGTAAACGTATTTATCTGAATTATAAAATTTCATCTAAATTAAAACTTTCAAATTATTAAAATGCTTTTATAATTCTTCACAATATATCCTCAAAATATTATATTCATAAATAATAGGACCTATGAGACCCGATACATACTCAAGCAATTCAATGCTTCATTCCCATTTCATTCAATTCACAATTTCAAATGATAGATTCATGTAAATGAGCTCAATATCATTAGCTGTTTAATTTCCGTCACTTAAATTCACATACACATAATTTATTAACATAACCTGTCAAACACAATCTCTGAATGATGAGATCACATAATTGAGCTTAATTTCACTATTCAATTTGTTTTATTACATAAAATTTGCTTAACACTTACCACAATTTGTCAAATTAGAGAACGTCTTACGAAATTGAGTACTTCGTTTTCACATTGCCATAGTATAACTATCGTCTTGCACATCGTTGCATATCACACACCATAGCCATAGCCCAGCTATGGTCTTACACGGAAACACATATCACACCGATGCCATATCCTAGATATGGTCTTACACGGAAATCACATAATCATATTTTCACATGTTGCCATGGTCAAACCGTGGTCTTTTCCATCAATTCATCACATATCACTGAATGAAAGTACTCATTCCTGTGTTCTACTCAATTTGACCTCTTAGTTCCTTTTTCGTACTTTTACAATATTCACACTTTAAATACGAACATATGAAATGATTCGTCACTTCTTTCATTTACTAACAAATAATTATTAAATTCAGCTATATGAACTTACAATTTGATTTTATAACAATAATGATAATCATAATTTCATAATAACTATTTAAAATAAAACATTATATCATTTTCTAATTCAACGTTTATCGATTATAATCAGGCATATGAACAATATATATTTTATTTGTCCTCCTCTTCCTGTCCATTCTACATCCTTAATGTACATAACACTCTTATAAATAACATTTTCTATAATTTTACTATTCACTCACATGTATATTCAAAGCTGTCTATCCGAGTCAGAGTTACTAAATTATTTTATCCGGAGCTACAGAGCTCCAAATAAGATCCGTTAGTTTTCCCCGAAACTAGACTCATATATCTTTTTACCATAAAATTTTTAGAATTTTTTGCTTAGCCAATAAGTATAGTTTATTCTTTAAAGTTTCCTTGTTTCACTGCTCGACAGTTTTCACCCCTCTTCACTAAAAATTAATTGTCTCATTGTACAGAATTCGGATAATGTTTATCCCATAATTATTTTTTTACAATTTTTAATGATTTTTCAAAGTTAGAACAGGGGAACTCGAAATCATTCTAACCTTGTCTCACAAAATTAATTATATCTCATGATTTTCAATTCCATTGCTTACACCATTTCTTTTATGAGAAACTAGACTCAATAAGCTTTAATTTCATATTTTATTCATCTTCTAATTCGATTCCCACAATTTTTGGTGATTTTTCAAAGTTAGACTACTGCTGTTGCCCAAAACTGTTTTAGTGTAAAATTTTGATTACCAATTTGACCCTAAACTTTTAATACATGACAATTTCATCCCTAGGCTCAAAAAATGAAATTCTTGCAATTTAATCCTTGATCCAAGCCTAATAATTCTCATACATATCAATAACAGCCCATGGATTCCATGAAATTTTAGAATTTTTTCCACAATTTTAATACTTTTCAATTTACTCCCTAAAATATGTTTTCATCCAAAATTCTTTAATAAAACACCTTTAAACATCCATTAACATCTCAATTTCATCATAAAATAACAAAAATCATATGAACTTATCAATGGTATCTTCCAAAACTTTCGACAAAATGAGAAACTAGTAGAATACTAAGTTGGACTAATTGTAAAAAGTCTAAAAATATAAAAATTTCAAGGAAAAAGCAAGAATTAAACTTACTTGAAGCTAAAATATGGAAGACCAGCTCTAAAACCTCTTCCATGGCTGTTTTCCACTGAAATTTCAAGAAGAAATGGTCTTGAAATCCTTAAAATAAAATTTGGCCACATAAACTTTATTGTAATTCCAATTTTGTCCTTAAATACATAAATAAAATTGGTCCATTTACTCCTTTAGTCCTTCCTTATTTAATTGTTAAGCTATTTAATCACTTTAGCAAGTTTTGCATCTTTTCAATTTAGTCCTTTTTAATTAATTGATTGCCGAAACATTAAAATTTTCTGACGAAACTTTAACACTACCATATTGACACTCCGTAAATATTTATAAAAATATTTACAGCTCAGTTTATAACATCGAGGTATCGATACCTCTTTTCCTCAATTTCTTGACTTAATAAATTTTTATAAAACACAAATTACTAATTCAAAAATCTCTTAAAAATCATATTTGGCTCGTAATTATTAAATAATAAAATTTACGAGCTTATTTTTTGAATTTGGTGATCTCGTACCACTGTTTTCGACATTTTTGAAAATCGGGCTATTACATGAATGACTTCGAGAAGATAGAGACATAGATGTGGCTGACTAGACTAACAGTATATTGGACTAGACCCAAGAAGAATAGATCCTGAATCTGTTTATGAATTTTTCACTTGTGAAATTCATAGTGTGACATACCTAAATCTTAAGTGTATGAAGGACTATGTATGTGTGACTTGTATACTTTGATGTAAGTAAAAGCCTGAGTTCAAAAAGATAAGAAACTAAAAGTTGGTGCGTTGGGTATACGACTTCTGCAGTATGTAGCGTCATTCACAACAGTGGACATGGGTGAATGATATCCTCTTGTTGGCATTACATGGTTGGTGAAAAGTAAACGTGGCCAGGGGTTGTTCATATTTGTGATGAATGACTTGATTACTATTTTATAGTAATCGACTTTTCATGCAGGAAGATGCAATGGTTACCATGAGATAAAATAGGATTATATTGGGAGAACAGATATTATCCCAAAGAGATTAAGGATATCCTATCAAGGTAACACACTTATGAAAATGTCATTGGACAAGCACTAATCGAGTTGCTTTCGTAATGATATGTCATTAAGGATAGCTCAAACATGATACTATAGTGGAATGACCTCGTGACTAAATGAGTTTATAAATAACTGGAAAAAAGTTGTAATTGTTACACTAAAATCGTGCGACCAAGTACAGGTGAACTCAAACTAGGGATGTATCACTCTATTAGAGAGAGTATATACCAAAATGGATAATGTTCTTTTCGAAAAAGGAAAAGTAAATAAACGTGTTTTTAGATCGGGTCAACCTATGATGTTCCATACTCGAATTTGGGGGTTGGGTCGGGTGTGAAGTGTCACACTTGAGCTATGAATTCCACTGTTGTGAATGACGATACATACTGCACAACTCATACATCCAATGTACCAGATTTCAATTCCTTATCTATTCGAACTTAGGTTTTTACTTACATCAAACTGTATGAGTCACGCATACATAGTTCATCATCCACTCGGGATTTAAGTATGCCACACTATGAATGTCACAAGTGAATAAATCCATAAACAAATTTATCATGAGATATTAAAGATATTAAAGATATCCTATGAGGGTAACACACTTATGATAAAATAGAATCATATTAAGAGAACGAATTTATCCTAAAGATATTAAAGATATCCTATGAGGGTAACACACTTATGATAAGGTCATTGGACAAACACTTATTGAGTAGCTTTCGTAATGGTATATAATAAGAAAGAGTCCAATCATGATACTTTAGTGAAATGACTTTATGACTAAATAATGTTGTAACTAATAGGTAAAAAGCCAGAGCTTAATTACAAATTATTTAAGCCCTAATTATCTAAGTCCAATCAGTTCCTCCACTAGCTCGATAAGTAGAAACGAATTGCATGTAGAACCAACAAATATAAATTGAATGAAAACGATAAAGTAAAAGAAATCGATCGCATGTAAATGCGTTTTCTCACTATGTATAAAAAGATGACTTGAGAATTAATTTAAGCTTTTCGAAATATTAATTAATTAATTAATTAATTAATTGAAGTCCTAAGATGAAATTACATTAATTAGTCATGATAGATTTGTTGACTAAGTAAATTAAATACATTTCCTTATAAATTCTATTACAATAAAGTTGTGATGACTTTAACATAATTAGAATTGAGTTAAGAGGATTATTTAATTGAGAAATTAATTTAGTTAATTGAATTAATTGTTTAAATAAATAATATTTTAGGTGATAGAAAATAAATATTAGGTAAGATAAATTATAAGTGTTGGACAAAAATTCGGGAAGCACATATAATTGGACCCAATACACAAAAGGCTCAACTAGGCCTTGTGGAACACAAGGAACAACAAACCCTAGTGTATTTAAGGCTGTGCTATCACCCTTATCTCTTCTATTTAGAGTAGAAGTTGTATTTTCTATTAACATATTATTATTTAATTAGACCTTATTCGAAAAGAACTCTTGTACCATTTCTATATAAATAGGGACTATGTGTTAAAGAATTTACACAACTTCTCATACGTCATTTTTTTTGCTAAAAAGTAGTGGAAATTTATTTTAAAAAATAAATTATATTTTTTTGGAAAAACACAAAAGTTCCGTTATAGAGAAAATTTACTTTCCTATTAAAAGTAAACGAAAATTTTTTATTCTATGATTTGGTTTGTGTCGATCGAGCACACACTCAAGGTAATTTGTGGTTTGAGGATAGTGGAGAAGCTCATTCGGTTGAATGTCTAGATCAAATTTAGTTTGCCTCACATAAAGCATAAATATATTTTAGTTAAAGTTTATTTGTATAAATAAAACAAACGACTCGGTTTAAAAAATTTTTAAATTTTTGTTGTACCTAAAATAATTGTTTTCTTAACTGATTTTTCCAACAAAGATAACATATGAAATCAACATATTTATACATGTAGGCACCCTAGTACACTCCACAAACTAGAAATACGCTACTTTCATACTTTTGATGGTCATGGTGATAGTGAGATGTCCCTGTTTGAGCTAGGCTTCAAGGATCCACTGGTTGATAATCTACACACAATAACAATAGTGTGTAAGCATTATGCCCTGTTTGAGCTAGGCTTCAAGGATCCACTGGTTGATAATCTACACAGAATAACAATAGTGTGTAAGCATTATGCTTAGTAATTTCTAATAGAATTCAATATACTTACCTTGTTTGGAGGTGAGCACACCATATACCATAAGAACATACTGTCTGTTGGGAAATTTGCCCATATTGTAGTAAACATGTAATTATTTTCTATGTATTTGAATGATGAATAAATAAATTTCATAATTTATGTTATGCCTTTTGTATTTTTGTTTTTCATATTTTGCATGCATAGTGAAATTGTGAAAAACAAATATTAGGTCTTTGATTTTCTAAGTTCAAACTGATGATAAGTGACATTGTAGGAATGTTTACATTACGAGAAAGACAACTTACTTTAGTAGATAATCTAAATGAGTCTGTAATCCCGTAAAAGAATCAAAGTGAGCATTTGGTTCAAATACTGCGAAGAATTATTATGTTTTCTACAATTCCAATTGAGGAGAAGGCTAGTCTTGGCTATCGGAGCAGTTGACTCCACGAGTAGAGATATAGATGTACTTATTGGTAGAATGATACATTAGACTGAACCCAAGATGAATTATATCCGAATTCATTTGTGAATTAATTCACTTGTGACATTCATGATGTGATTTACCTAAATCTTAAGTTAGTCATTCACCATGCGTATGTAACTCATGTGCTTTGATATAAGTGGAAGCTTATGCTTTAAAGATGATCTAGTCAATAGCCGGTATGTTGGGTACATGACTTGTGTATGTCATGGCTTTACTAGGATCAGTGGAATTCATAGCTTAATTAAAAAGTTAATGATATCCTCTCATTGGCATTGTGTGGATTGATAAATATGAAACGTGGCCATGAGTTGCTTGTTCTCGAACGTTCAATTTATCACAATCATTTGTTGACAATGATCATATTAATCATTAAGAAGACACAATGGTGACAATAAGATAAAATAGGATTGTATTGAGTGAACGGATTTAACTCAAAGGAATTAAGGATATCATATGAGGGTAACACACACATGAAGAGGTCATTGGACAAAGTAGTTCGATGAATTGCTTTCATAAAGAGTATACAATAATGATTTTTCAATCATGGTACTTCTTGTGGACTGAATCCATGAATAAGTAATTGCGAATTATCGGAACGATACTTCTGGACATAATTGTAATTACTAAAGCCTAATTCTATATGTATGATTGGTCTCTTTGCTAGCTTAACAAAAGCTCGATCAAACTGCATTTTAATTAGAAGAAAATTTTATGACTTTGGAAATAATTGCATTGAGTCGATTTATGCAATGTGGAATTAAATTGGGCAGTTGTAGGAATTGTTCAATTAGAGAATTTGATTAAAAAATTTTCTTGAATAATTAATTTGGAAATTCTAAGTACTTTTTGGGAAAAGTAATTTTGATCAAGTAAAATTAAATTAATGAAATTAGTTAAAATTAATGATATTTTTAGAAATTAATTTTCTAGTCAGATAATTAACCCAATGTGTAATTGAACTTGAAAATTGTTTCTGAGATTGTAAATTGGGCCCGAAAGCCCAAAACTGAGACCCAGACCCAAAAATTAGTCGAACCGAACCTAGTATGTTAAATCGGGTTGACGGTCCGACTAGTGGCTGGCCGGACTAGTCGGGCTGTAATTGGCCTAGACCGGAGCGGTAGAAACCAAACCTACTCGGGGTGCCATTGGCAACGACGGTGGTATTCTGGCGGTCGAAAAATGGTCGATGGTGATGGGTCTTTGGTGGTTGAGCAAGAATTACACTCTTACTTGGACTCTACTAGAGAATTTGATTTTATATTGACTATTCCAAAAATAATATTATTTTATTAAAATTAAAATTAAATTAAATTAAATACTTATCTTAATAGTATTTTATTAATTTAATATTAAAGTGATTATCTTAATATTAAATTAAATATTTATATGTTTATCTTGTAGATAAATATTATATTAATTTAATATTAAAGTAATTAAGTTGAATCATAGTTGAACTCTCTAAACTCTCCCTATATAAAGAGAGTCTTGGGTCATTATTTACACACACTTGTGGTCAAGAGAAATTTGTAGAGAGTTCTCTAAAGAAATTATTTCAGAAAATTTCTAGAAATATTTTTCTTATTTAGAACTTGGCCCAAGAGTTTAGAGAAATTGTGAAATTACCCCACTGGTAATTTTTGTGAAAATTTTCTAATTTGAAGTGAGCCCACGCTCGACAGACGTGAGCTTGAGGATAGCAGAGAAGACGACTCGGTCAAAGCGTTAATCCTAGACAAAAAAAAAGATACAATTTTGGTTAAGTGTTTATTACTTTAGATATCACAACCAATTTCTTATTTTTGATTGTTTTAAAACTCTAGCTTTTCCCTAAATTTATTTTCTGCTACGTTTTTCAAACATGTTTTTTCAATGATTGGTATCAGAGCTAGGTTGTGCTCTATCTATAAGTATAAACAATAATTAAAATAAATTTCTCTTCTTCTTAAATGATTTGATTGCATAGAAAGTGACATTTTTTAGATCTTATGCATGTTTTGAGTTATTTGTGGGAATGGATGCATTATTATATATTTTTTATATAATTTTTTTGTCAAGGTTTCGGTTCTTAGGAAAAAGACTGTGGACTTTCATCTCCACGTAAGACTATTTTTTTTTAAATTCATAGAATTCTTTTGAGCCTGAAACGAAAATAGGACTTAAATGTAACTTTTCCAAAAGAAGTCCATGACGTGGAGAAGATGGAGCGATGACAGTTGAAGACCTAAGGAATGCATTGTGGCAAAAAACTATGTAATTTTATTTTTCATTTATTTTTTAGAAATAGAATCATGGAAACATTGGTTGACAATTTTATTTTAATTACCTATATCCTTATATATATCTATTTTATAATTGTTTATGATATTTGTATTATGTAATGTTATAATTGTGATATATATATATATATATATATATATGAGATGATCCACAATTGATAGATTAAAAAAAATAAGAAGTGTGGTAATGAGAAAGTACATGTGTTGTATTATTCTATTAACTTCTTTAGGTTATTCAATTACTGTAAGAAGTGTGGTAATAAGAAGGTGCATGTCTAAGATTGACTCTGGCTAGGAAAGGCTTGGTTTTTATGTGGTCAAATTTGACTCACCTTCTTTCCTGATACCCTACCTGGTGCACGATTCATATTCATTTCTTCAGTTTTTCCCTTAAAAGAAAAATTGTGGAGAATCAAAATTGTTTGTTTTATGATTGATTGATTCTTATGAATAAATGAATGTGAATATTATAAAATTGTCATAGCATGCTATGCATATATTAGAAGCATGTCATAAAGATTAGGTAAGAATGCCACTAAGACTATTGTATGGACAATCTTGAAATATGAGATAAAAAAAAACCTTTCATGTTATTTTAAAATATTGAGCTGGACAAGGTCATTGAACAAGACGTACGACCTCCATTGATAGTCCCTAAGTGATAGCATGATAAAGTTTCGAGTCGGTTCCTACCCTGGCTACACCCCAAGGTAAATTTTATCATGTGGGTTCACTAGATAGGATTTCCTTTTAAGGACAGCTAGTCATGCATGACTCTCAGTGAGATTGTTCCAAGATGACTCACAAATAAAAGCATGTTCATGATGGGTGTTGAGTCAATGGTTACACACTCAAGATCTTTTATTATTAGATAATTTCCCAAGAAACGATATTTAAGCTAGAGACGATGGTCAAACATTAAACTGTCGTTGGTTTGTATGGAGTCTTGAGGATTTAATCCATCTTCTTAGTAGTTAATCATGGGACCCCAAGGTGACATAATTGATAGGTGTGAGAATGATCGTAGCAATGGAAAAATGTTTTTCCAAGGTTTTAATACAAGACACATGCATTATACTTCATTCTTAATATGTTGCTAAAATGAAAATATTTGCTTAATACAAAGATAATAATTAGTGAATCTTTATTTTTTACTTCAAATATGTCTACTACTCCTCTTATTAGCATTCTTACTGAGAATAAATTGATTGGGGATAATTTTAAAGAATGGAAACGAAACTTCTAATAGTTCTCAACTGTGAGAAACACAAAGTCGTTCTTGATGAAATGTTTCCTCCTGAAGCTTAGCCTAAAGCAAGAAATTGCTAAAGAGATTCTGACTCGATTGGTCGATGTTATATGTTAGTGAGCATGAGTAGTGTGTTGCAAAAGCAAATAGAGAATTTTCATACTTCCAAAGAGACCATGACAAATTTAGAGGATTTACTCGAAGGCCAAGTCACATTAGGTCAACTGTACGCTATTAGAAATTTGATGAACTCTCAGTAGAAACCCGACACTATGATCAAAAAACATATGCTTAAGTTTATAGGATTCTTTGTGGAAACGGAGGACAATGGGGCTGAACTAGACATGGACACTTAGATTGAATTAGTGTTCAAATCCTTAACCAAGGAGTTTGCTGGTTTTAGGGCCACTTACAACTTAGGGAACAATGCATTTATCTTGACTCAACTCATGAAGAAATTACAGTCCTATGACTTGATGTTGAATGGTGGTAAGCCGGTTCAAGAGAAACCTGAGGCAAACTTAGTTGTGGGGCCCTCTCCCTCTAAGGGGAAACAAAAAGTTAAGGGAAAGAAAAAACCGACTAAGTCTTCAGTTCCACCTCGTGTGGACAGAAAGAAGGCTAAAAGGTCGAAAGATTCTAAAAAGATAAAATATTTCTTCTGAAACAAAAAAGGAGATTTCATATCAAACTGTAAGGAGTATTTGGATTACTTAGCCGAAAAGCGCAAAGGTATGAAAATCTTAGTGGTTGAAACTTGCTTAGTGGAAAAATCAATTCACAACTAGGTTATTGATTCTAGAGCCACTAACCATGTGTGTGTTTCTTTTTATGTGTTTACTGAAACGAGAAGTCTGTATGGTAGGAGCCTCTTGCTGCGGACTGGAGATAGGAGCTTTGTTTCAGCCGAAGTAATGGGAGAAGTTATTTTACATTTTGATAATTTTAGGAAGATTGTTTTAAAGAATGTATTTTATGTACCTCATTTTAAGAGGAATTTAATTTGTGTAACATGTTTATTTTATGATAATTATACCACTACATTTAATAAAAGGATTACTATTCACAGAAATAGTTCTTTAATCTATAATGGATGGATGGAAAGCAATATTTACTTTATCAAACCAAATAACTACTCGATGTTTCAAACTTAAATAGTGAATAAAAAGCTTAAAACTTCTCACTGTAATGAGAGGTACTTGTGGCACTTAAGACTTGGTCATATTAACTAAGAAAGAATCACTAGACTCGTGATAGGTGGTCTCTTTAATATGCTTAAGGAAGTTAGTCTTCCACAATGTGAATCTTGCTTGGAAGGTAAAATGACTAAGAGTTTTTTTAATATGAAAGGTACAAGGGCCAACCAACCTTTAGAACTTGTGCACATTGATGTATGTGGGCCCATGAACATCAATGCCTGAGGAAGTTACGATTTTTACATGACTTTCATCGAGGACTATTCTCGATATGGATATGTTTATTTAATGGACCACAAAAGTGAAACCTTTGATGGATTTTGAGATTTTCATGCGGAAGTGGAAAAGCAATTAGGTTTATCCATAAAGAATCTTTGGTCTAACTGAGGTGGAGAATACTTATTCGACGAGTTCTTAGGATACCTCATAGAGAATAAGATTTTATCCCAATTGACTGCATTGGACACTCTACAGCAAAATGATGTAGTTGATAGAAGGAATAAAGGTTGACATGGCTCGTTTAATGTTAAGCTATTCACAACTTCCTACTTCCTTCTAGGGATATACAATACAAATGTCTTGCTATATTTTAAATGATGTGCCAACCACGTCTGCTTGTAAGACACCTTATGAACCGTGGCATGCAAAGAAATTTGCTCTAAATCACTTTAGAATATGGGGTTGTCTAGCACACATTTTGGATAAGGATGCAAAGAAGTTGGATGCACAGACATAATTGTACATGTTTGTAGGATATTCGAAAGGAACAAAGGGTGTATTATTCTACAATATAAACGATAAAACAATCAAATTTTCTACTCATGTTACTTTCCTTGAGGAAAGTTCAAGAATAACTTTAAGCCTTGAAGTAAGGTGGTACTCAAGGAACTTTCAGGAGTTGTAGAACAATCACCAAGTTTAATTCTCGAGAAAGTTGTAGAAAGATCTGCAAACAATCAACAGCATAGGGGAATCCGTTGTAATGGGAGAGTTTCTAAGAAACCAAACTTCTTCATCTATTATGGTAATATTTATAACACGGAAGCCAATCATGAGTATGATGATCCACTCACTTATGAGGAGGCTATACAGGACGTTGATTCCAAGCTCTAAAAACAGGCCATGAATGTCGAGATGGATTCTATGAAATTTAATACGGTATGGGAACTTTTAGACTTACTGGTTGGGATTAAACTTATAAGGTGTCAGTTGATCTACAAGAAGAAGAGAAATGTGTAAGGGAATGTGGAAACACATAAAGTTAGACTTGTAAGGAAAGGCTACACACAAAAAGAAGGTATCAATTACAATGAGACCTTCTCTCTAGTAGCCATGTTCAAGTCTATCCGCATACTCTTATCTATTACTACTGCTCTCGATTACGAGATCTAGAAAATGGATGTCAAGACAACATTATTGAATAGTTATCTTGATGAGACTATTTATATGGTTCAACCCACTGCCTAAATTGTTAAAAGAAAGGTGGAGAAAGTTTGCAAACTGCTAAAATCCATTTATGGACTGAAGCAGGCATCCCGCTCATGGGATAAAAGATTTGATTAAACGATAAAAACTTTTGGGTTTGAGAAAAACAATGATGAACCTTGTGTTTATAAGTGTATAAAGTACAAAAGGTGGTCTTCCTCGTTTTGTATGTCGATGATATTCTACTTATCAGAAACAATGTAGGAGAATTATCATTGATTAAACTGTGGTTAGCTCAACAGTTTAGGATGAAGGACTTGGGTGAAGCTAGTTATATTCTTAGAATTCGAATAAAACTGTAGCTTTATCACAAGCTTCACACATCGGTAAGGTACTAGAATGTTTTACAATGACCGATCCAAAGCCAAACGCTTAACCGACTCCATCAGGTTTTCACCTTTCTCTAGATGATTGTCCAAATACACCAGAAGAAATAGAGCTTATGAGTAAGGTTCCATATGCTTCGGTAGTTGGAAGCCTTATGTAAGCGATGTTTTGCACACGTCCAGATATCTGTTTGGTAATAGGAATGGTTAGTCGGTATCAGATGAATCTTGGTCTTAAGCATTGGCAAGCTGTAAAGCATATATTAAGGTATCTTAAAAGAACCAGGGATTATATACTTGTGTATTTTGGGGAGAACCTTACTCCTATTAGATACACAGACTCAGACTTCTAAACTTGTAAAGATTCAAGGAAATCAACATCGGAAAATGTATTTGTCCTGGGCCATGGAGCCATAGTATGGAGAAGTGTAAAACAAACTTGCATCGTTAACTCTACTATGGAGGCCGAGTATGTGGTTGCCTCTGAGGCAACGAAAGAAGTAATATGACTTCAAAAGTTCTTAATTTATCTTGAAGTCATTCCTGGTATGGAAAAAGCTATAACACTGCATTGTGATAATAGTGTTGCAATAGCTAATACAAAGAAAATGAAAAGTCACAAGAGCACGAAACACATTGATCGAAAGTATCACTTGATACGAGAGGCAGTAGCTGAAGGAATTGTAGATGTGATGAAAGTAGCTTTTGAAGATATCCTAGCGGTTCTGTTTACTAAGACTCATGTAACTAGGAGTTTTTACAAACACGCCGAGGATATGGGAATGCGAAAGATGACACATTTACTTTACTAGGGCATGTGGGACATTGTTGGGAATTATGCCAATATTGTACTAAATATGTAATTGTTTTCTATGTATTTGAACGATGAATAAATAAATTTCACATTTCATACAATTTCTTTTGTATTTATGTATTTCATATTTTGCATGCACAGCGAAATTGTGACAAATAAATATTAGCTCCTTGATTGTCTAAGTGCAAACTGATGATAAGTGGCACTGTAAGAACATTTACATTACGAGAAAGACAACTTACTTTAGGAAATAATCTAAATGAGTTCGTAATCCCGTAAAAGAATCAAAGTACGCATTTGATTCAAATACTGAGAAGAATTATTATGTCGTTTATAATTCCAATTGAGGACATGACTAGTCTTGGATATCGGAGCAATTGACTCCACTAGTAGAGAATAGGTGTATTCATTAACAGAATAATAAATTGGACTAGACCTAAGATGAGTTAATTCTGAATCCGTTTGTGAATTAATTCACTTGTGACATTCATGATGTAATTTACCTAAATCTTGAGTTAGCCATTGACCACGTGTATGTAACTCATGTGCTTTGATATAACTAGAGGCTTATGCTCTAAAGATGATCTAGTCGATAGCTGATATGCTAGGTACATGACTTGTGTATGACATGGCCTTACTAGGATTAGTGGAATTCATAGTTCAGTTAAAGAGTTAATGATATCCTCTCATTGGCATTGTGTGGATTAATAAATATGGAACGTGGCCAAGAGTTGCTTGTTCTTAAAAGATCAATTTATCAGAGTCATTTGTTGACAGTGATCATATTAATCATTAAGAAGACACAATGGAGACAATGAGATAATATAGGATTGTATTGAGTGAACGAATTTAACTCAAATGAATTAAGGATATCATATGAGGGTAACACACACATGAAGAGGTCATTGGACAACATAGTTGGATGAATTGCTTTTGTAAAAAGTGTAAAATAAGACGTTTTCAATCATGGTACTTCTTGTGGACTGACTCCGTGATTAAGTAATTATAAATTATCAGAACGATGCTTCTAGACATAATTACAATTACTAGATCCTAATTATATATGCCTGATTGGTCCCTCCGTTATCTCAACAATAGCTCAATCGGACTGTATTTGAATCAGAAAAAAATTCTACGACTTCGGAAATAATTTAATTGAGTCGATTTATTCGATGTGGAAATAAATTAGGTGGTCATAAGAATTGTTTAACTAGAGTTATGAAATAGCTGAGGGGGTAGTTGATTGCTCCATCTATCTTCTAAGTTAAAAGCCTTCAGTTCATGAGTGAGTATTCAAATTGCGACATGATGGACTACTTGGAAATTTAGTGTATGCTACATTGAGATTGTTAAGTAAAGAACATCATGTGTCAAGATGAATCCCCTAGTAGAAATACTTTTAATTGAGTTATGCAATGCCAGATTGTTAAAAGAAAACTGAGCTTAGATAACAGATACACTAAGTACATTAGGAGGTGCTTGCTATAGTCGAAATTGCATGAGTAATTAGAAATTCTTATTTTTAGGGCAACATTTTCTGCACTTTCTTTTGCTAAACAAGCTTATAAAACTTGAGTAAATTTTTGGAAACAAAAGATTGCTAAGAACTGAAGTATAAAATATGCTCTACATAGCTTGACATTACAAAATGTAATTATATTGTTGTGGCAATTCATTCATGCATATTTTGCTTAAGGACAAGCAATAGCTCAGGTTCGGGGGTGTGATAACTCTTGAAAAGAGTTATATTTTAAGCCCCTAGACTTGGTTAATTATTCGTACTTGAGTAAATTTAGTTGCATTTTAGGAAATTATATTATTATTTTTACTACATTGCATCATAAAGCTTGGATTGTACTTTCAATGTCACTATATGTTACTTTTTCTTATGTGAGGAAAGGAATTGTGTGTTGTTTATAGTAGGTACAGAAAGGAGGAAAAAAAGTGAATGAGTGAAGTTTTGTCATGACAAAAGGTGGATAGATTGCTAGAAGAAATGCCATGACAATTCCAGGAAGATACTAACTCAACTGTAAATTCGTGCCACTCTCAGCCAGCTATACTCGTACTAGAAATATCTACCTAAAAAAGAGGGAGAAAAGAGGGCCACTACCCTATAAAAAGAATAAAGAGAAAAAAAAGGAAGGAGACAGTTTTTCCTCTCGCACAATTCAACGTGGGAGATCCAGAGATGCGATGAAAGAGGGTAACAAGTAAGGAATAGAGTAGAAACAGAAGGAAGAAGGATAAGCATTCAACCCTGTGGTTCGTAAGATATTGCAGCACCGGAGTTGAGGGTTAGATTGGTGAAAGCTTTCTAAAGTTCTTCCTTCATTATCTTAATTGATTTTTGTGAATTTTAACTGTGAAAATATGTTTTGAATGATACTTTCATTTTGGATTTTAAATTCCAACTCATGAGCTAATCTCATTGGGTTGGGATTACTGGATGAATATTTAGTTCCTTTAATGACCAAGGCATTATCCTGATTAGATTTAGTATTTCATTCGATTTGCCCTATTTTAAAATGTATGCATGTAGTCTCTAGACATAGATGAATGTATGGTATGGCCATAAACTTGATTTAATTCTAAAAAGGTTAGATGAGTTGGATTGTGATTGAATGATAAAAGCGATTATTCGACATAATACTCGTAACACTTTAGACATAGAGCTACGCTCTGTACAGAGAAAGAAAGAAATAGTGTTGGATATCCTTCTTAAGGCTTGTAGACATGCAAAGCGTAGGGTAGCTTGAAGTCTGACTCTTGAAAGAAGTAGACTACCTTAGATTTAATCTAAATAATAGATTGGTTAAGATTTTCCATTGCATTATTATGTTATGAGAAAAGAATCTTAGTAATCCTAACCTTCCCATTCAACAACATAGATCCTTTCGACTTTGTCTCTGTATCTTTGCCACAACATTATAAGTTAGTTATTTGATTTTAATATTGCATACGTGATTATTCCTCTACAAATTGTTATTCTGTTTTGCCACAGCCTAATTCATATAGTTTATAGTAATAGCTTAATCGAATTAATCCTATCCAATCCCTAAGGAGACGATCTTACTTACTACTTTATTAATTGAGTCAACGTGTACACTTGCACATTCGCATATTATATTCACACGCGACACTACTCAACCTAGCACTACAGTGGAGTGTCCTTAAACTACTTCTTTTATTGAATCACTCTTACTAAAACTTACTTTTCTAATCAACAACACGATGGAGTAAATAAAGTGATGCTGACTTAGTAGGCAATTCTAAGCATTGGAGTATTTGATGATATCATTATTTTTAAAATATTATATATATTTTAATCATTAAGTATTACTGTTACACCGAACTTAACCTCAAGAATTTTGAAGTCTATTAAAAGAAACCTACTTAAGACTAATTGTAATTGAAATTAGTGCATTCTACTTTTAGGGGTCAACTTTTAAGCAACTATCCTAAGCTAACTCACCTAATTCACTCTCACAATTTTCTAGGAATGTCGAAGAATTAAATTTCTCATTGAACATCATAGGAAAAAATATACTCATCATAGTCTAACAATCTTTGGCATTTATGTGTCATGGAAAAATAAACGTCAAAGAAAAAATGAAGAACTATTCGAATGCAACCTATATGCAAAACACACCCCCAAACCTAAGGGATTTTTTGTCCTCAATGCATGAATAAACAAAAATTATGAATGCACAAACATATATATGGATAGAAAATGATAACACAAAAATGATGAATGCCTGCAAAAATGAAATGAAAAACAAATAACATAAAAAAATGAATGAAGCTTAGAGTGAAACTGTTGTTACTTTGAATGTAAGCCCAGCCTTTATATCTTTGACTTCAACAGCTCCATGAGGATAAACATGAACTATTTCAAAAGGTCCTGATTAATGAGACTTTAATTTTCTCAGAAAAATTTGAGCCTAGAATTTAACAAAAACACCTGTTGTATAGGTTCTAATTATCGTGGCATAATCTTCTTGTCATGCCATTGCTTTGTCTTCTATTTCTACAGTTGAGCGTTCTCATATGCCTGAGCTCGAAATTCCTACATCTCATTTAGCTCAAGTAACCATTTATTACCAGCAGCGATCCAATCCATGTTCAGGTTCTTGATGGCCCAAAATGCTTATGTTTGAGCTCAACAGGTAAATTTCAAGGCTTCCCATAGACAAGCTTGAAAAGTGACATCACCAATGGTGTTTTGAACACAGTACGATTTGCCCATAGAGCTTCATTCAGTCTGGATGATCAATCTTTGCGAGTTGGATTTATCACTTTCTCCAAAATTTGTTTAATTTCTCAATTAGAAACTTCAGCTTGTCCATTTTTCTAGGGGTGACATACCGTGGCAATCTTATGCCTTACCCCATACCTATTCAATGCGTTAGTGACCAATTTGCAATCGAAATGGGAGCCCTCATTATTAATAAGTGCATGGGGTGTACCAAATCTTGTGAAGATATTTTTATGCAAGAATTGCACCATCGACTTGGCATCATTAGTAGGGAGAGCAACAGCTTCTACCTACTCGGAGATCTAACCTAAGGCCATAAGTATGTACATATTCCCCCAAGAAGGTGGAAATGGACCCATAAAGTCAATCCCCCACACATCAAACAACTCAACTTCTAAAATTTTTTGCAATGGCATTTCATGCCTCATCGATTGGTTTCTCGTTCGTTGATAGTAGTCTTATGTCTGATAGAATTTATGAGCCTATTTTAAAAGAATTACCCAATAGAAACCAGATTAGAGAACCTTTACAATAGTTCTAATTCCTCCGAAATGTCCTTCGTAAGGTGCTAAATCTCAGTGTTGCAAAATGCTCTGAATCTCATCATCCGGAACATCTCTTAATAAGTTGATCCGCACAATGTTTGAATAAGAAAGGCTCATCCCAATAATATTGCTTGGCATCATGAAGAAATTTCCTTCTTCTTTGACTAGTGAGCTTAGGTGGCAGCAACCCACTTAGGAAATTTACTATATCGGCATACCAAGGTAATGCCGTGACAACTAGAAATTGCTCATATGAGAATTCTTCCTTAATGAGTTGTATATTGCCATCTTCATTTCCTGTTTCTAAACTTGTTAAGTGATCAGCCACTTGATTCTTGGTCCCTTCCTAATATCAAATTTCAAGTTCAAATTCCTGCAGCAGTAATATCCACTTGGTCAACTTAGGCTTGGCATCCTTCTTGGTTACTAAATACTTAATCGCAGAATGGTTTGTATAAATTGTGACCTTGGTACCAACTAGATAGGATCTGAATTTTTCAAACACAAATATCACAGCTAATAGCTCCTTTTTAGTATTAGTTATGTTGTGTGTCTGTCAGGGTCCTGCTCGCATAATATATCGCATGGAATACCTTGCCCTTCCTTTGCCCCAATACTACTCCTACTTTAAAATCACTAGTGTTGCACATAAGTTCAAATGGCAGTATCCAGTCCGGTGCTATGACAATCAGTACTGTCACTAGTTGCTTTTTGAATTCTTCAAATGCTTTCAAATCGAGCTCATCAAAATTGAAGGCTCGATTGTGTTCTAACAAGGTACAAAGGGGTTTGGATATCTTAGAAAAATCCTTAATAAATCTTTGGTAAAATCCTGCATGGCCTAGAAAACTTCAAATACCTTTGATAGTGGTAGGTGGCGGCGACTTTTTGATCACCTCAATCTTTGCTTTGTCCATGACAATCCCTTCCTATGATATTTTATGTCCTAGAACAATGCCTTCACAAACCATGAAGTGGCATTTTTCCCAGTTCAAAACAAGATTAGGTTTTTCACAAGGACAAAGAACTAACTCCAAATTCTTCAAACAGTTCTTAAAAATATTGCCAAAAATAGAGAAATCGTCCATAAATACTTCAAGAAACTTTTACACGATGTTTGAGAATATCACCATCATGCAACGCTGAAATGTTGCTGGGGCATTACACAGCCCGAATGGCATTCGTGTAAATGCGAAAGTTTCGTATGGACATGTGAAAGTGGTATTCTCTTGGTCATTGGGAGCTATGGATATCTGATTATACCCCAAGTAATCATCCAAGAAACAATAGAAGGCTTTCCCAACTAATCTATCCAACATTTTATTGATGAAAGGAAAGGGGAAATGGTCTTTCCAAATTGCTTTGTTAAGCTTGTGATAGACTATGCATACCCTACATCCTATGATAGTACGAATTGAAGTGAGTTCATTGTTGTCATTGCTAATCACGGTGACACCTATTTCCTGGGTACACATTGAACAGGGCTTACCCACGAACTATCAGGAATAGGGTATATTATGCCACCATCGAGCCATTTGATAATCTCTTTCTTGACAACTTCTTTTATGATGTGGTTCAACCTTCTCTACTGATCAATAGAATTGTTATGACAATCCTTCAACAAAATCTTATGCATGTAGATAGCAGGGTTGATTCCCTTGATATCGGTGATTGTCCACCCTAGCGCCTTCTTAGAACTCCTCAGAACATCTTGTAACTTAATTTCCTGATTAGGTTTCAACTCTGCAGAGATAACTACTGGCAGAGTGTTGTTGTTTCCCAAGTAGGCGTACTTTAAATGTAACATCAAAGACTTTAATTCCAATGTGAGAGATTCCTCTATAGAAGGTCTAGGAGGCTTAAAAGAACGAGCTAATAAATTTGAAGATTCGAAACTCTTCCCTGGTCTATCTTTAAGCCTCTTGGTCTCTATAAGTTCATCAAGTTCTTCAGTCATTTCTTCTTCACTCAACTCAAATGGATCTACATCATCATCATCAGAATTATTGTGACAAAATTTTGCAAACTCTACTTCCACTGCCATTTTGACAAACCCAAGGGCATGACATTCTTCATTTTCATCTGCACACTTCATGGCATCAAAAACATTAAAAGTAATTTGTTGGTCATTAACCCTCACTGTTAAGTCGCCTTTCTGCACATCAATTAGTGTTCTACCTATAGCTAGAAAAGGTCTTCCAAGAATAATTAGTACTTCTTTATCAGCTTCACATTATAAAATAATAAAATCTGCTGGAAAAATAAATTTATCTATTTTTACCAGTATATATTCAATTTTACCTTCCAGATGTGCATAAGAACGATCAGCGTTGCAGCGTGACTGTAGTGGGTCTTGCCTTCCCAATTCCTAGCTTCCTAAAAATAGACATAGGCATTAAATTTATACTTCCTCCTAAATCACATAATGCCTTACCAACATAATAACTTCCAATTGAATAAGGAATAGTAAAACTCCTTGGGTCCTTCAACTTTGAAGGCAATTTGTTCATTAGCACCAATGTGCACCCTTTAGTGAGAGAAACAGTTTCAAAATCCCCCAATCTTTGCTTCTTTAACAAGATATCTTTCATGAATTTTATATAGTCGGGCATTTGCCCCAACGCTTCCACCAACAGTATGTTGATATGAAGTTGCTTCAGGACATCTAAAAAATTTTTGAACTGAAAATCTTGCTTAAATTTCTAAAATCTTGCTTCAGTTGTAAGCTGCTCCATAACTGGGTCTGAATTCTTTCTATGTGTAAGATCTGAGCTATCCCCATCTGTAATGGCATCATTAACAACTCCTGGTAATTGAGTACCACTTTTGAGCGTAATGGCCTTACAAATGCTCCTACCCTTGAGATCTTGAATTTTCAGTACACTTGGCAATGATCGAAGCTATTCTGAAAGATCGAAATAATGCCTTTAATCTTGGAGATAGTTTTGATACCTTGTTTTTAAAGGATACATCCATGATCGAAGTAATTTGAAGGATCAAAATAATGTCTTTAATCTTAGAGATAGTTTTGGCGCACAAGAAAGCTTAGGTAAGTATTTTATTTTATTTTATTCTTATTTATTCTAATCCATTTTCTTTTTGTGTAGTTAAAGATTCAGGGACGAGTCTTCTTGAGGAAGGGAGAATAATGTGTAACACCCTTAACCCGTATTTGTCGCCGAAATAGGGTTACGGAGCATTACCAGAGTTTACATTTTAAAACTATCAAAAATTTTAAAACATTTAATTCATATCATTAATCACATCAAAACCAATCAATAACATACGTATTGACCCTTATACGAGCCCTCAAGGCCCTCAAAACACATTAGAAACAAGTCGAGAGTAAATCGAAAATATATAGCATTTTTCAGAAAAAGATGAAAATTTACAAACTGTAGGGGTCACATTGCTGTGTGGCCAGGCCGTGTGACTCACATGGCCGAGAGACACGCCCTTGTCTTAGGCCATGTGGACATTCGAAGTAGGGACACACGGTCGTGTCCCAGTCCGTGTTCGTGCCCATGCCCATGTAACTCACTAACTTGGGTCACACGGCTAAGCCACACACCTGTGTGCTAGGCCGTGTACCCCTCGAAATGGCCTCACCCGCCTGTGTGCCATGTCGTGTGCAAGATTGTGTAACAGCCTGACTTGCAACCCTTTGAAAGCTATAGGGGACACACGGTTGAGACACATGCCCGTGTCTCTGCCCGTGTGGACGAAAAATAGGTCATTTTCAAGCCATTTTCCTCACCCAACCTAGCATATACCTACTAGCACTTTTGAACATATTATAAGCCTTTAAAATTGCACCAAAACCATGCATAATCAAACCACTCATATAAGGTATAACAACATATAACCAATATTCCCAATGGCACCTCAAGCTCATCATCTAAACATGTACAATTACATATTCAAATTAGCCAAAATGTTCAACTAACTTTTGATTAAGCTTGCATCAACAACAAACCATTTAGTTTACCTAACAAAACATACCAAATATATCATTCAACAATTTGCACCAGAGATCACATATGTCATTTATAGCAAATGTACTAAATTACCACAAGACATTTATAGTATACATACTTAATTAATCATTCTAACTTAAACATTTTTAGCATAATAAGCCATGATATCAACCAATTTAAGGCCATTTATATACATGCCAAAAACAAAACTTTTGTCAACATTCAAAATACCATAATCACAACCAAGATAACATAACACAAGCCAAACCATATGGCTATTTGAACAATCAAAATAGATAGGCCAAACATTAGCCAAAAATGCCTATACATGCCATTATAACCAAAATAAAAACATCCGAAAGTACCGATAGAGTCGATAGGTGATGGATCTCC
The DNA here is from genome assembly GCA_008044935.1 of Gossypium turneri. Lineage (NCBI taxonomy): Eukaryota > Viridiplantae > Streptophyta > Magnoliopsida > Malvales > Malvaceae > Gossypium > Gossypium turneri. The sequence goes on along the minus strand of CP032576.1, from coordinate 23,885,257 downwards.
AATTAGCTTCCAACTCGATCGAGCTTCCAATAACCTGAAAAGTAAAGGAAAACAACTACATAAGCAATGAATGCTTAGTAAGCTCGTATAAAATTTAATCATATCAATTCATTGCAAATATGAAATTTATACATATCGAGAATAATCCAATACCGATACTGCAAGATTAATGAAGCTATATTCAACAACTCACAAGGTGAATAAATCCACGGCATCACTTATACATATCATCCCTAGCATAGTAGGATTTTAAATAACTTTAAACCCTTTCAAATTTTCATATTTTCATTTGCATTTCATTACTTTCCATTGCATTTACTTTCATTAGCACAAATAACAACATCAATTCAATCCATCATTCATTTTTTCATCATTCTACACTTCAGGTATGAATTTACTATTTCATTACCTTTCCACACCTGTTTTATATGCATAACACCCAAGACATAAGCATATCATTCAATCATAGCCACAAGTTAGTGCATTTAAACATAATTATTTTAGAACTAACCACATGATAAATCATTTCAATAGGAATTACATAATTTAAACCTTACCACCCTTTCATGATCACAAGCATTCGTTTAGGCATTTACCATTTCAATGCATAACTTATAAGTTTAACATGGTATAATCCAACCACAACTTGGCTAAAGCCTAAGCATGTACATCAAACATGTTAGCCAAATAAACATATAACATAAGCATTATAAACATGGATGAGCACAACATTTATTCATGTATAATATACATATATCATCCATTTCCACTTTCAATATACCATGTAATACCATTTCAATGAAATTCACATGTATCTATATCTTAGTTCATATTGAACTCTTACCACTTCATATCCGAATAATGTCCATTGAACCATTTAGAATACCGTTGGATACCCGGTATAGCTCACACATAGTGTGCTAGCTCATATAATTGGAATTCGTCAATTCATGTACATGTATGCTCAAACGAGCCGTGAATCGATATGCTCACTCGAGCTGTAGATTGGTATGCTTTCACGAGCTATAAATTGGTATGCTCACATAAGCTGTGGGTTCGAACGTAGCTACACGATGCTACTCACATGAGCTGTAGAGTATCCGTAACACATGCAGGACCTCAGCCAATGGTAGGACGTTCAGGACCAGTACCCAAATCATGTAAACCCTAATGACATGTCATTTGTATCCTACGAATTCTTAAGGTTCAAAAGGTTTTCGGTAAATTGCATACTAACATATAAATTTATTTCATCACAATATAATCACATAATATTCAATTTAATCAAAATTATATAGAATACAGTTCATACGAACTTACCTGGCTAAATTGCAGAAATACCAAAGTTTAGGGACATTTTGGTAATTTTCTATTTTCTCAATTTTCTACCCGATCTTGATCTAAATTAATAATTTCATTCAATTTATCAATTTAAATAATAAAACTACGTATTTCATACAATTTGGTCATTTTTGACATTTTTACAAAATTGCCCCTAATCTTTTACTTTTATTCAATTTAGTCCCTAAGCCCAAAACATGCAAATTAACCATTTTTACCCAAAATTGAGCTTATTAAAATGTTCATGGTATCCAAAATAGCACATTTATGCAAAAATTTCACATTAAATCCTTAAACTTTTATTAATTTAACAATTTAATCCCTAATCGATAAATTCATCAAAAATCACTTAATAAAATAATTTTAAATATCAATCAACATTTTAAATTCATCATTTAACATCTAAAATCACAAGTTTCATCAAAGGAAACATTCAAAATCTTTAAAAGTTTCAAAATCGAAGGTGCGGGCTAGTTGGACCTAGTTGCAATGATCTCAAAAACGTAGAAATTATTGAAAACGGGACTAAAACGGACTTACATGCATCATCACAAGGCAATTTGAAGCTTCAAGGTCTTCCATGGAGTTTTTTCTCCATTCCCAATTGGTAAAGAAAACATTAAGATGATGATAAACATTTTGATTTTATTTTGTTTTATTTTAATTATCAAATTACCATTTTGTCCCTTTAATAAACATCAAATTTTCATACTTTTAGTTGACCAAAACTGTCCACTACATTATTAGATGGTATAATTACCATTTAAGTCCCTTTTCCTTTATTCAATGAACCAATAAATCACTCAAATCAAGTAGTGATCAAATTTTACTTCTTTTACGATTTAGTCCTTTTTAATTAATTAACTATCGAAACGTTAAAATTTTTCAAAAAAACTTTAATACCTCCTTAATGACACTCTGTAAATATTTATAAAAATAATTACTACTCAGCTTATAGAAACAAGGTCCCGATACCTCATTTTCTAAAACCACTTAACTTGGTTCAAATCACTTGAACTTAATAAATCGTTTATATAACATAATTTATCCAATAAAAAACCTTTTTAAAACTATATTTGTCTCGTAAATATTAAATAATAATATTTACAAACTTAATCATCTGATTTGGTGGTCCCGAAACTATTGTTTCCGACACCATTGAAAAATGGGCTGTTACGTGATGCGAGTCTCAAGGCTCAGAACCAGGCTCATGAACTTGATGGGCTCAAATTTCCTCAAGGCCCAATAACGAGGTCAAGGGCTAAGCAAATCTGAGCAAGATTGAACGAGACCATCCAAGACTTTGTTACCAAGGCCCTAGATGCGCACACAATCGAAAAAGAAAATCAAGATTCACTTTCTTGTTTTCAAGAAAATCAAGAAACAAGAAAGTAAATCTTGATCCAATTTTGTTATTTCAGAAAATTTTAGGAATGAAGAAAATCAAGATTTCAAATCATGGAAATCTTGGTCCAAGAAACTAAATTTTGCAGCCATGGCACATTGGATTTCATGATCGAGCTTAAACGAGCCAATTTCGAGAGAAAACGAATCACAAGACCAAGTTCTTGAAAAAAATAGCCCATTAAGATGTCTACAAGCTCATCCTGAAGTTTGGAAAGTAACTTAATTGAATATCAAGCCAAATTATCAAAGTGACTCAAATTGTAAAATATTTAAACTATAGGTCCAATTTTATTTTAATAGATGGATCATCATCTAAGAATTTAGCCCAATGAGCCCATTTAAGGAGCCCATTTCATTCCTTTGGCCAAATTCCCATTAAAAGTCCACACTTAGAATTACTTAGAATTATTTTGTTTTTTTATTTGATGAGTTGTCATGTTAGTTATTCCATTAGGGTTAGGAAAATTATTTTGGGGGCTTATAAGTAGCATAGTCGTCCACCCTTATACAAATACAATTGATTTTTGCTTTTTTAAGTTAATAATAATTCTCTTTAAGTTTTTCTTCAAGAATTGCTCTTGAGATTCTTTTAGAAGTTATTTTAACAATCTTTTAGGTTGTAGGAATCATCTTCAAGCTTTTTCTTGCCAAGATCTCTTTCTTGGAGGGGGAATTAGAGCCATTGAAAGGATTTGTGGATTCTTAATGTTTCCAAGGCTTTGTAGGACATCTCTTGCTCTTTTGACTTGCTGATTTTATTGATTTTCGTTCTAGGTTAGAATTACTTCAAGAGAGATGTTCTACTATCTTGTTCCATCAAGAAACATATCAAAATTAGGAGTTCTAATATTTTCATGTTGTTTCAAACATTCTTGCACAAAACTGATATGAGTCACAAAGGCCCAACCCAAGCTCAAGAACGTGATGGGCTCAAATTACCACAAGGCCTAATAACGAGGTCAAAGGCCCGACAAATGCGTTCCAAACCAAATGGGACCATTCAGGAATTTGTTAGCAAGGCCTTAGATGCGTACACGAAAGAAAGAGAAAATCAAGATTCACTTTCTTGTTTTCAAGAAAATCAAGAAACTGAATATTGGCTCAATCTTGCTGTTTGGAGCAATTTCAAGAATCAAGAAAATCAAGATTTCAAATCTTGGAAATCTTGGTCCAAGAAACCGAATCTTGCAGCCAAAGCGCATTGGATCTCCGTTACGAGCATCGAGGAACCAATTTCAGTAGGAGATGGACTACAAGCCCAAGTTCTTGAAGGCAAGGCCTAATAAGAGGATTCCAAGCCCAACCAAGAAGTCAAACCATACTTAGTTGAAAATCAGGCCAAATTGTTAAAGTGGCCCAATTTGTAAAAATTTTAATTGTTTAATTTAATTTTTAGACTTTAGGAGTATTATATATAAAAATTCGGCCCAAGCAGCCCATTAAAATGACTTGGCCGAATTTCCCTCTTAAATTTGTTAATTAGGTTTTTTTTTTAAGTTTTCCTAATGAGATTAGGAAATAGTTATAAGGCCTATTTATAGGCATGGCCGGCCACCCTTGTTACACACATTACAATTATATTAAATTTTCAGATTTGTTTTTGAGTGAAAATTCTCTTTGAGTTCTCCAAGAGTTTTCTCTTGAGTTTTCTTTAGAAGTAGTTTTAACAATCTTTTTGATTGTGGGAGCCATCTTCAGCCTTCTTCTTGCCATTGTTCTTCATTGTAGGGAGATTAGAGCCGTTTGAAGGGAGTTGTGAAATCTTTCGGGATTTCAAGGCTTCTTAGGACTTATCTTTATTTGCTTGCTGTCAATTTTTCTTTCTTTTAAATTCTGATTGCGCCGATTCTTTAACTCACTTATTTGATCTTCTTGTTTTATTTCCATCCTTCTTCAACGTTAAAGAAAACCGATCAGCACTCTTCTTGGCAACCACGATCGATCCAATCCATCTTTTCCCAATTGTTCTTGCCGAATTATTTCTTCTCATTCTGGTTAAATCGGTTGCTGGAATTTTAATTAGTTTGCTGTTTGGGATCTTAATATCTTTTCAGATTCGGTTTGAAAGGCTCATAACCTTTCTTGATTGTCCAAAGATCCATCTTATTCCAGATTTTCCCCTTTCTTGCTGTGGGAATTACTTTCCTTCAATTTATTCTTTTGTCGAATTAACTTTTTGTCTTATTGTAATTGACAAATTCTGCTAGCTTAGGAATTTCTTAGGAGTCTATTCACGTGATCTTGACTTCCGAATTTCCCTAAAAATAAGTGTTTCAGTTCTTAATTTTCTCTTGTCGATTTTAGGGTTTTAAATTCAGATCTGATTGGATCTAATCTTATTCTCTGTTTCGTTTTCAGATCTGATCGTTTGGAGCTTCATAGTAGTTTTCTCGTGACTTGGCAACTCAATCTTGGTCCGCGCGCAACCCCTATCATTTGGTATCAGATTTTGGGCGTTTTTGGTGTTCTTGGTTGATTTCTAAACTGATCTCTTTTTTTAAACAACAAACAGCAGTTTTATCCAGAAAATTTTTTGGAAGAAAATTCATTCGAGTGGGTAAAAGTTTTCTGATTGATTTGAAATTTTACATGCATATTTTTAGCACTGTGACTGAATATAAAAAATATTTCCCACAAAAAAATCAGTCGAAAAAGTCAAAAAAATTGAAAAAGATGAAATCCAATAAAAAATTAAAAAAATATTCAGCGGGTTGATTTTGGTGCCCAAACTTTCCAGATAAAAAATTCAATATTTAAGGACATTCAAGATTTAATTTCATGATTTTTTGAGATCAGGAACACCTCGAACGAAGTTGTCAAGTTACTCCGCAGTTTTTCAGGTTTTTTGATTTCAGCAATTTTTATTGATTCTTAGCTGTAGGTTTTCATTTGTTTGCTTTTATTCTTCCTTTACACTATCTAATACCTTCTTGTTTCTTGTGTTAGTAGGATTTTAAGGTGTGCACAAGTCTTCCTCGGTGCGACACAAATTAATTGGTGTCTCGTCAGTTTTTGGCATCTTAGTGCAAATTAGGACTCTTTGGTAGTTTCGGTTCATACACTTTCTAATTGGTTGATATAGACTCTACTAAAGAACTCACAAGACTGAATTCTACCTCATTGAGAATTTGATTTTTCTTTTTGAGTGATTAATGGTGAGGTTTGCTAGTTTTTCTTTTTAAGTGTTGAGTTTTGTTTTGCAGGTATTTCAAAAAAAAAAAAAGAGAGAGGAAAAAAATAAGATGGTAGTCCGCCGCATCCTTAACATCCAAATGGGAGACGATTTTGATAACCAAAGGACCAATATCTTCCATTCAAGGTGTTTTATAAAAGGTAACTTGTGTTCACTTATTATTGATAGTGGGAGTTGTTCGAATGTAGTTAGCAGCTATTTGGTGAATTCCTTAAAGTCACCTTGTATCGAGCACCCTAAGCCGTATCACCTTCAGTGGCTTAATGAATGCTCGGAAGTTAAAGTTACAAAACAGTCCTTGATCACTTTAAAGCTTGGGAATTACGAGGATGAAGTATGGTGTGATGTGGTCCCAATGCATGCGACACACTTGCTCCTTGGACGGCCTTGGCAATTTGATCGCGATGTTACACACCAAGGTAAGCTTAATCGATACTCCCTTGTGTTTAAAGGTAGAAAATTCATTTTTGCTCCTTTAAATCCCATCGATGTATGTAAAGATCAATTGAAGATGATGAAATTTTGTGAGGGGGTAAGGGAGACAGGACAAGTACAAAAGACAGAGAGAAAAGAGGCTAGTAGTGGCAAAAGTCAAATTTTAGAAAGCCCAAAGGTGAGTGAATCCACAAGTGGTAAAATGAGAGAAAAAAATTTTTTGGGCAACAACAAAAGATGTGAGGAGAGCCCTACTCAATAAACAGCCTTGTATCCTTGTGAGGTTTAGGCAAAATTATTTATCTTTATCTAACATTAACGAAAATTTGCCTAGTGTGTTTCAGTCTCTTTTGCAGGATTATGAGGATGTTTTTAGTGAGGCCCCTAAAGGTTTACCACCTTTACAAGGGATAGAGCATCAAATTGACTTAGTACCCGAAGCTTCAATACCAAATCGACCAGGCTATAGATACAATCCCGAGGAGACAAAGGAATTGCAAAGGCAAGTTGAGGAATTACTAGACAAAGGGTACATTCGTGAGAGCCTAAGCCCTTGTGCCGTTCCTGTCTTATTGGTACCAAAGAAAGATGGTACGTATTGAATGTGTGTTGATTGCCACCCAATCAACAAAATAACGGTAAAGTATCGACATCCAATTCCTAGACTTGATGATATGCTTGATGAATTACATGGCTCAATCATATTTACTAAAATTGATTTAAAAAGCGGTTATCATCAAATTCGAATGAGGGAAAGGGATGAATGGAAAATAGCCTTTAAAACAAAATTTGGATTGTATGAATGGTTAGTTATGCCTTTCGGCCTTACTAATGCACCTAGTACATTTATGATATTAATGAATCACGTTTTAAGGCTTCACTTGGGTAAATTTGTAGTAGTTTACTTTGATGATATTTTAATTTACTCCAAGACATTAGATGATCATGTTTTCCATGTTAGAACCGTTTTGGATATTCTGAGAGCTGAAAAATTATTTGCCAACCTTGATAAATGCACATTCTGTTGTGATAAGCTAATATTCTTAGGTTTCATAGTTAGTGCTCAAGGTATTCATGTCGATGAGGACAAAGTCAAGGCAATCAAGGAGTGGCCGACTCCTAAATCGGTAACTGAGGTGAGATCTTTCCATGGCTTAGCTAGTTTTTATAGACTATTTGTGAAAGATTTATCTACTATTGCTGCCCCATTAACAGAGGTTATAAAGAAATCCATGGGTTTCAAATAGGGTGAAACCCAAGAAAAGGCTTTTCAGACCCTAAAAGCTAAGTTATGTTCTGCTCCTCTTCTTAAATTACTTGATTTTACTAATACTTTTGAACTTGAGTGTGATGCTTCAGGAATTGGAATTGGCACCGTTTTAATGCAAGATAAGCAACCAATTGCTTATTTTAGTGAGAAATTGAATGGTGCACAATTAAACTAATCAACTTATGACAAAGAACTATTGGCATTGGTGCGTGCACTTCAAGTATGGCAACATTATTTGCTGCCTAATGAGTTTGTCATACACACAGATCATGAATCCCTTAAATGGTTAAAGGGACAAGGCAAGTTGAGTAAACAGCATGCCCGGTGGGTAGAATTCATTGAAACATTCCCTTATGTGATAAAATATAAAACAGGTAAAGATAATATAGTTGCCGATGCTAAAGTCTTAGGGTTTGAACATATTAAGGAGTTATATGATGATGATGCTGATTTTGGCCATATCTATAAGAATTGTGGACATACTACTTTTGAAAAGTTTTATCTTGTAGATGGCTTTCTTTTTCGTATAAACAGGTTATGCATACGAAAGTGTTCCATGAGAGACTTATTGATTCATGAGGCCCATAGTGGGGGTTTAATGGGACATTTTGGAGTGGCCAAAACACTAGACATCTTGCAAGAACACTTCCATTGGCCACATATGAAGAAGGATGTCGAAAAGGTATGTTCCAAGTGCATTACATGTAAACAAGCAAAATTTAAGGTAATGCCTCATGGCCTTTACACTCCTTTACCGATTCCTACTTCACCTTGGATAGACTTATCCATGGATTTTATTCTAGGTTTGCCTCGAACTACGAAATGAAGAGATAGTATATTTGTTGTTGTTGATAGGTTTTCAAAGATGGCACATTTTATTCCTTGTCACAAAACAGATGATGCTACACATGTGGCAGACTTATTCTTTAAAGAGGTGGTAAGACTTCATGGCATCCCTAAAACAATTGTTTCTGACAGAGATGTCAAATTCCTTAGCCACTTTTGGAAGTTATTATGGGGTAAGCTTGGTACGAAATTACTTTATTCCACTACATGTCACCCCCAAACTGATGGCCAAACTGAAGTAGTTAATCGGATCTTAGGAACATTATTACGATCTATTGTGGGAAAGAACATTAGAAATTGGGAAGAATGCCTACCATTTGTTGAATTTACATATAATAGATCTATTCATTCTACAACTGGTTATTCTCCATTTGAACTTGTTTATGGCTTTAACCCACTAACAGTACTTGATCTTACGCCATTACCACTTGAACACATTGTTAATTTAGATGGCGAACAGAAAGCTGAGTTGGTGAAATCCTTACATGAGAAGGCTCGGCAATGAATAGCCAAAACAAATGATGCCAACACCAACAAAGCAAACAAGGGGCGCAAACGGGTTATCCTAGAACCCGAAGATTGGGTTTGGATCCATATGAGGAAAGAACGATTTCCTACAAAAAGAAAGTCCAAGTTGGACCCATGGCGCGATGGGCCTTTCCAAGTACTCGAACGGATCAACGACAATGCCTATAAAATTGATCTACCTGGTGAGTACAATGTAAGTTCTACTTTTAATGTGGCTGACTTGTCCCCATTTGATTTTTCAGATTCGAGGACGAATCTTTTTGAGGAAGGGGGGAATGATACGAGTCACAAAGGCCCAACCTAAGCTCAAGAACGTGATGGGCTCAAATTACCACAAGGCCCAATAACGAGGTCAAAGGCCCGACAAATGCGTTCCAAACCAAATGGGACCATTCAGGAATTTGTTAGCAAGGCCTTAGATGCGTACACGAAAGAAAAAGAAAATCAAGATTCACTTTCTTATTCTCAAGAAAATCAAGAAACTGAATCTTGGCCCAACCTTGCTGTTTGGAGCAATTTCAAGAATCAAGAAAATCAAGATTTCAAATCTTGGAAATCTTGGTCCAAGAAACCGAATCTTGTAGCCAAAGCGCATTGGATCTCCGTTACGAGCATCAACGAACCAATTTCGGTAGGAGATGGACTACAAGCCCAAGTTCTTGAAGGCAAGGCCCAATAAGAGGATTCCAAGCCCAACCAAGAAGTCAAACCATACTTAGTTGAAAATCAGGCCAAATTGTTAAAGTGGCCCAATTTGTAAAAAATTTAATTGTTTAATTTAATTTTTAGACTTTAGGAGTATTATATATAAAAATTCGGCCCAAGCAGCCCATTAAAATGACTTGGCCGAATTTCCCTATTAAATTTGTTAATTAGGTTTTTTTTAGGTTTTCCTGATGAGATTAGGAAATAGTTATAAAGCCTATTTATAGGCATGGCCGGCCACCCTTGTTACACACATTAAAATTACATTAAATTTTCAAATTTGTTTTTGAGTGAAAATTCTCTTTGAGTTCTCCAAGAATTTTCTCTTGAGTTTTCTTTAGAAGTAGTTTTAACAATCTTTTTGATTGTGGGAGCCATCTTCAGCCTTCTTCTTGCCATTTTTCTTCATTAGAGGGAAGATTAGAGCCGTTTGAAGGGAGTTGTGAAATCTTTCGGGATTTCAAGGCTTCTTAGGACTTATCTTTATTTGCTTGCTGTCAATTTTTCTTTCTTTTAAATTCTGATTGCGCCGATTCTTTAACTCACTTATTTGATCTTCTTGTTTTATTTCCAGCCTTCTTCAACGTTAAAGAAAACCGATCAGCACTCTTCTTGGCAACCACGATCGATCCAATCCATCTTTTCCCAATTGTTCTTGCCGAATTATTTCTTCTCATTCTGGTTAAATCGGTTGCTGGAATTTTAATTAGTTTGCTGTTTGGGATCTTAATATCTTTTCAGATTCGGTTTGAAGGGCTCATAACCTTTCTTGATTGCCCAAAGATCCATCTTATTCCAGATTTTCCCCTTTCTTACTGTGCGAATTACTTTCGTTCAATTTATTCTTTTGTCGAATTAACTCTTTGTCTTAGTGTAATTGACAGATTCGGCTGGCTTAGGAATTTCTTGGGAGTCTATTCACCTGATCTTGACTTTCGAATTTCCCTGAAAATAAGTGTTTCCGTTCTTAATTTTCTCTTGTCAATTATAGGGTTTTAAATTTAGATCTGATTGGATCTAATCTTATTCTCTGTTTCGTTTTCAAATCTGACCGTTTAGAGCTTCGTAGTAGTTTTCTCGTGACGTGGCAACTCGATCTTGGTTCGTGCGCAACCCTCTATCAAAAATAGTTTGTTTTTGTCTTTAAAATCACTTCTAACAATTTTTTTCTGTGTTTTGTTTTTTCTAGATCTAGTTGGGGAATTTTCTTAAGGTCCAAGGACGGTTTCTTTCCATCCAATAAACCCTAATTCATTCTCTATTGGACTCTTTACCAGTTGGTTTATCTTTCTTTTATTTTAATTTCGTTTGACTCTCCATTGTGACAACTAATCTGTTTACGTTGTTTCTCGTTTCAGTTTACGTTCGTCTAGAGATTTAGGTTAAATCCACAACTTAGAAAAGCTATGATCCTGTTCCGCATGCGTGTCATATCATTCTTTATCATTTACCATGATAACAAATATGCACATCTTCCCAAACATACATGACAAATCACGCCTCAAGGATTAATCAGATTACGACATAAAAATATCATACAGAATCTCATGTTTACTATCCTAGCGGACTTCACAGAAGGTGTCATGGTTTTTCCCTTATGGACTTAAACATAATTTCATGTATCATGACCTGCCAATTCAATTTATAGATTTCGAATGCTACACAATGAATATTTATACAATCATATTATTTTGCATAGGTCTCAGCTATATGGACATACACACATTCATGTATCGCGTTCTGTCAATCCAGTCTTCATTTTATTGGAGGATACACCATAAGTGATTTCATATCATATGATGCCATAGGTCTTAACCTTATGGTCTTACTCTTGTTTACAAATCGTGATCTACCAGTCTGATTAGCAATATAGTTGTTATATAAGAGGCACCACAGAGAGACATTTGTTCTACATTCACTTACCATATTGGTTCACTCTTCTGATCATTTAATACTATTATTACATCAAACCTCACCTGCATACTTACCAACCATTATTCTTTTCAACAAAACTTAATACAAATTAACATAACATATATCTCATCTTTAATTTACTAATTTTCTTACTTATCATTATCGATGTCCTCAAGCTCTGTATATGCATATTTATTCTTAGACATTACACTTAGAAGAGCCAGAATAGAGACACACTTGACACTCACCTACTACATTTCTAAGCTCCAAACTCTAACATCCTTCTTGACCCAGCGACATCAACTGCTTAAAAAACATAAATTCACTATTACAACTCTTATGCAAACAATTTACTTGTCATCTTAATCATTGACAACCACATGAAAAACCTTGTACTTAAAGCTTTATTGTTCATTTACTATTACAGTCTTACTCTTTCAGAACTTAAAATGCAGAGTTGTAATACTTACCCGAAGATGAAGTAACCACTAATTAGATCTAAAATCATAGCTTGTAGATAAACCCGAAAAAGATACATTTTAGACTTTTAGAAATAGAACCAAAGAGTAGCATTTCTCAGGAAGAATAAAAACCTCTTATAGAAACCTTTTCACACTTATATATAACCCAACTTACTTAGTGGAATTTAACAAGTATCACATATTTTAGAATTTTCCTTCTTAATAGTTAATAGTTTCCAAGAGAAACATAAATGAATATCATGCATTTACAATTATCATACTAGACTATCCAGTTGATTCCTAATCAGGTTACTTTACAATCTAACTAGCACAATACTTTAACAAACAAGGCACACATTACCTTTGACGACAACTCATACCATACTTACCCTTTTATCGCTTAACACAACCTTCACCTTTATATAGTAGAACATCTTATAATAAAATCATACACTTACTTATGTGGCGGTTACTATACGTCCATGCGTATACACCAAATTAAGCAATTGGGCATATTACTCTTCGCCAGACAACTATCTCACCACTATATGCTAAAATCTTAGACTCGCCAGATCTGGGGACACTTTGATGTTCGAGCATCAAGGTAGATATGAGATGGATCGATATCAACATTTATTAAGCTTTATAGAGCAACACTGCTATGGCGGTCAGCAGGCTCTATGGAGCGACACCATGACAGCGATAAGGTCCTACATGGCGACACCTCAAAAGAGGTTTAATGTGTAAGACCATAGCTCGACTATGGCAGCATATTGAGTTCGTCGAGATAATAAACACGGGGTTATGAGGTGGAAGACCATAGCTCGACTATGAAAACCAATGGAGTCTGCTAGGATAGTAAATATGAGAAATAATGTGTAAAATCATGGTTTGGCCATGGCAACATAACTAGTCTGCCGAGACACTAAACATGGGGTAGTCCACCGAGACACTAAACATGGTGAAGTCTATCAGGACATAAACATAGGGTCACACTGAGAAGTGCACAGGTTTGTATACCAAGAGAGATGCCACGGTTTAAAGTAGAGCTCGTGACGTAACTGGTGCAATAAGTCATAAGAATGAATGAGCTTAGTGTGTTTGAGAAACATAGACCATCAGGATAATAAAACAATTTGCCAAAGTAAATTATGAATGATGGCAAGGATATTCGTCGATCCAGTTAGGTTGAAAAGAGGAAGAGACTCCTTATATAAGGAGGTATACATAATGTACGTCAAAACAAGTCCTTTAGGGAAGCTGCAGATCCCACATGGTTCAAGCAGACACGAAATAGGCTATGATATTCGATCGAAAGATTGAATAGGTTGATAAGAGTCTTCGTGGGAGGAAATGCCTACTCAAGGCTAAATGGCCAGAAAAGTCAGTTAAAGAATAGTGGAAAGCGAAGGTCCGCCATGACTATAAAGAATGGTAAATTTCTTATTGATCTACCAAAGGTAGGAACTACATATCTTATGAAGCCTCTTTAGGAAATGGACTAAAGAAGCGAGTGCTATGGTGTTGCGTTGTGTTGTGGGCACTAGTACTCAAAAGTAGTGAGGATATGGTTTTCTGGTAAAGATCGTAGTTATGACAATTACTTGGGTAGTCACCAAGCGTCGCCAGCCAGAAGTAATGAATGCTAGTATTAGGGGTACAGAATAATGAGAAAAGGGGAAAGGGTGAAACCCATGAGGGGGCATGGTCAGGACCAAGCCAAGGTCCAAGTCCGCAAATAAATGGCTTAGAGGGTAGAGGGCATTGGCCTTGTCAACTAAGTTCGTGAAAATCTCCTATATAATCCAAGAAGTTTAATTCTGAGCCTGAAATCTCAATTTATTAAAAATCATGAAATCCTACACGTATTTATGTACAGATCTCACTAAGTTCTCCCGATCTTGTCAAATTGCTGCTTGAATGCAGGTTGGATAAAGATTTAGAGGAATCTAGAGGAACCAAGTTAGACTCTATTGAAATTACGGGGTGCGCAATAGTTATTCATTTATATGGAGGGACACCTACAGAGGCCACGCCTCAGGGTTTAAGTTGATTATATACGTTATCGAGTCTCAATCCAAAATTTGTAAATCTTTGTTTGAATCAAAGTCATAAGAATTTATCACTAGTTTTGTATGAGTTTTAAGAGCAATTATATTTTCAAATTCAAGTTGTTTAAAAATGTAATTAAATCAGAAAAAAAGTTTCATTAAGTCATTCGGTTTAGTGTAACACCCGAATATTAACATTCACAACTACAAAATGTACAAGGCAAGTTAAGTATAGAATTACATCCATATCAAAAACCATAGCTCATATTGCACATGTGACATTATATACATTTTTATCATCCTTTGAAACATGTTTCATTGTGTCAAGATTTAAAAATGATTCAACCTCAGACCCATTTGAATGTAGTAAATAATAGCGGGGCCTGAGAATTGATGTGTATTCGAGTCATAGGAGCTAGTAATTGCCGATATGCTTATATTGGTGACGTTATTATTGCTGTGATCAAGGAAGCAGTACCAAATACACCTTTAGAAAGATCAGAAATGATCAAAGTTGTAATTGTACGTACTCGTAAAGAACTCAAACTTGACAACGGGATGATAATACAATATGATGACAATGCTACCATTGTCATTGATCAAGAAGGAAATCCAAAAGGAACTCGATTTTTTGGTGGGATTGCCCGGAAATTGAGACAGTTAAATTTCACTAAAATAGTTTCATTAGCTCCCGAGGTATACATATCATAGCAAATACATGTCAAGACTATGAATTTACATTAAAATCCATAATTCAACCATTTTGTATACTCCATAATTCAACCAGTTCATATACGTTTGCATTAATCAAATACTTATTTGTATGAAGCTTTTTCGCACAATGTAACCTTAGTAAAATGGACTTGGACACATTAGAAACCACCACCACACGAAGGTAGCTCAGGAGAGCATAAACTATACCATACCAAGAGCACATAAGTGAAGGCCTGAAGGCATCATTTACCTCCCTCCAACACACCAAAGCAGCCTCTAAAGAGATGATGCACATTCTGTAACAACCCAGTTTTTTAGTGGTATCGAAAAAAGTGGTTTAAAACCCCATTTTTATAAATTTAGTCCATAAATATTTAACATTTACAATACCATTATAGAAATATATTAAATTTTGCTCTAGTAATTTTGTTGAATTGATAGTTAATTAAGGTATATAGACTAAATTGTAAAAGTGTTAACGTTATAGATTTTTAAATAACTAGAGGATCAAAATGGTAAATACACCATTTTGTTTCATCTTTTAGTGGAGAAAGGTGTTAATGTCCACTAAATTGGGTTAATTATGTTTAAGGATTAATTAATTACAGTTTATTCAATTAGTTTTGATTAATTAAGAATTAATTAAAGTATATAAAGTTAAGTTAGTGGTTCTTATCATCTCTATTTTCTTCTTCTCCACTGAATGAAGCTAAAGAAAACCTAATAAGCCATTTCAAAAGTTTCAAAGCTTTCGGCCATTGTTTAGGTATTTCAATTAAGTCATTTTCTTGTAATTTTTATATTTTTGAAGTCATGGGAGCTTGATTTAGCTAGCCCATGTATCAATTTGCAAAAATTTTAAAGTTTTTGAAAGTTGTCATTGTTAATTTCTTGAAGAAACTAGTGTTAAATTGATAGATTTTAAGCTTAGATGTGAAAAAGGGCTAGATTGTAAAATTTAATTGTTAGTTTTATTCAAAAGGACCAAAGTGTATAAATTGTAAAATTGATGTGAAATTTTTGTAATAATTGATAGTAAAGGCTCTTAGAAGTATGTGATTGGGAACGAATTTGAAACCGGAGCTCAATTTTAAAAGTTATAGCTATTTCGATTTTAGGGGCTAAATTGAATAAAATGCAAAAAATTAGGGGCATTCAAAAAATGAAATTAAATAGGTTCATGCATATTCTGGATTGATACAAAAATGTTTGGTATTGGTGAACTTCTTAAAATAATTGTTTAGATTGGGAATTGGATCAAATCGGAGATAATCGAGAAAAAGCCAAAATTATCGATTAGTCCTTACAAAGTCAACTCATTTGCTATTTTGAACCAGTAAGTTCATATGGTATGAATGTGTTTAAACTTGTATGTATTTAATTTGTGTAAATATGTTTGATTGTGGGTTGAATTATGGCAAATTGACATGAAAGGTGAGAATTAGACTTACCGTAAAGAAATGTCTATGTGTTAAAGATGCCCGATTGAACTTAGTAAATGTTAAGATACGATTTCCGTTCCAATAGGGTCTTGTGCACACTTGTGTAGATTGATTACAAATGATTACCGAGATCCAGCATTTGTTGCGAACTCTAAGATACATGTGACACAGGTTTAGCCTAGATTGGTAAACTGATGTCGTTTTAAAGGTTTAGCCCAGACGAGTAACCTAACATGTATATTTTAGCTTGGACAAATAATCAAATGTGTCGTTAAAGGTTTAGCCTGGACTGATAACCTAACACAAATATATATATTCAACTCGGATGAGCAACTAGTGTGATATAGTTACCTGTGTATCCGAATCCATTTACTAGGGTTTATCGGGTTTTATAGCTTATACGAAATGAAAAATTGAATGGTGATAAAAAGAACATGTTGTTCAGATAGAAAAATGTTGAATTGAGCATGAACCTTGTGGTCATATGAGCATGAGAATGATATTGTGATCTAACATAACATGAATTAACATATTGAACCTTTATAGCATTATATGATTGTTTTTTTTTTTTTTTTGTTATGGTACTCACCTTGTGATTTTGTGACATGTTATATTAGCCAAATTATGGCAACAATGTGATAGCTTAGTGTATGTTAATTGGAAAATAAAGTAAGTTGTTTATTACCTATGAACTTATTATGCATTGTATATTATTTCCCTGTTGTTTTTCCTTCCCTTATAGATTTCACCTTATGAAACACGTCAAATGGATCGTTTGAAGCTCACACTATCAGTTTTTGAATTGGTAGCTTTTTTATTGATTTAAGTCAAGATTTGTGGCATGTATATAGGTGTTTTGTAAATGCTAGCTTTGAATATTTAACATAGTTAAAACTGATATAATGCATGATTTTGGCAATGTTAATGCCTAGTTGAAATGGTATGTTTTGGTAAATGTGTTTGAGATATGCATGTGAAAATTGAAAATTGCATATTTGAATGTGAATTGATATTGGAAAAGTTAGTATTTGGAGAATTGTTTAACATGTATGTCATAGTATTGAAATGATGTGTTTAATTGTTGAATAGGTAAATTAGATTGATAGGAAATTGATTGTGGTCATTTGCATTTGTTTTGGTAGATGTCGGAATGTTTTGGTGAAGGTAAAGTTATGCCAATTGTGCATAAAAAAATTTTAAGTTATGTGGAAATTTGAAATAGGTACCAAATGGCCCAAATTTTTACCAAAAATAGAGTCCATGTCTCGACATGCAACTTAGCTCGTCACAACGTTGGCCAAAATAATGAGTCACGTCCCAACTTCAAATGGCCTAAGGTCATGACTTGACATATTATTTTGACGACGTCATGTCGTCGACCCTAAAGTTTTAAAATTTTGCAATTTACTCCTATTTCGTGCTTAGGTCATCAAAATAGTTTTTGTAAGCTAGATTGAGGCTTAGATTTGATTGCTTGTTGAATGATTATTGGCAGTGGTTGCTCAACAACAAATGTAGCATCTGGTAGCTCGAACGCAGCGATCGGGTCCGAGGAGGGGTGTTATGCATTTGGGGATCCACAAAAAAAATGCTAAATCATTGAATGATAGAATAAAGCTCTAACTTTATATCAAACCCGTATAGAGATGCTCATATGATCCTAATTTGATACGAGCCAAGGAGGTGACACTCAAGGGGTTGTTTTTCCTTGTGGTCCAATCACTCGAAGCAAGGCACGACAATTAAAATAAAAAATGAATGCTTTTATCCAAGACTTTGTTGCTACAAATTTAAGTCATCATGTTCGTGACGTTGACAAATACGGGAATGCAATTCACTGGACCAATCTTGGAATAATGAAAGCCCATAAATTGGTGGATTAATCTTTTATGTATATTATTATTATTATTATTATTATTATTATTATTATTATTTACTTAATTCTCATTGGTTGGGACACATCACTTATGAGTTAAGTAATTTTATTGGTTAGGTTATTATTTATTTATTTTCTTAGATAATTTTAAAGAATTTTATTACGATTCAATTACTCTTGAAAGAGTTTTATTAGGATTCAATTACTTTTGTAATTTGCCTATAAATAGGCTTGGTTTCTACACATTGAAGCACACAAAAAAAGAGAGTATTTGTTTTCTTCCAAATTTGTGTGAGGCAAATTTTTGAGAGTAGAGTGATTCTTCTCTTGCTATTTAGTTTGGAGTTTGTTACTTTCGAGGGTATTTCGGAGTTACAAATATTCAAATTTCTTTCCCGTTCATCGTTATTTCTAGAGTTTCTTCTTCTAGGGGTTTCGTAGGGAGCCGCTCAATCATTGGCGTTTTTGGTTACAAGTTAACCAAGGGTTCCATAAGGCAAATCTATCCTTATTATTATTATTATTATTATTATTATTATTATTATTATTATTTAACTAATTTTTATTTATTCTCGTTTTATTTCTAATTTGTGTTTCTCTTGTGTCTAGATCCGGGTTTCCGCATCAGTTGGTATCAGTTTCAGGCTATTCGGTGTTATTTTTGAAGCTAAAATCAAATCCAAAACGAGTCAAAATACCAAAAACACTTTTCATCGGTTTCGTCGATTCTCTTTTTTTTTTTTTGAAGTTTGTGTTTATTCTCCTCTTATTCTTTAAAAAAAACAAAAAAAAAGCAAAAAGTACAAAAAAAGAAGAAGCAAAAAGCGAAAAAAAGTTGCCTACCTTTCATACGTAGGTTCTTCTTTTCCTATTATTGTTATTATTTTTATTTTTATTTTTCCCAAAATTGAATTTCTTTTCCTTCTTCTTTTCTTGACTCAAGTATAATTAAAGCTTCAATTTTTGAAAATCTTAAGACACCAAACGTTTCTGATTTTTTTTTTTTTTTTTTAATTTGGGTAGAGTTTTCTTAAGTTTTCTTCTTATTAAAGCTTTTCTTTGACTCTAGAGTTAGGGATCGTTGCAGGTCTATGTTTTTTTTTTGTTTCTCTTACGCTTTCTAACACTTTGTTTCTTCTTATGTTAGCAGATATTAAAGGCACGCACAATTCCTTCATCCGTGTAGCCTCCATTATAAATTGCCTCGTCAAGTTTATTGGCCTCTTAGAGCAATTAGGGTCTTCATTGTTTCTTTGAAGTTTGCACCTCCGTTATTTGATCTTGATTAGTAACCCTCTCCAAACATATTTACAAGTTTTGAATTATTCAGAGAGTTATTCTTTTGAGAGCTAACGAGTGAGGTTATTATTTTTTTTCTTTTCTTTCTTGTTCCTATTTGTGTGATCTTTCACAGATACCATGCCAGTCACTAGATCCCAAACTAGTAAAAATGAAGAGGATGAGCAAAAAAGAGAGAACGATCCTTTGGTCGAGTTGTTACAAAAAGAGATGAAAAAGTTGCAAACTCAATTCGAACATCGCATGACCCAGATGAGGGAGTATCTTGATGCAAAACTTACAACTCAAGAGAGATACATTGCCGATAATTACAAGAAGTTGAACGAAGCCTTTATAAGCCGATCAAATTCGCGCGATCGAACTTTTAAACGAAGGGAGGACCATGTTTTTGATGATGACTTTGAGTCCGAGTATGTACCTAGAGAAAGGTTGGAACGAAACAACGACACCCCCAAACCAAAATTTCCTTCTTTCTCAGGGAAGAATGATCCTGATGCTTACCTTGATTGGGAGGAAAAGATGCAAGCAGTCTTTGCTTGTTACAATTACTCTGATGAGAAAAAGGTAACATACGCTGTCGCTGAGTTCATTAATTATGCACTAACATGGTGGAATCAATTATGTAAAAGCAGGATTCTTTATAGAGAGCAACCTGTTACTACTTGGGTTGAAATGAAGTGCATCTTGCGAAAACGATTTGTTCCACCATACTATTATCGAGAACTCCATCAAAGACTCCAACATCTTGTTCAAGGAGATAGATCTGTGGATGACTACTACAAAGAGATGGAGACTATTCAGATTAGAGCCAATCTTGTTGAAGAGGCTGAGGTGACTATGGCTAGATTCCTTGCCAGCCTAAAGCCTGAGATTGCAAATCGAGTTGAGTTACAACACTACATGGATGTTGAAGAGATGCTTCAAACCGCACTCACCATTGAAAAGCAATTACGAAAGCAAGGGACACCGAGGGGTGCTAGTTCAGTTTCTAATCCTGCTTGGAGAGGAAATTGGCAAAAACAAGATGATAGATTATGGAATGGGAGAGATGCATGGTTCAAGCCAAATG
This sequence comes from Gossypium turneri, assembly GCA_008044935.1. Taxonomy (NCBI): domain Eukaryota; kingdom Viridiplantae; phylum Streptophyta; class Magnoliopsida; order Malvales; family Malvaceae; genus Gossypium; species Gossypium turneri. The sequence goes on along the minus strand of CP032576.1, from coordinate 23,864,706 downwards.
AGCCTAGAACTTACTCCAAAGATAGAGGTATGCCTAATTCATTTAAAGGTTCTACTTCTACTAATCGAGCTCCATCTTCTTCTTCTACTTCTCCTAGTGCCATTAAGCAGCCAAAAGATATTACCTGCTTCAAATGCCAAGGAAGGGGTCACTATGCTCGAGAATGCCCTAATAAAAAGTCATTGGTGATTCGAGAAGATGGCAAGGTTGATTTTGAGTCTGATAATGAAGATGAGATGCCTCCTTTGGAAGATGCTGATGATGTGCATGCTCATGATGAGTATGAAGAATGCTTGGAGTATGGTGAGAAAGCACTTGTTGCTCGAAGGGCTTTAAATGTCCAGTTTAAAGAGGAAGGGCACGAACAAAGAGATAACATTTTTCACACGAGATGTTTGATTGGTGGACAACCTAGTTCATTGATCATCGATAGTGGAAGTTGCGCCAATGTGGTGAGTTCTTCGCTTGTTAAGAAACTTGGCCTACCTTGTATGAAGCATCCAAGGCCATACCGCTTGCAATGGCTGAATGATAGTGGGGAGGTAAAAGTATCTAAACAATGCTTAGTTTCATTTTCCATTGGTAGATACTCTGATAAAGTTTTGTGTGATGTTGTTCCAATGCAAGCTGGGCACATATTACTTGGACGGCCATGGCAGTTTGATCGACGAGTAAATCATGATGGTTTCCTTAACCAATATACCTTTGTGTTCCTTGGAAAGAAGTTTACTTTTGCTCCACTTCCTCCTCAAGAAGTCTACAATGATCAACTCAAACTTGCTAGTGAGATGGGTAAGGGAAGTGAGGTAAAATCATTGAAAAAGGCTGAGAGTAAAAAGGCCCTTAGTGTTAAAAACCAACTTAAAGGCCCAACATTGGTGAGTGATTGCACACACAAGTCACGAGATGAGAAAGTGAGTTTATTCGCTAGGTTTCGAGATATCAAATTTGCTCTTTGTACAAAACAAACATTTGTAATTATTAGGTTTAGGGAAAACTTTGTTTTGACTAACCCTAATACACATTTGCCTAGTTGTTTTGTTGATCTTTTGTAGGATTTTGAGGATGTATTTCCTTCTGAAATGCCTAAGGGATTACCTCCTTTACGAGGGATTGAACATCAAATTGACTTTGTGCCTGGTTCGAGTATTCCGAATAGACCAGTCTATCGAAGTAATCCTAAAGAAACTAAAGAGTTGCAAAGGCAAGTTGAAGATCTCTTAGAGAAAGGGTTGATTCGTGAGAGTCTAAGCCCTTGTGCGGTCCCTGTACTTCTCGTCCCAAAAAAAGATAGTTCTTGGAGAATGTGTGTTGATTGTCGTGCTGTCAACAAGATTACGGTATAGGTGCCGTCCTCATGCAAGATAGTAAACCACTAGCCTACTTTAGTGAGAAACTTGGTGGAGCACATTTGAACTATTCGACCTATGATAAAGAGTTGTATGCCTTGGTTCAGATTTGAGGACGAATCTTCTTGAAGAGGGGGAGAATGATACGAGCCAAGGAGGTGACACTCAAGGGGTTGTTTTTCCTTGTGGTCCAATCACTCGAAGCAAGGCACGACAATTAAAATAAAAAATGAATGCTTTTATCCAAGACTTTGTTGCTACAAATATAAGTCATCATGTTCGTGACGTTGACAAATACGGGAATGCAATTCACTGGACCAATCTTGGAATAGTGAAAGCCCATAAATTGGTGGATTAATCTTTTATGTATATTATTATTATTATTATTATTATTTACTTAATTCTCATTGGTTGGGACACATCACTTATGAGTTAAGTAATTTTATTGGTTAGGTTATTATTTATTTATTTTCTTAGATAATTTTAAAGAATTTTATTAGGATTCAATTACTCTTGAAAGAGTTTTATTAGGATTCAACTACTTTTGTAATTTGCCTATAAATAGGCTTGCTTTCTACACATTGAAGCACATAAAAAAAGAGAGTATTTGTTTTCTTCTAAATTTGTGTGAGGCAAATTTTTGAGAGTAGAGTGATTCTTCTCTTGCTATTTAGTTTGGAGTTTGTTACTTTCGAGGGTATTTCGGAGTTACAAATATTCAAATTTCTTTCCCGTTCATTGTTGTTTCTAGAGGTTCTTCTTCTAGGGGTTTCGTAGGGAGCCGCTCAATCATTGGCGTTTTTGGTTACAGGTTAACCAAGGATTCCATAGGGCAAATCTATCCTTATTATTATTATTATTATTATTATTATTATTATTATTTAACTAATTTTATTTATTCTTGTTTTATTTCTAATTTGTGTTTCTCTTGTGTCTAGATCCGGGTTTCCGCATCATAATTAGTATGTCAATTGCATCCTAACCTTTCTACCAAGTTTACACGGGCACATATACCAAGTGAACATTTGTATTTGATTCTCATTTATCCATATACTATAGCATCCATATTACAACCATATACACTGATGATTTTCATATTCTCATGTCACGATACATTATGAATTCCCATAGACATTCACATGGTCATATTTCAAGTTCAATCATAACAATGCACACATATAATTCCTCATCTCATTAAACATTCCCCTTTTGTCATATAACCATAGGACATGTCAACAATATAGATTTCTTACTATATTCTCACAACCAATAACAAATTTGACATGTTTAAAACATCCTAGCACACACATCAATAAGAAAGTATAGTAAGTTCCATGAGAACTTACCCCTTTAAAATAAATAAATATAAAATGGAAGAAGGCTCCTCCAAAACCTTCACTCCACAACTTTCTCATTTCTTTAGCTAGAACCACCTCTAGCAACCTCTTTCGCTTCAAATATTATACAAAACAACATTTTTACATAATGTCAAAATATAAAGATAGTCATTAATTAGCCATGCTAATGGCTCAACAACCATTGAAAAGCATTTAAACAATAAATGAGGTGATGGAATGCTAGAAATTCATGAACTCTTACTACTAAGGGCCCTTCACTCTCGAGCTTTGTGTTTCTCACACTAAACTAAACCCTAAGTGTGTGGATGATGAGATTGGTGATGAATCTTGGTTCTAATATGGTTTCTAAGAGGTGTTCTTACAAGAAAATAAAGAAAACTAAATGGTGGAAAATTTTAAGTGAAAATGTGTAGGGAAGAAGAGAAATGAAAGATGGAAGCTTTTCTTTTCTTCGGTAGGTTGGTTCAAGAAGAAAATAGCGTTGTTTCATCTTTTAGTTTTACAAAAATAATATAATATTGGGTCAAAAAGTCAAAGATGACAACTTTTGGCCAAAATAAATCCTTTTAATGCAACAAGAATTATAAATATCCAAATCTGTTTTCATCATCTCGTACTCTCACAATTACTAATAGTTAATCATATTTAGGCCCATCGAGAGCAAAATTACTATCCGGTTCTCAATGATAGCAATCATCCAATAAATTTGGCCAAGTGTTACGTAAACTTTAGTATTTTTCTTTTATTTGCCCGGATATAAGTTGTGTTTTCAACAAATTGTCTTAGTTGATGCATAGTCCCCCTGTATTACTCACAAGAAAGTGGTAAAACGAGTGCTTAGTTACTTAAAGCACATTGCCCATCATGGCCTCCATGTCAATTTTGATGTGGATTGGTCAACTGAAGACCAATTCTTTTAGTTGATATTTTATCCTTTGATTTAATTTTTCTGTTTTTATTATACATATTTGATTGAATAAATCAAATATCTAATTTAGAACGAGTATGATATTGGTAACTCCATAAGCTTTCTCAAGTTGTAGTCATCAAGCTTGAGTGATTGTTTATATTATTATCAATTATTTTGCTTATATTAATGATGTCCGAAAATCAATTGTTAAACATGGACAATCTTTATTTATTTGAGGCAAGACCAGAACATAATGAAAGCATTTTCTTCGAGTATCATCTGCAATTTTACAGATTTTACAGCAAGTATATTGCTTAAAACATTTGAAAAGGAAGTTCTTGGAATTATTCAGCAACAACTAAAATTAATACCGACCGCGGATTATGGATCTAGTGGGAAAATCACCAAGACTTATTTACAGATGGAATTGTTCATACTGCTACATGTTTCCTTCTAAAACAAGGAAACTAATTCAACCATGAATGTTCCTCTTGATACTCCATCTGCCTTGATATAAGTTGTCCCTGATAATGCCTTTCGTAATTGAAGATTGGGTTCTCGTAAATACCTCCATTGCCCCATCTTTCACCATAAGGATACGAATTACCAAAAAGATAGTCTGCAGTCTCCTCCCATGGGCAGTTTACTCCTTGAGGACCATAGCAATTTCGATATTCGTTCTCTCTCTTTGCCCGATCCAGGCAGGGCCAGTAACCAAACAAACTTTCACAAAGGTCCATTGCTTCTAAGCCATACCCTGGAGGGATTTGAGACACTCTCTTTTCATATTCAGCACCATTAGCATCTCCAATAGCTACATTTCTATTAGAAGGGTAACCATCAGTGTAACTTTCCTTATTCTCTTCACCTTGATACGACTCTAAAGGCTTGCCATTAGAATCCACATTAACAGCTTCATTACTTCCCTGGGTTTTCTGCTCTTGGTCTTTGACTGTGGCTGTTTTGCTTCCATTGCTAGGTTTTTCTACAAGTTTATCAACTCCTTTCCCATAAGGCGACTCTATAGACCCATAAGAAAAAGTTTTCAAGGATTGATCATTCGGATCCCCTGATGAACGTGGATAACATATTCCCTCGGAAGGGGGTAGGGGTTTGCCATATGTTGCATCAAGATCATAACCACCGCCATAAGGCGTTGGATCATACTCTTCAAATTCAGGCTCATTGAACTCTGAGACAGAATATGAGACAATTAAACGAGTCTTTACAGTACCATAATCTTCACCATAAGGGTCTAGGGAATACTTAACATAGTTAGGGTCACTGAAAGTATACGAAGAGTATGCAACAGTCGAGCGACCAATTTCAGGATCACAAGCACCATAACATGGAGCTGAATCGTATTGGAAAGAATTGTAATCCTTGTATGCATAGCCATAGCTAGAATGAGCTTCTAAGTCTTGTGATGAAACATAATCATGGCTACTATCATAATAAGGAGTTTGATGATACTCACCAGAATTAGCGTGATAATAATAGTTGGAGCTGTAATAGGCCATTAGAGGTTCATCAAATCTCAAACCTGATTTTTCAAGAAAAAAGAACAAATGTTACTCAATTTGCAGTGAGAAGGGGAGGGGGTCCTTCTTGCAAATTGCTCGAGTCACCGACTATGTATCTAGATTTTTCATTAAAATATCTACCACATAGCCTTTATCTTATGAGGAGAGAGATAAAGTTTATGCACATGTGAGGAGAATTGTGAAATTGTACTTTGATAACTACCGCTTAACTTTGTTTTTATTTTTATTTTTTATTTTTTTTATTTCAACAAAGAAAAGGGAAAAAGAAATCAATTATCACAAACATGAAAACCCAACATTGCAACTTCAATGCTAAAACAACCATATAGGCTATTGTATTAAGAATTAGATTTCATTTTATTTTTTATTCAAAAAAAAGGTAAATTAGTCTCTATAGTTAGATCAAAGAGTAAATTGGCCCTTCTATTAAAAATTTTATCCATTTCTATTGTTAAAAATTGTTCATTTATATCAATGTGAGGTACACGTGACATGTCATATATCATTGTTTAGTTATTTTGTCTGTCATACCAATTTTTATTAGGAATGAGTAAAACTCGATTCGACTCAAAAAATTGAAAAAAAATTAAATTTTGAGTTATTCAATTTTTTTAGTCAACTCGAATAAGTTATTCGAATTTCGGGTTCAAGCCGAGTTGAATTTGAATAACTTTAATAATTCAAATAACTCAAATAACAGATTGGTGTAAATACCCCTTTGATCCCTGTCAATTTTGAAAATAAACAAATTGATCTTTCTCAACAAAAATTAAAAAAAAGAAGAAGTTCAAAATAAGTTTTATAATTCAAAATATTTATAAATATTTCATATTTCATATTTTGAAAAAAAAAAACTCTAAAAATAAAGAATATATATAAAAATGTTTTTTAAAAAAAGTTGGACCTAAATAAGTAAATTAACTATCTAAGTTTATCATACTAAAAATATCCTCTCTTTTTTCTCTTATTTTATATTTAAGTAAATGATTTTTTGGTTTTGAATTTATATGCTCTAACATTGAATTAGTTATATTGTAACAAGATTTTAACTTGACATGTTTAATTTTTAATTTAACTCGAACAATTTCACTCGATTCATCTTGACTCGATTCGGAAAAAAATTCAAATCAAGTTAGGATGATAAAATGGGACTCGTCAACTCAAATAACTTGAAATATTGACTCGATTTGATCGAATGCTCACCTCTATTTTTTATCAGTATAAATGGATGAATTTTTTACTAAAAAAGACGAGTTTACTCTTTGATCTAATATATATGAATTAATTTACCCCTTTTTTTAAGTAGAGAGGCAATATACAATCTGACACCTAATACCCGGGACCTCTATGATATTTTTCCACGACTTGAATCAACAAAAGAAAAGCATTCGCTCATTTCACTTTCAATTGCTGAAATAAGAAATGTCAAAATCACATAATTGAAAGCACTACTTTTCTCACCAGCACTAAATCCCCAAACAAGCCTCACAAAATAGAGTGTGAAAGGTTTTAGATGTTTTGCAAAGAAATGGCGAGGGAGTGTAGCTGCCATGTCCCATCCTGTACCTAAATATGATAAGAATGAATTTGGTTATCTTGTTGTTCTCATATCTAAATTCTAATTTTCATGGGTCCAAAATTGACAATAAAAAATCAAAGTGATGACAGTCAAAATACCTGTAAGAAAACAAGATCCTTAATCTGTGCAAGATAGAGAGTTAAGTGATGCATTGGTGAGTAATGTTCTTAAAACTGTTGCTTCACCGTATTTTTAGTACAGTGTGGATGACCAAGTTTAAGAATATCCAATCCCTTATTGTTGTCAAAGCGGTTTATCACCTCTCCTTTTCCACCATTACTGTCGCGTTAATATTTATACTTTAATTAGGTAATTTTTAGTCCTTTGTTTTTTAAAATTTAAAATTTAAAATTTAAAATTTCAATCCCTGTCAAATGATAATTATTAAGTTCATTAGTTATGTTATATCATTTTCAAATATATTATCATATGCTTAATGTCATTTCAACTTGTTATTTTTACATATTACTCGGTAAAAATTCAATTAATGAATTAATGACTATCATTTGCGTCAAGATTGAACTTTCAAAATTCGAAAAAGTATAGTGACTTAGAATGATCCAATTGAAAAATATGAATAAAGATAAAATTGTAAACATAGTACAATACTAGTAATTAAATTTAACTAGACAAATTTAACTACTATTGTCTGGGTTAGGACTAAAATATTAAAATTCAAAAAATAAAATGACTAAAATTGATCAAATTAAAATATAGAGACTAAATATACATTAACTTTCACAGAGTATAAGGACTAATAGCATAATCTAACCCAAAAATAATTGTTCATTTACTTAATAAAAATTAAATCAATTAAAACTTTTATTAAAAATAAAGAAGAAGAAATCAAAAAGGCAGCTTTAGGATAGCTTGAATCCACAATAACTAAATTGAATTCAAGATTTTTCTAAGAGTTCATTTCGTTTAGATAAATTGCTTTTTAGAAAATGTTTTCCACTACTCCAAAAAGTAGAACTTTTTGATGAAAATAATTTTTCTTCTTTGGTTTTACTTTTTCATCTTAAATAGCAATACTGAGATAAATATTAAAATATTCTGATTTAAAATTATATTAAAGTATAAATATTTATATATTAAAATATTAATATATTTTTAGATTATGAAGCTTTTTTTAAAACAATAATCATAAATTATAATCTGTATATTTATTATTAAAATAGTAATGCAAAATTTCAATGATAATATTGTATGGTTTTCAATAAAAATATTAAATAAATATATCATTTATTATTGAAAAATTATATTATATCTAGAATCTATAATGTATCTATAACATGTATAAAAACACGAGTTTAGAAAACTTTTGAATTGATGAAAACATCCTTTATTTATTATCATATTTTAAAATAAAAAGTTGAAGTAAAATAAAAGTTCTGATAATTATACCTTTGATCGAAATTGTGAAATTTATTACACATTTAAAAATATTATAATTTAATTACTTGAATAGAACTCTTAGGGTAAAATATAGGAAAAAATTGTGATAATTATAATTATAATTTAAATTATTAGTTAAAAATTTTTTATGTAAAAAAAATTGAATCTAATTTTACTAATGTAAAATAGAGTTATAGCTTGAGTAGAATTCTAAGCATATTAATTATTAAAGCTAATTATGTTAATCAGCTATTGTTTTTAATAACATTACTTTGTATTAATTACATAAAGTAAAATTATATTGCATGTTGAATATGTTAAAAATATTTTAATTATGATTTGAATTTTTTTATTATAATATTTGAATTAATAATTTAATATATTTTAATTATATTCAACAATTAAAATAAAAAATATTATTTACGTTAATTATTTCAATTAAAGTATAACATTTAAAAAATAAATTAATTATTAAATGAGTAAAATCGCATGCGACGCATGAAACATTAGAAACTAGTATTATTAAAAATATATATATGAATATGTTTAATAATATTAAATTTTATATTAATAATTTTAATACTAATAATATATTATCTTTTTCAATGGCTAATAAATTAATTTTTACAAAACAAAGATATTAAAAAATAATATTTAAGAAAAGAAAGGCAATGTGTTTTAGGGATATGGGGAAGTGAGTTGGAGTTGGACTGAAAAAGAAAATCTGCAACTACAAGCAGTCCAAACCCTAAACTACTTCATTTTATAGGCTGTAAGCTTTACTGAAGTCTATAAGCCTCTTAAACTTGGGCTTTATCCAAATTATTTCCAATATGAATTTGGATCCCTAAATGTCTTAACAACAAACAAGCTTTTCTCTCCTCCCTGCATAACCTACATCTTCTCTTTTTCTTCCAACATTGTTAATCAAGTTTCAAACCATTCTTTAATTAATAGAATACAAAATCTAAATAATAACATAAAATATACCATAGTGTTTTTTCTACACCTATCAACTTTTTGCCTTAGTTTTTCAATGAAAGATTTTTTATACAACTATTCATAATTATACTTAATATCATGAGTAGGGTCACTTACCTAAGCCTAAAAGCCTGCCTAAAAAGTGGGAGGGTTCGGGAAAAAATATAAGTTTAAAAAATAGGTTTGGACACAAAATAAGTCTCATTTTCTAAAAGGGCTAACCCTCAGGTAGGATTTTTTTGACTTAGGTTCGGCCTGGCCCGAATAAATTGTTTTGCTGCTATTTCGCTATTATATTGTTACTATTTTGTTGTTATTATTTGGATATTGTATAACTCTTGTTTTATTATTAATTTTGCTACTATTTTAGATGCATTTGCTTGTTAGGTTGTAACTATGTTAGTGTTATTTAAGTACAGACTTTTTTAAATGTATTTTCAATTTGTTAGAAAATATTTATTTCAATGTTTTTAGTGTATTAGATGTATTATATTTTTTAGGATTTATTTTTATATAAAAATAATGATCTAAAAAAATTAATACGGGCAGACCGGGCTCAGGTTTAACATTTTAATCCAGATTGAGCTTGAGCAGAATTTTAAACTCATTTTTTGGGTTGAGTCGAGCCTAGGACTAAAATTTTGCATTGGCCTAGCTCGGCCCATGATTAGGTCTATCTATAACCCCTCCCTGACCTATAATTAGGATAATAAAACGTACTTGAGTGCATTCAAATTCACATTTTCCTACACTGACTATAATACCGATGTCAATTGAAGTAAAAACTTCGATAACACAAGCTTAAATTTACATTTAGGCCAGAAAGTTACATAGCAAAATCTCATATGATCATATAAATTATTGCTACTTAATGAGTCAAATACAGTGACTCACTGTTCTCACCGTATTCCCCCAATTTTCTTGTCCGAAATGACCAATCCAATGTACCTAAAACTCCCCGAATCGTAGACTAATTTTGCATTTTACATAGACAAAAACTGCATTGACCTCTGCTTTACTACTTACAAAGATTAGGTTGATATTACATCATAATAAACTCCAACAGTTGAGGAAGTGGAGAACAGGCCTAATTACATTCGTCAACAGTAATATAGTATCTCTATAGATACGTAATGCAAATATAAATAATATTTTATATCAGCAGTTGAACAAAACTAGAAATATAAAGATTAAGCAAAGGAAAGAAAAAGGGGAAGCAATTACCTAACTCGCGTTTTCTTAATCCAAAGTTTTTGCTCAAAGGATTAATAGGATATTCTGGGGTTTCTTACTATTTATCATACAAAACTCTACAGGGAGCTTTTTCACCTTACTTTACCACTCATTTGGAATGTTGTGGTTGGAGGGAAGCTTTATTTTTATACCCTCGATGAATTATGTCAGATTATATTGCATAATTCAAAAAGCTTTATCTTAATATTTTTCGCCACCAACAACACACTGCTAACGTGTCACAAAACGTTTGTGGCAACCGCAATATTCGTCAGTTCCCTATTACTGTTTTTAAAAACTTCCAACTGTGCTGTAAAAAAATGACACCAAAAATTTAAATATATGTCAATTTAATAATTAAATACTGTTGTTAATATAGAAGGACGTGAGTTCAAGTGTGATAAAACGTATTATCCTCTTATTTATGAGTTAGGAAGGGCTATGAATAATTTTAATCATTGTGTCAAAAAAAACATGTATAATCAGAACCTATAATGAGATTGTTAAAAAAGTTTTCAATTAATAATTTTATCAATTCAACTTAATATTTATATTGACAATAAAGAAATATTGAATTAAAAACAAATTTCAAAAGTCAAAAGAGGCAAAATTAGACCTAAATCGATGGTTGAAGTCGAATAATATTTTAGTAGTGTTGGTTAAGGCGGATGTTCTAAGTCCTTGACCATCCAAGTTCAAGTCTCACTATACACAGTTGCAGTGCGTGAATCTCCAACCCCAACATAGGTGTATGTCGTACATAGTTTAAGTTAAATGATAAGGAGCTTGATGTCTCTTAAATAAGATTTTAAATTTGAGTCTTGTAGATGTAGAAACTAATATTAGAAAAATTTATCCCTTATTTATGGGTTGAACCCAACTAACTTCAAGTTTAATTAGAACAAACGTAAATATAGATTTCGAAAATATCAAATAAAAGAAAAATCAAAAATAGTTTGAAAATTTTCACTAGGAAATATGAAAAGAACAACCATCTCGTTCTTCAACTCATCTAACCATAATAAAACCTAATCGAAAACATTAACTTGCATAACTCTTCAACCTTAGTTCATTGGATTTTGAAAGTGATTGATGAGTTAGAATGGAATTGACCCGCATATTAGCCATCGTGTCTTTAAACTGTAATGATGATGTCAAGCTGTGGGGCTTTCCATAAGCTTAGAGATTACCCCAATGTGGTGTGTGAACAAACTAAACCCTTTGATAGCGATGTATGACCTAATGGGAAAAACATTGAAAATTATATCAGCACATTTCTATTTTACTTTAAGAGAATTTTTAAAGATGACGTTTAACTCAAATTTAATAAAAAAGAAATCAAACAATATATAAAATATTGCATAAAACAAAAGACATAAAAAATTTTAGTTGTAGGCTAATATAAAACAACAATCAAGGACATGCAAGAGCATAAGTTAACAAGAAACGACCCTCGTTTCAATGGGTGTGCTACGGTCAATCTTCAAAAAATATATATATAATAAATAAATATGGTATTGTATACATGGGGATACGAAATGAATTCAAAGATTGCTGTTTCAAATTACATAGGTCAATCATCATGTCAACCCCCATGTGTAAGACTAATTTTTTTGTTGAGATTTCATAAGCCCACAAAATCAATGATTTATAACCTACTGATATTTTTGGAATATTTCTTTTGTCAAAATAAATTTCAATGCAAGAAATTATAAAAGTCAATCTAGACAGAGATGGCCATGGAGGGAACATGGACCTAATTTATAGAGAAGGATTATATAAAGTTAAAATTGGATTATAGTTTTATTTTATTTTTTTAAATAGAGGGAAAAGTGGGTGAGAATTACAAGGAATCCAAGTACCCCAAGAAGTTAATAATGACTCTTAATGATAGAATGTTGAGATAATATGACAACAAAAAAGGGAATTGTTATTACATAGAAATTTATCAATAAGTGTTGGATGTAGTGATAAAGTACATTAAATTTTTAAGGAGATAACACAGATTTGAATATTAGAGAAGACATTATTAAGAGAGGCAACCCGAACCCCGAACCTAAACTGTAAAACAAATATGAGAGATACCAAAAAATAAAAATTTTGTTCTGTTGATACGGGGAATCAACAAGGAGAAAGTGATGGTTGTAAGGAGGCTGGTTCACTTGTGACAAGCGAAGAGCCGGAGTTGGAGACTAAGGAAGAAAGGAGTTGAAGGAAGGGGAGAAGGTTGGAGAATACTAAGTTATAACAAAAGATGCTTGGGAGAAGAAGGATCCCTTGGTGCTTCATCTGTTGGGGTATATATAGGGCAGGCCCCCTTGTTTGGTAATATCACATTATCGACAATACGAGTGGTAGGATGTTCTTGTGGTTGGCTAGGTGGTAGGTCTGTTGTGTGTTAGTTGTCGTCAAGCGTACTACTATGTGGCCCTACTATGACATTTTCCTTGTTGAGGTTGTACGAGGTTGTTATACCTTTGTCGTCCCTTAGTGATCCCTCCTTTGAAGGATAAAAACGAGTGACCTCTTTGTAGATGGTATGAAGTACGCAGGTGGCTAATCATGGATGACTAGCCAAATAGTTACCACTGAGGGTGTAAGGCGGGGAACTATCCATGGGCACTCGTTAAGTCATTCCTCGTGCTGCCACGTACCCAAGCTGATGTAGAAGTATAACAAGTTCGATCAGATCAATTCAACTATAAAGAATTGAGAATCAATAATCTTTCTCACCTAATAAGTATTTAAGAATAAGATGAACATTAAATCGATCAAAGTTACAAGCAATCAATAAAAAGTTTTAAAAAAGTTGGTTTTTTTATACATATTGCAAAATTTATTTATCAATAATGAGATCTAATTTTTTTTTCTTTCTTCTTTTATATCAAAGATAAAATCATTGAACAAATGGATACCTTCTAATTATTAACTATGATTGGAAGAATACTTTGCTTTTTATAAGGGTAGGGGAAAAGGTTGTTTGGATTTAAACTTGTTGAAAATAAAAGGTATTTCAAAAGAATTTATCTCATATCACTTAATAATTTTTTTCTTTTTTTTTATAAGTCATAAAAGTTATTGGTTTTGTAAAAGTAGTAGAAAGGAAAGGTCATCTGCATTAGAGTTGGGTAAACAAAATCTAGTTTAATGTAAGACAATGGATTTCCTCTCATTATGTGTGAGAATATGGTAAAGCCCAATTTTTCCCATTCCAAATTACGAAACACACCAAAATTGTAACACCCCTAACCCATATTCGTTGCCGGAATAGGGTTACATAGCATTACTAGAATTTACAGACCAAATACAAATATTTGATAACATTTAACATTCATATCAGAAATCATTCATAATGAATCATATTGTCCCTTAAATTAGCCCTCGAGGCCCAAAATATGCAACAAAAACAAGTCGGGACTAAACTGGGTACTCAGAGAATTTTTCGCAAAATTTCAAAATTTTTCCAAGGTGCAGGGGACACATGCCCGTGTGGTCAAGCCGTGTGGGCATTCGAAATAGGGACACACGACCGTGTCCAACCTGTGTCTGTACTCGTGTAACTCTCTGACTTGGGTCACACGCCCTTGTGTTAGGCCGTGTGAACATAATATTTTGCATTAAATAGGTGTAGGCGTCACCGACCAAGCCACATGCCCGTGTGCCAGCCTGTGTGAAAAATATTGAGCATTATGTTTTGTATTTTAATGATGCTTGGGACACACGGCCAAAACACACGCCCGTGTCTCTGCTCGTGTGGACGAAATAAGGCCATTTCCAAGCCATATTTCTCACTCAATTGGTCTTCCACCTACATTAACATTTTAACACATTCACAAGCCAATCCAAGACATTTAAACCAAGCCAAAACTAGTCTTATGCATGACATATTTATACATATGTTTAGCTATCCAAAATTATCAAAATTAACCATATATACATATAGGCATATTTTTACCATTATTCCATCACAAAACAATCACAATATGCCTATATGATTTTTCATCATTCATCCATTTCAAACACATATCAAACATGATATAGCCTCTTATATATCCATCAAAATATGTCCAACATAAGCCATTCCAATGGCTATTTACAACAAAATGCTGTTAAGCCAATATTAGCCAATTTACCCTATACATGCCATTATAACCAAAAATTAGTTTTCTATATGTACCGAAATGGGCCGATGGATAGTGTGATGTGTCTCCAACCAGCTTCTAACCTTAACGAGCCTCCGAGTTACTATAAACAGGAAAAATAAACAAAGTAAGCTTTAAAGTTTAGTAAGTTTGTATAACATTGAATTTAACTTACCAATTAATTCACATTTAAGGTAAGCAAATAAACATGCTCAAACCAATTTGGCCAATTGCCTAGCACATATCCTCATCAAGCATGTTAGTAATGTAATTCACATAAATACCAAGAAACATGAATGAGCTCATCAATATTCAATTTCCACGTACATGTATTTATCACTTCAAGTGTCAATGAACATGTACATATCATATCTTTGTATTTCAAGTATTTCTCATAGTAATTCATCTTGAATTCATATCATCTCATATTAGAACTTTACCCGTTGAATCATTTAAAATATCAATGGATACAAGGGTAGTACACATGAAGTATACAAAACTGTAAACCGTCAATTCATATTCGGGAATGCTCATACGAGCACATAAACGGAAAGCTCTCTCTTGAGCCATATAACAGGAAGCTCATGTAAGTTGTATAACGGGAAGGTTATCCGGGTTGTATAACGGGAAGCTCATAAGAGCCATACTCAAGAAGCTCATGCGAGCTAATAATAGGTAGCTCTGCAAAGCCATTAATCAGGAAGTTCCAGATAGCCATATATCGGGAAGTTCAAGCGAGCCATATCGGGAAGCTCCGGAGAGCCATTAATTAGGAAGCTCACAAAGAGCCTTTAACTGGGAAGCTCACGAAAAGCCATATATCGGGATGCTCATAAGAGTTGCGGTGTGGCCACAACAAATGTAGGATCACAACCGATCGGGATGCTCCGAAAAGCTATTAACAGAAAGCTCGCAAGAACCATATAACGGGAAGCGAGGGATAATATTGGAACGCTCTTTCGAGTTGTGATGTGTCCGCAACATATCCATCAAAATATGTCCAACATAAGCCATTCCAATGGCTATTTACAACAAAATGCTGTTAAGCCAATATTAGCCAATTTACCCTATACATGCCATTATAACCAAAAATTAGTTTTCTATATGTACCGAAATGGGCCGATGGATAGTGTGATGTGTCTCCAACCAGCTTCTAACCTTAACGAGCCTCCGAGTTACTATAAACAGGAAAAATAAACAAAGTAAGCTTTAAAGTTTAGTAAGTTTGTATAACATTGAATTTAACTTACCAATTAATTCACATTTAAGGTAAGCAAATAAACATGCTCAAACCAATTTGGCCAATTGCCTAGCACATATCCTCATCAAGCATGTTAGTAATGTAATTCACATAAATACCAAGAAACATGAATGAGCTCATCAATATTCAATTTCCACGTACATGTATTTATCACTTCAAGTGTCGATGAACATGTACATATCATATCTTTGTATTTCAAGTATTTCTCATAGTAATTCATCTTGAATTCATATCATCTCATATTAGAACTTTACCCGTTGAATCATTTAAAATATCAATGGATACAAGGGTAGTACACATGAAGTATACAAAACTGTAAACCGTCAATTCATATTCGGGAATGCTCATACGAGCAAATAAACGGAAAGCTCTCTCTTGAGCCATATAACAGGAAGCTCATGTAAGTTGTATAACGGGAAGGTTATCCGGGTTGTATAACGGGAAGCTCATAAGAGCCATACTCAAGAAGCTCATGCGAGCTAATAATAGGTAGCTCTGCAAAGCCATTAATCAGGAAGTTCCAGATAGCCATATATCGGGAAGTTCAAGCGAGCCATATCGGGAAGCTCCGGAGAGCCATTAATTAGGAAGCTCACAAAGAGCCTTTAACTGGGAAGCTCACGAAAAGCCATATATCGGGATGCTCATAAGAGTTGCGGTGTGGCCACAACAAATGTAGGATCACAACCGATCGGGATGCTCCGAAAAGCTATTAACAGAAAGCTCGCAAGAACCATATAACGGGAAGCGAGGGATAATATTGGAACGCTCTTTCGAGTTGTGATGTGTCCGCAACATATGTAGGACCACAACCAATTCGGGAACCCTGTATCCATCGAAATTTCATCAATTCAAACGGAACTTAACATTTATCGAGATTTCTCGGATATGTAATCAATTTCATATAAACAGAATTTATATAATTCACATATACAACATTAAATTTAAACATATAAATATACATAATTTAGTTACACAACCTTACCTTGACAAGTGTTCGTGTAAGCAAAATATACTAATTCGACACTTTTTCTTTTCCATGATCTAACTTTGTATTTGAGTTCTCCGGATCTATACGAATAAATTTAACATCAATTCATGTTCATTTCAATTCAGTTTAGTTCACCTCTTTGGAAAAATTACCATTTTACCCCTATATTTTTTATTAATTACAATTTCATCCCTAAGCTCAGAAAATGAAATTCATGTAATTTAATTCTTATTCCAAGCCTAACCGATTTTTACATATTACAATAGCAGCCCATGTATTTCATAAAATTAAGAATTTTTCCATGAATTTTACAACTTTTCAATTTAGTCCCTAAATCATAATTTTATTAAAATTCTCTTTACAAAAGTTGTTTATCTATCAACAACCTTTCATTTTCTACCATAAAACTTCATAATTCAACTATATTCATCCATGACAAAACCCTAGTACTTTGATAACTTTGCAAATTAATCCCTGAGATAGCTAAATTAAGCTATTACGATCTCAAAAACTTAAAATTACTAAAAACGGGACAAGAATTCGTACCTAATTAAGCCAAATAAGCTTGCTTGAGCTCAATTCTCTTAGCTAGGGTTTCCATGTCTTTATTTGGGAAAGATGATGATAAATGATGATATTTTTATTATTTAATCCATTTATTATCTTTTCATCTTTTCCTTTCCAATTTAGTCCTGTCCTTTATTTTATTTTCCATGGATGAATTATCATACTTATCTATTAACTCCTCTTAATGGTCTATTTGTCATATAAGGACCTCCAATTTTGAATTTCATAGCTATTTAATCCTTTTAGCTACTAGAATTCAACTTTTACATTTTATGCAATTTGGTCCTTTTATCAGATTAGACATAAAATCGGTAAAATTTCTTTACGAAATTTTCATATGACATTTCTACTATAATGTAAACCATGAAATAATATTAAAACAATTTTCTTACGGACTCGGATTTGTGGTCCCAAAACCACTGTTCTGATTTCACTGAAAATGGGTTGTTACAAAAATATCTTACGAGCTTTAGCCTTAATTTAGTATTAGCTTTGACTACTCGCACAAGTCTGAATCCCTACTCAAAATTTGAGAGGGTATGAGCAAGAATATTAGGTCTGAAAAATAGGCTTAGGTAAAAAAAAATTTAACTCGTTTAGAGTATGGGCCAACCTCGACTTGAACATTCAAAGCTCGAGCTCATTTTCTATTTTTCAAATATTTATATCATGTTATTTTTATATATTATATAATTTATAATACAAAAAATTAAATATAGAGTAATATATAATACTTAAGGTAACATTGAAAAAAAATGCTAAGTTGTCTATATATAAAATTTTAATAAAATATAAAATTATCAAATTGTAAATAAAAAATATATATAAATATTTTTTAAAATTTTTAAAAATAATATGGTCGTGCCTAAAATGGCTTGTGTTAGCCATTTATAAATATGGCCGATCTTGTGTAAAATTTTAGGCTCATATTTCAGGTCCGATTGAGCTTGAGCAAGCATAAAGTTTGTCCATTGTTCTTTTGAAATATGTGGGGGATTATTAGAAATGAAGGGTATTTCAAAATTACTTACCCAACATCACTTAGATAAACCTTTCGCCTTCGTTTATAAGTCATACTGAGTTATTGGTCTTGTAAGAGCTAATAGAAAGAAGCACTTGTGTGCACTATAACTAGGCTTCAAAGTCCAGTGTAGTGCAAATCGATGGATTCCTCCCTCATGTGTGAGAATATGGAGAAGCCCTCTTTTTATTTCATAGAGTAAAATTTATTTTTTACAATCTAGGAGACGTACTTTGAAAAGCCTATTTTTTTTTATCTCAATAATGTTTAAACTACCTTAATTTTATCTGGAACTTCAATGACAATAACACTCTATACTCTACCTGATCACCGGATCTGAGCTACAGGATGCCACATCTGTTGCTGAAGCAACTACAATCGATTATACATAATGTAACCATTTACACATGCATATAAGTATATTACATATTCATAATATGATACAAAATCATTTTCAAGTCTTATACGAGATTACGAAAGCTCTTTTGCTAACCTAAAGTCGAATTAGGACCAAATTGTAAATGTTGCAAAATATCAAGTTGACGTCGCGACTTTGAGGATTCCTCATTGTGATGCAATTAATTGACTAGATCTCGTCGCGATGTCTTAAGGGCCGACATCGCGACGTGACCATCTGTTTGTCAATGGTCCAAAATGGTAATTATTCAATTACCTAAATACTCAAACCAAATCTTCCATTCATTCAATCAAGCATAAGTATCAAACTTCAATGTTCATTCCTAAACATTTAACACATCTTATACATATACATTCATCAAAACACCATTCTATTTGTTTACCAACAATACTTTTCATATACCAACTATTAGCAATATAATATCAACTTAATTCATACACTTAAAATCAGATATCCACACCAACTTCATTTTAATATCAATAATCTCAAAACATAACATGAACAATACCATTATGTCATATCTAGCTAACCATTACTAGTTCAACTTCAACATGATTTGGTTATGCAAAAATTGACTCAACCTAGGTACAAGTCATATATTTAACAAAACGGGACTATACAAACATTGCTGAGTCGAGGGTCATTGCCTAGATGCTGGAATCACTTCTCATAACCTTGAGATACACCTGTACATGCACACGGAATAAACAAACCATACACTAAGCGATAAAGCTCAGTGGTATTTTCATGATTCAAGATAACATATCTTAAGCATTAGCAATTGATCACAAAGTGCAAATATACTGCATATCCAATTTATATTCTATCAATCAAAACTATTTTATACCATAACATATTCGGGTGTATATATGTCAATTAGCAAATCAATCTAATTCATGTGTATAAAAGAATTTTTCAATGCATACTACCTATCAAGTACCAATCTTTATACTACATTCATATTCAATACTAATCATGAATCAAACATACATATATATATATACACCTTAACATCATGCTTTCTAATTTCACATCAAATCAACATCATTTACCTTTTAAATTTATTATTCAAATCCCTATCTGTAGTTGATAGATTCATTCACATTTGTTTTGGCCCTTAGGGCTCGTTTCAAATCATTTTGTATAATCTCCTTTATTTACTACCTTTAACATGTATCACATACATTACGAATCACATATTTGCACACATATAGTTCCATGTACATTTATCAATTCACAAACTCCTTTCAATTTCACATAATTCATTTCATTACCATATTCTATTATCAATCTATTTCATTACATTTTCAAGTTTCCAATTTCATTTATAATTCACCCTATAGAACCCTAGTAAAACAGACTTGGATAAATGGGTGAACTAAGTTGCTGAATTTCCTTTAGGTTACTCATCTGGGCTAAACCTATATCATATATTACTCAGGAATCTGTGAAAAATGCTAGATCTCGTTATATTACCCGAGGATTTACAGCAAATGCTAGATCTCATTATATTACTCGAGGATCTGCAACAAATGTTGCATCTCGTTATATTACCTGAGGATTTACAACAAATGCTAGATCTTGTTATAATCTGTAATAATCATTATACAAGCTCGCATATGATCCTATTGACAGGCCAATTATATCCTAACCTTTTACTAAGTTCGCATAGGCATCAATTATACATATTTTCATTTCCATATCTATAATCAACTAGTTTCACATTCGCTTTTTTATAATCTGTAATAATTCATATGTACATATCATATCCTGTAATCAATCTTAATTACATATCATACCCTGTAACCGTTTTCATTTACCTATCGTGCTCTATGTTTGGTCACATTTTCATACTCGTACCTTGTACACAATTCTATCGTATAACATGTAACATCCCGATTTAGGGCTTAGTCGGAACAGTGGTTTTGAGACCACAAATCTGAAGAGGAAAAATTTATTTTTACTATATTTTTATGGTCTAAAATTTCACAGAAAGATTTCGTGAAAATTTCGTTCGAAAATTTTGACGTTTGGGCACTCAATTTAGTCAAAAGGACTAAATTGTAAAAAGTGCAAAAGTTGAGTTTTATTTGTTAAAGGTATTTAATTGTTATGGAATTATAAATTAGGGGTACTTATGTGGTAATTATACCATTAGTTAGTGATGGACAAAAATGGACAAGAAATAAGTGAAATAGGATTTTTTTTTAAGTAAGGGCATTTTGGTCATTTAGTAAATAAATAGAATTAAAATGGGAAAAAGATGTAAAAAATGGTGTTATCATATTTGCTTGCTGCTAAAACTTGAAGGACTCCATAGCTAGGATTTTGGCCACTTTCAAGCTTGATTGTAAGTGCATTTTAGCCCCGTTTTAAATGTTCTTTGCATTTTTGAGATTCCCGTAGCTCGGTTTATCTATTTCTACTGTTATTTTGAGCTAGGGTTGAAATTTGAAAAATTAACCATGTGTGAAATGTATGTATTTTGATGTTTTATGGAAGAATATGAAGCTAGAATTTATGTTAAACAACTTTTGCTAGTCGATTTTAAGTGAAACCGAGCAAAATAACATAATCAGTAAAAATATTTAATGTTCATAAGTAAGAGTTAGAGTGAGAATTTGATGTTTCCATAGAAGGGAAAAGTGTTCAGCATGTTATAAAACATAAGAATAAGGAATAAAATTTAATTTCCGAACTTTGGGGTAAAAATGTAAATATGCAAAAGTTTAGGGACAAAATTGTAATTTTGTCAAAAGTTGAGTCGAGGATTATTTTGATAAATGTGAATATTAAACAAGCTAAATTTGCTATTATAGATCAAGAAAGGCGTGGAATCAACCTCGATAAGGGAAAGGAAAAGATTGTGGATTGAATTGCAAAATTCCTATATTTTGCACCGAGGTAAGTAATATGTAATTAATACATTGTTTATAACTATTTCTGATATTTTTTTACAATATATGAGAAATTCTTGAATATGAAATAGTTATATAACAATTAGAAATTTAGAATTTATAGTTGAATCGATTAAAATCTGCTTGAATTGTGGATATATCATTTGACAAGTAATAAGTGAAGTAGTTGAATTGAATTATTAAATTTGTTATTGGATTGGACTGAAATATTGAAATTGTGATTTGTGTACGGATAAATTGTAAATCCTTGAAATGTATGAATCTCTGTGGGACTGTCGGAATAAGAAAGGCTTGAATAAAGTGCCTATAAACACGTGTGTAGTACTAAGTGTAGGCTACTACGTGTATCGATAGATAATGGTCACATGTGTAATACTATGTGCAGGCTACTATGTGTACCGGAAGGCTTTGGTCACGTGTGTAGTACTATGTGCATGCTACTACGTGAACCGGAAAGTTTGATCACGTGTGTAGTACTATGTGAAGGCTACTACGTGTATCGAATGATAATAATTACACGGGTGGTACTATGTGCAAACCACCGAATATTCGCTATTATACCGATGTCTTCAACGGGATATGAGTATTGATAAACAAATATGAGTATGTGATTGAAGTGTGAAAACTTGCTAAAGAGTAACTGGAGTGATGAAGTTTCGTACTGTGCTTACAAAATAAATTGTTGTAATGTTATGTAAATGAGTGAAATTGAAACAGAACAGATTCGAATAGTGGAAGTGATGTTAGTTTGAAAAATCACCAAAAATTGTAGAAATTGATTTTTTGGTTGAATGAGATATGAAATTAAATCTTAATGAGTCTAATTTCATATAAAAGAAGCAAATCAAGCAAAAGAGTTGTATATTTTGAAATATTTGCATTTTTAGTGAGGCAGGGTCAGATTGATTTCGGAATCCCCTATTCTGACTTGGAAAAATAATTAAAAATTTTAAAAAATAATTATGAGATATAATTTATATTATTAGGATCCTTAATAAGTCTATTTTCAAAATAAATAAACGAAAATATCATCCGAATTCTGTACAGTGAGATAATTCATTTTTAGTGAAGAGAGGTCAGAGATGTTGAGCAGTGAAACAGGGGTGATTTTAAAGAATAAACTGTACTAATTTTCCAAGTAAAAAATTCTTAAAATTTTATTATAAGACGGCATATGAGTCTAGTTTCAGGTAAAATTTATGAAACTTAATTTGGAGTTCTGTAGCTCCGGATAAAAATAATTAAGTGACTATGACGCAGAAAAACAGTTTGCTGGAATTTGAATAAATATAAAATTTATGGTTGATTAAAATTATGTTATCTATGGAAACATATTTTAAATTTGTTTATCAATTATATACGTACTTACTAAGCTATATGCTTACTTCTCTTTCTTTTTTTCTTGTTTTATAGTGTTATAAATCATCTCGGAATTCAGACAAAGTCGGGGATCATCCACACTATCTACATCTTTTGGTATTTTGAAACCAATATTTCTGAATTATGGCATGTATAGAAGACTTAATGTTAATGTGATGTATATATATACTAATTACTACTTAGCTTAAGATGTTAATGTATATTAATTGATAGGTTGTTTTTTTATAAATTCTAGCGAGGTTACTTTGAATGTCGTGAATGATTTAATTGTGTTTAAGTATATAGCTGTATTAGTTGAAATATTGAATTGGTTTGAGATTGTGTTTTGAAAATTTGCAGGAGGGATTAGACATTTGTAAAAGGGATTATGTCAAAAATTTTATATAAAAAAAAACTCTGATTGCATGAAAATATGTATTTTATGTTTGATAATACTTTTTACCCTGTTTCGGCGATGAACACGGGTAAGAGGTGTTACATAACAACCATTTCATTTCAATTCAATCCAATTCACACACACACACACACAGACACACACACACACACACACACACACACACACACGTATATATATGTTTGTATATATATTTGCACTTAAATTTCAGAACCACAATTCAATTCATCATCAACACACAATATCTCTTATCATATAACATATTTCAATTCATTTTTCCATGTCACATATCATATTTTAATTAAATCATACTACTTTATATTTTATTGAATTCAGTCCCCTATCTCGGTATTCAACATCAATCTCAATGAATCAATTCATACAATCTTGATAAACTCATCTCAACATTCAAACATGTATTATATCAAGAATAAGCAATCAATATATTGGTCTCAAATCATAAAAGAACAAATCGATATCTTACGTCACTCGTCGACAAGTCTCGCTTTTTCTTTTCCTCTCGACGATCTGGAGGAGTCATTCGCTACGATCGATAATTAAATAAATAAGAAAATATCAGATTTCATCCAATCCACATCAAAATACAAAGCCACACATATTTTTATTTTATTCAATTTAGTCCCTAAACTCAAGACAAGCATATCTCTCAATTCCTATCTTTGAATTAAAATATGATTTCACATATTCTCATTAGGGACCTTATAATTTTCTACTTCTAACATAATGTCATGACAGGTTTTACATTTATCCGATTTGGTCACTAATGTTACAAAGTTAACAAATAAGCTAAATTAACTTTACAATCTAATCCTTTTCATAATCTATGCTTAAAATCTACCAATTTCAAGTCTAATTCATCAATTAATCAACAATGAAAATTTTTTAAAACTGTAACAATTTATCAAATTGGTAAATTGGCTAGCTAAATCAAGCTTATATGATTATAAATCTATAAAAATTACAAGAAAAGGACTTCATTTCATTACCTAATTGTTAGCCGAAAGTTTAAGCTCAAACTTGGATATTTTCTTCTTCAAAGAGATGGTGAAGTGAGGAACACGATGATGATTGTCATCTTTTCCCACTTTCTTTTATATATATATATATATATATATATATATATATATATATATATATAAAGCTTAATTAAGTTTAAATCACTTTAATTTTAATGTTAATTAATCTAAGTAGATTCTCACATTATCATCCACCAACTATATAAAACCAATGGTTTAATTATCATTTTAGACATTTGTTTAATTGTAATATAAGTCCTTAAGTCTTTTGTCAATTATAAATCTATAGTAATTAAACTTTTATAATTTAGTCCTTAAGCCTTAATTAACTACTTTTTTAGCTAAATTATTTTTAACCGAATTTTAATTTATTTTTATAATAATTTCGTAAATACTTTTATTTTTATATTTACGGGCTCAATTTACAAAAATAAAGTTCTAAAATTATATTTTTCGACATCATTGAATTTTGAGTCATTACAATGGGTATCCATTACTTCCTTCAATTTCTCTTCACGTTTAACAGTATTTTTGTCTACCCGTTATTCCATGCAGTTATTACTTCCTTTAATTATATTTACTTTGATGGCTATAAAAACCATGATAGATTTTTTTTTTCAAAACACATACAAAATCTAGCCTTACTTGAATATTTTATTTATTTTTATTATTTTTGCTCCTCTTCATTGTTGAAATAGAAGAGCTTGTGGAATCCTCAAGGATGGTGATGTACTTGCCTTACGAATTATTACTCGAAATTCTGATTTATGGTTTTTTTATCCATTTTTACAACAAAAGTTTATCATGATGTCAAAGACTTAAAAACACATGTTATTTACCACAACATTAATGATTAATTAATAATATTTTGCATTGTGTACTAAAAATATTTTATTTAATTAAAAATTATTGATAACCATGCAACTTATGCAACTTACAAATTTAACTTAACAATTATTGTGAACTAGAATTTGTGTCACGAGTGAAAAATAATAATTTTATAAATAATATTTATTTAAAAATCACATTTTAAAAAAATTAATTAAAATCTAAAAATAAAAAATATTTTTAAAATGAATGCTTTTTTTGTCATAGCTATTTAGTAATTTAGATAAAAAAATTTAATGATTTCGTGTGTAACGTCCCCAAAATCTTAAGTTCTGATTTTTTAAATTTAACCATAACTAAGTATCTACTTTAGTGGTTAAGTGTTTTAAGTTGACGTTTGAGGTTGGGTGTTTGAACCCTTCATTAGTAGGGGGATATATTTTGTCCTTTATTAATTTGTGGATGAGTTTCTATTTTGTTCTTTTTTCGCACGTTCCTTCTTTCCTTTTCTTTTTCTTGTTCTTTCACCTTCGTTTCTATTTTCTTCCTTTTCAAACAAAATTCAATATTTATTTTGGATTCTTCTTGATCCCTTTTTGTCCATTCAGTTCTGCTTGGAAATTTTTTTCATTCAATTCCGTTTTGTTATTTGATTCGGTAAGTTGATACATACCAGAAATCTAAGAGATGAAAAGAGGATGAACGGAGAAGAAGAAGAAGAAGAATAGAGAAAAATAGAGAGTACTGGAATATTATTCTTTCATTCGATACTGTTACCTCACGTATTGCATGCAGTTTTAAAGGAAAACTAACAAGGTGATGTGGACAATTTCTGTTGTAATTAAAACGCACCGTATAGCTACTCTTTCAAAACTCTCCGTTTCAATTAAACTTAAAAATTTGCTCCCCCAAAACTTCCAGTTCTTTACGATCCCATAATTTCTTTTCTACTAATTCTTCAGTTCATAGCAATACTCCTTCCCATGAAAACATCCTTGACCTCAAGGATGAAAGTGAGGAAATTTAGACCGAATTGCCGCAAGAGACTCCCATGTGGCATCTTCAGGGAAAGAATCAGCCCATTCGATTAAAACTTCCGTCACGGCCTGATTTCCTTTCTTGACTATCCTCCTGTCCAAAGTGCGGATTGGTTCTTTTGGCAAAACACCATGAGCATCCACCAATGGTAACTGCTGTTGAGTAGGAGCTGATCCCATGTGCCTTTTTAATTGAGACACATGAAATGTGGGATGAATCCGAGAATGTGGAGGTAGTTGAAGAGTGTAGGCCACTTGACCCACTTTCTGAAGCACCGAAAAAGGCCCATAGTACTTCGGAGACAGCTTCTGGTTAGCATGTTTCCTAATCGAATGCTGTCTGTAAGGTTGTAACCGCAGATAGACTAGGTCACCAACCTGAAAACTTCGCTCTGAACGGTGCTTGTTGGCCAACTGCTTCATACGACTCTGTGCTCTTTGGAGGCAAAACTGTAACAACTTCCTAACAGCTTCCCTAGCTTGTAAGCTACGGTCCACCACTGCCACAGTAGAAGCACCAGCCAAGTATGGCATATGGATGGGTGGGGGTTGCCCATACAAGGCATCGTAGGGAGTGAGTTGAATAGAGGAATGAAATGAAAAGTTGTACCACCATTCTGCCAGGTGTAGCCATTTAAACCAATGGGTCGGTGTTTCCCCTATCATACACCTCAAATAGTTCTCAAGACACCGATTTAGAACTTCAGTCTGGCCGTCTGTTTGAGGATGGTAGGCCGTGGATAGCAAAAGTCTAGTACCAGATTTCCTAAAAAGCTCCTGCCAAAACCCACTCACAAAGATTTTATCACGGTCTGAAATAATAGAGTCGGGCATACCATGCAGTTTGTAGACATTAGTCAGATACTCCTGAGCCACTTCTTTAGTTGTAAATGGATGAGTCAGAGCTAGAAAATGGCCATATTTTGTAAGGTGATCAACCACCACTAGAATCGAGTTTTTCTTGTCTGAAACCGGCAACCCTTCAATGAAATCCATGCTGATGACAGACCATGCCCGGTCAAGTATTTGCAAGGCCTGTAAAAGACCAGGAGAAGCCAGATTCTCCCCTTTGCATCTCTGACAAACAACACATTCTCTGACCCATCGCTTAACGTCTGTCGTAAGTCCCTTCCAGTACACTAGGCTTGACATTCTCTTCCTGGTGACATGTATCCCAGAATGGCCCCCAACGGCACTTGCGTGAAAATGAAGGAATAATGCTTGACGCAACTGTAAATCCTTCCCTACTACAATCTTCCCTTTTCAAAACAGGAAACGGCCATCCCACGAATATTTTTTACCAGGGGCTTGCAACTACAAAATAGTTTTGATTCTCCTTTGGAGTCGATTGTCAAGAGTATAAGATTGTTGCATCCATTCTAATAGGCCAGAAATAACTGAACTAACTGACAGTTGGTAGTACTGACACTGTTCCAGTTGTGGTTGTCGAGAGAGGGCATCAGCAACCCTATTATTAATCCCCTTTCGATAAGAAACTTCAAAATCATATCCAAGAATTTTCGCTATCTACCGCTGCTGAAAAGGGGTAATAGCCACTTGCTCCGATAAAAATCACAAACTTTGGTGGTCTCTACGAATTCGGGAGTGTCGACCCACCAAGTAGGTGTACCATTTTCGAACTGCCAGTGGAGCCGCAAGCATTTCTTTTTCATAGATCGATAGAGCTTGATGGCGCACCCCAAGTGCCTTGCTATAAAAGGCCACCGGTCGCCCTTGTTGCTGTAAAACAGCTCCAATGCCAAACCCGCTGGCGTTAGTGTCCACTGTAAATTCCAACTGGAAATTTGGAAGCACTAAGACAGGAGTTGTACACACAGCCTGCCTCAATTTCTCAAAAGCTTCAGTGGCTTGAACAGACCATTCCCACCCATTTTTGTTTAACAGATTCGTTAAAGGACGAGCGATAACACCATAGTTACGTATAAACCTCCTATAGTAGCCTGTGAGGCCGAGGAAACTGCGCAACTCCTTCACTGATTGAGGGATCAACCATGATAATACACACTCAATCTTAGACGTGTTCGTAGAGACTGCTCCTTCATGCAAAACATGTCCCAAATATTGAATGCGAGAAGAACCAAAACAGCATTTGGATTTTTTTGCTTATAATTGTTGTTTTCGTAATATAAGAAGAACAGACCTCAAATAGTGCATGTGCTCCTCCCACGAATTGGAGTAAACCAAGATATCGTCGAAGAAAACAAGCACAATCTTACGCAGTAGCGGTTTGAAGACAGAGTTCATGAGGGCCTGAAAACTAGAGGGAGCATTTGTGAGGCCAAAAGGCATGACGAGAAATTCATAATGCCCCTCATGAGTGCGAAATGCCGTTTTGTGAACGTCCGGCTCCCACATGTGGATTTGGTGATATCCCGACCTGAGATCCAATTTAGAGAAGACGCGATCTTTTCCATGCTCATCCAATAATTCCTCAATGACTGGGATGGAAAATTTATCCTTTACGGTATGCTGGTTTAATTGCCTATAGTCCACACAAAGCCTCCAGCTCCCATATATTTGTTTTACCATGACAATAAGAGAAGCAAACGAGCTAGTGCTGTCACGTATAATACCAGCAGTAAGCATTTTCTGAATAAGTCATTCCATTTCATTTTTTTGAAATGCTGGATATCGATAAGGCCGCATTTTAATTATTATCCCTTCATCCCTTAGAGGAATTTTATGATCATGTAACCTTCGAGGTGGCGACCCTTTTGGAACCTGAAAAATGTCCTCAAACTCACTCAACAGTTCATGAAGTTAGACCCTAGAGTCATTGTTCTTCTCAGTTGACAATGTCACTTGCTCAATTAGCTCAAAAGTGCAGTAAAAGGTCCCATCGTTCGCCCCATTGCTGCAAAGCATTTTAGTTTAAGCTCACCATTGTCAGCCACTAGTGAGCCAGGAGTAATGCCTTGAATGACACACGACTGCCCTACTAAGTTGAACTGCATGGTCAGAGAACTAAAATTCCATATGATCTCCCCTAGAGTTAATAACCACTGTACACCTAACATCATATCACAACCCTTTAACGACAAAACCATGAAATCTGTCTCAAATTTATGGTCCTGTACCTCTCAAGTAACCCCTTTACAAAGTCCTCTAGTGAAAAGACAGCTGCCATTAGCTACAGAGACCCTTAGGTGCTCTTGATTCCATACTGGTAGAGATAACCTATTGACCAGCCTTGTATCTATAAAATTGTGGGTGCTGCCTGAGTCAACTAGAATAATAGCCCATAATGCTCCTACACGTGCGGCCACCCTTATCGTGTTATGCCCTTGCAAGCTAGTAAGGGTCTGCAGCGAAATTATTGGTGATTTAAGACCCCCTTCCTCTGCACCCGCTTCTTCTAATTTCTCTGAACACTCCTGAAATTCTTCAGTCTCACTGTCGAAAAGAGGTTCGAGCAAAAACTGATATAACTGAGACTTCATGCACTTGTGTCCTGCATGGTATTTAGCTCCACACCAAAAACAAAGGCCCTTTTGTTTCCTCTCAGCCATCAATGCCGAAGAGATAGACTTAGACCCTGACTTGTTAGATGATGCATTGCCAATAGATGGAGGACTCACTACCGTTTTTGTAGGAGAAGAGGAGTACCTGGAGTTGATCAATGTGTTGGTCAAAGGTCGAGGTGAACTAACCCCCCATGTCGTCGATCCTTTTCCCGAATAAGAAATGAGTACTTCGATCTTTCTAGCTTACTGGAAAGCTTCCATCAAGGTCGATGGTTCAAACAGATCTAGATAGTGACCAATCTCGGCCTTCAAGTTGCTAAGAAAAATGCTGAGAACGTAAGACTCCGGTAGATGCACTTGGTTCAGTAACCTAACAAAAAAATCCTGGTACTGTTCAACAGTACCATGTTGTTTCAAGTTAACCAATTCCCTCATCGGATTACCAAACTGTCTACAGCCAAAACGAGCCTGAAGGTTTTTAATGTATTCTGACCAAGACAACATTTGCAGACCGCCATTCCTCTGAGAGTAAAAATGGTGCCAGTCCAAGGCGCGGCCTTCCAAATTCAACATTACCGTACGAACCTTACTAGCCTCCGGTGTACCTTCAGCCTCGAAATACTGTTCTAACTTGGTCCACCACCCCCTAAAATCTGTGCTATCAAACTTAGGACAGTCCAATTTGCTTCAGTTAACAGCCACTCCCGGCACATAAACGTGATCCTTCCAGTAGACACCCCCTTATCCGTAGCCACTGGTTCTGCTGAAGCTTGGGGTAATTCTGTTTCCTTGGGGAAAAACCCCGTAGGAGCTCCCAAAACCCTTTTTCCTTTATCTGTCACAACATTTACCGATGAACCCGTAGGTGGAGGTCCAAAATATTGGCTTAGCAGTGCTTGCATATCCCCTCGAAACTCAGTCTTAAAGTCTTGCAACCGCGTCTCCATTTTAGTCTCCAAACGAGTCATTTCTTCTTGGATTTTGGAAATGTCCTGTTGCAGACTACTAACCTCCTTCTGCAAACGAGTCGACACACCATTGCCAGCCATGTAGGGATCGTGTTGGCTCTGATACCTTTTGATACGTACCAGAAATCTAAGAGATGAAAAGAGGATGAACGAAGAAGAAGAAGAAGAAGAATAGAGAAAAATAGATAGTACTGGAATATTATTCTTTCATTCGATATTGTTACCTCACGTATTGCATGCAGTTTTAAAGGAAAACTAACAATGTGACGTAGACAATTTCTGTTGTAATTAAAACGCACCGTATAGCTAATCTCTCAAAACTTTCCGTTTCAATTAAACTTAAAAACTCCCTCCCCCAAAACTCCCCGTTCTTTACGGTCCCATAATTTCTTTTCTACTAATTCTTCAGTTCATAACATAAGTATTTGGGGTGGGTGAAGTCTTGGTTTTGAAATTGATGAGTAGGTTGGGGTTTTTGCATTATTCGTTATAAGTGAAGGGATTTTGACTTTTTTTTTCGTTGTTAATGATCCCAACTTAGCCACTTTCCCGATTAGCCCTCCAATGGCCTCTATGATCTTCCTATTGTACATGTATCTTGGAAGGCTTGACAACCAGATCCAAGCCATCACCACACAGGGATATAATATCCATGGTCCCTGAGTCAAAACCCTATTGTAATCTTTATTGTCCTTAAATCTAACCAGAAAATAACCATTAGCTATGTCCATGAGATGGAATGGTTTTGTAGGTTTCCATAGACTAAGGATATGATTGTGAAGAGCGTTATAGCCAATGCTTCACCCTAAGAGCGTGAGAACAACCGTCAATTTCATCTCTTTAAAGAGGATTTTATTTTTATTACGGTCTGAGAAGGCAATAGTTGGGATCCCATTGACCATGGTCGCACTCACATCTCCTTCTAGCAACTCCAATTCACTTTTACTTCCTTCGTTAGAGACATTACAATCCGAACCAGAAATAATTGTTTCTCCCCTTAAAAGCTTGTCTTTCCACGATAGATTTGGAGTCGGATCTGAGTTTACATCCATAATAGCAGCCTCCTCGTCGAATTGTTTCTTGAATCTCACATTCTTAGTGTTCCGATCCCCATCAGGACGGGGATCACCATCACCACCGTTACCAAAATTTTACATAATTTGAGAGTTTTTTTTAAAAGACACTATTTTAACTCTTTTTTTTTACTCTCTTTTTGTTATCAATTCCAATGCCATTCTTTTTTGTCCCTCTCTTAGGGGATAACACAATAAATGAGTTATCTTTTTTTATAACACAAAATGTCCTTACCGAAATAATAAAAGAAATTGAAATAAACTTGAAATGATTTGTTAAGTGAGTTGTAAAACAAATCCAAGACTTTGTTTATGTATGCCTTAAATATGATATCAAAATCGCTTACTCTCTATTTTAATTAAGATTTATATTTGACATATTCATTGTTTATAATTTATAATTATTTCGAAAAATTTTGCTTTGATGAAATTACCTGATTTATTCATCCCATTAATTTCAATATCTTTCCTCTTTCCTTTTAACTCATTATTGAATACATTGAAATTGACAAATGTTCTTTTTTCTATTTTAAGGAAATTTAATGAGCAACGAAGCTGTTTGTTGAATCTGTTGAGCGTTGACTTGTTAGTAAACTTTTAATTTTACAAATTCGCATCTTTTTTTATTATTATTGTTTTATTTGTTGATTCAACCCACAATTGTGTTAACCAAATATCACTTGTATATTTTAAAAAATAACTTACTAAGTAGGCTTAATGTTAGCTCTAAATATTTATATTTTGTTTGTCAATTTAGTTATTATCCTTTTAAAAAAAATCGAATTTGATTATTAATATTTTTAAAAAGAATCGATGTTTTTAATGAAAATAAGGATTAAAACATTACATGTTTAATCATGGTGGCTTATATGATAATCCATAAGTTTTATGACATTTTTTTGAATTTTTTATAATTATTTTTATTTTTGAATGTTTTTATAATTTTAAATTGTTTGTTGACATAATATATAAGACATATAATACCATGTCAGCATGAAGTACACATGGATTGTCACGGCAATATCATTAAAAATTAATATTTTAGTCAATAATTTTGTTAAAGAATGATTTTAACTCTTTTAAAAGAATTAATAATTAAATTTAACTTTAAAGAAAATAAGAATTGAATTAATAAAAAAAATGTAAGTATTGAGAGTGAATTTGATATTAGGCATTGAATTTTTATAGGAGCGTAATTTTTTATAGCAGAAACTATAGTTTTAAAATAAATAAACGAAATGGAATTCAAACTAAAACAATTAAATCTTAGATATTAAGGGTATCTTTGGAATTCAAACTAAAACAATTAAATCTTAGATATAGTGATGACGGTAAGATTAGATATTGTACCGTGAGACAAAAAGAAAGCTAAACACATCGCACTAGAAATAAATGTCCATCCAAAAGGGTCCTAAAATAAGTGTATAGATCAAATTAAATTCAATATTGAAAGTGCTATTTTCCACTTGCATGAAAGTGAAAGCCACGCGCCACCGCAACTGCCACAAAATTATCCTCATTGCCCTAAAACAATCATGCGTATCTTTGGGACCGTCAAGTTACAATGGTCCATAAATTTATTTCAAATTTATCCTAAGAATTTCTTTTTCACTGTTATATTCAACCGGTTGTATATCAACCGTCTGACTAAACAAATATTTGGGCCAAGACACAGACGTGGCATTCGGATCTAGCATCACCTTCGTCATCATAGGGCCAACGACCCTTTATTCATAAGGAAAAACGAATTTTTTTCTTAAGTTCAAGTATAATTATAAAGATTATATTGCTTTTGAATCATTACCGTAAAATTTAATCAAAAATATAATAATTTAACCAAAAAGAACTTTTAACACCATCCACAGGCATATTTCTTTTCTAAATTCCACCATCTACTATTATTAGGTAAATTATATTATTAGTTATTAATTTATGGGTAAATTTTTGTTTTGATTATTTAAATAAAAAATATCACAATTTGTTCATTGAATTATTCGAAAATTTTCATTTATATTATTGAACTATTTAAAAGTTTTTATTTAAGTCACTGAACTGTTAAGTGTTTCTTTTTAAGTTCCAGTAATGAGCTCCAAGCTACAATTTGATGATCTGTACAGTGAATCAGTACCTAGCAACAGTATAAAAATATACCTTAAATTTAAGTCGATCTAATGGTTAATGTCAAATATTAAAGAAAAAAGTGTTTAAAATTTAGTTTATAGATTTTTGACATCCACAACTATTTCGTGAAAAAAAAATTGTAAAAGAGTATAAAAAAAAGAATTTTGAAATGTTACAGTGAGCAATGAAATTGTAAAATTTTAATTAAGCGAATACCTAGTAACGTTATTGTAATTTACAGCTTAATATTTGACCTTTATCAATGCATCCAAAACTCAGCAAAAAAATATTTTGAACTTTTTCCAAGGAAAGTACAAATAGAGAGCAAAGTTATATATATTTAAATTAATTAATAAAAATACTCAAAAAAATGCTTTCTCTCATTTGTCCAATCATCCTTTGAAATGTCAACCAAAATTTGACAATTCATTTAGCAGAAATCCGCATGGAACCGTTTCATATATAAATTGACTTGTTTTAACTCTGAAGGAGAGAGCTCTCATCTTCTAACACAAGAAACAAAGAAAGATCTTAAAAAAAGATTTGTGGGTATGGCAGAAGAATTTCATGCTGGGATTTGTAGAGGAACGTGGTGGAATTCGACGAAACCCATGTTAACAGGGTGTTCTCTGCCGCCTTCTACGGGGGTTGTCGACATGGGAAACTTGGGTTATGACACTGATATGGTGGATATTAGGGCAAGGACAAGGTATTATGAAGAGTCGACTAAAAACCCAGTTTATGGTGTTAGCTCCACAGTTTTCCAAGGTCATCCTCATCATCAAGCTGATTCAGATAGTGGTGGCACTAGCAGCAGTCTTTTGATTGATTCCACTTTACAAATGATGGGTTTTGGCCTTCCATCTTCGACAACTTCGGACTGGAACTTGTCTTTGCTGTAAGTTTGATTATATGTTATACTAATAACTGGTTTTAGTATTCATTTTCTTTAGTATGATTAAGTATGAATTTTTATGGTTGAAGTTTCAAAATTCATATACAAGGACGACCTTATAGCCCAAAGCTTCAACCACAAGTTCAAAAAAGAAGAATATTTAAGACTTTTTTTGGTTCCCTAGGTTTGGAAAAGGAAGTCAATATGAGCAATCAATTGAACACTTAATTATTAGACTAAAATTCTCTACATGTACTGGATATATACTTACTGTTTTATATTTATGTATATATATATATCCATGATTGTTGCAGTCGGAGTAATGGGAGAACTGAGTTTTATAATTCGATTCTTCAAGAAGATATAGATTCAAGGTTGAATCTTCGGCAAGAAACAGGCATGGGTTCAGCGCAAATCCTTAACTACTGGAGCCCAAAGAGCCATTCAAGCCCTGGGAAAGATTCTTCCATCACTGTTTTCGAGCCTATCGATCAAGATATTTCATTGAATTCAGTAACCAGCTCCGGTAATAGTACACCAACATGCCAGGGCTTGTCAGCTAGGTTCCAAATGGCTTCATCATCGTACGGGTACCCATCAACACTGTTACATAGTTTGTTTCAATCTGATCCTCAAACTTCAGAACAACAATCACTTTTCAACAACCGGTCAATCAACTATATGTCGTCTGCAAAATCTTCATGGCCAAAGCAGCAACCTAGTAGCTTGCGCTTCTCCAACAACACAGCCTTCTGGAACGCCTCTGCCACTGGCATAAACGATGTTAAATCCGGTTTCTTACCCTCGCCAGCATCACAATTTCTTGTACAAACGTTCGAAGAAAAGGCTAATTGCCCCAGATCGACAACAAAGGTATAAATCTAACACGTTCATGCCTCGGATCCAGTGCTCTGACAAATTCGATTCATTTATTTATTAGATTTTATTGGATTGGTCTTATAGACTAATTCTACAGAAGTTGGAAAGTCGGCGTCAGGGATGAAGAGGCCAAAGCTTGAATCACCATCGCCTTTACCAACTTTTAAGGTACTAGAATATAAATTTGACCATTTCTCTTTTTTTTACTATGATGGGATGTTGGAGCTTTTGTCTGCAAGTTAGTGAGAAGTAGATAAATACTTGATAGCAGTACTTATGATCAGGTCCGGAAAGAGAAGCTAGGGGACCGAATCACTGCGCTACAGCAATTGGTTTCACCTTTCGGAAAGGTGAATTTTTGGAATTTTCTTTTTTATTTTTCAAAGTGTATATAATTGAAACCCTTACTTTTTATGTTTGGCCCCTTTGGGTTAAATCTGTACCTCGCCTTTTGTTTTATCAGACGGATACCGCATCTGTTCTTCATGAAGCCATTGAATACATCAAGTTCCTCCATGATCAAGTCAGTGTATGTTTAGCTTCACTACCTTCCTCTTTTTATTCCTTTTCTTTATATAAGAACCCTAAGATATGTATTTACATAATTTCAGGTTCTAAGTACTCCATACATGAAACAAGCAGTAGATTCCATACAACAAGAGGTATATTAAAAATAGATAAAAGAGGACTTTTGTGATAAGTGGTTATCTTTTTCTGTCTGCTAATAGTACTATTTGAATTATGCAGTAATTGTCATATTCTGTACTTTATTTTTTTTTCTTGCAGAATATTGATAACTTGAAAGATCCTGATGAGCCAAAACAAGACCTAAAAAGCCGGGGGCTTTGTTTGGTGCCAATATCTAGCACATTCCCAGTTACAAATGAGACCACAGCTGATATTTGGACGCCAACTTTTGGTGGAACATTAAGGTAAAAGATGAAGACAAATAATAAAGCTAAATGGAGTTGTACAGTTACCACCAGCTCCGGCCATAACTTCGAGTTCGGAGAAAAAACGAAAAGAGATGATGGAAAACGTAAAAGCTACCCAATGCTTTTCTGTATCAGTGTTGATAAAAAAAGCTAAAGAAAAAAGAAAAGGAAATGACGGTCCAAAGATGGTCGACAGAAACCAACAAAGTGTGCTGAACTGCTGGGCCAGCTGCTACAAAGAGAATGATGTAGCGCTAAAGAAAAAACAAAGAAAAGATTACCCCATTCCATGGTGTTTTTTTTTTCTTTGAATAATGGAAGTTTTACGTATTAGCAACGGGAACAAGTGCTAAATTCAGCGAAAATCGACATGAATTAACTCATGTTATACTTTTATTTATTTTATTGTTGCTTGCTTTGATGTTAGTACCTGAATTTAGCAGATTCTAGACCCCTTTTTGTTCCAGTTGATTATATTTGTATAAGGTAGCCACCGAGAAAATGAATAACAAAAATTTGCATTAGAATTTCTTCGTGTTGAAGGCAAGTTTTTCAGTTTTCTTTTGTTTATATATTATTAATTTTGGAATGTGGTAGCGGAAGTCAGAGGACAGTTGCGTTCTTGCTTTTACGGTTTTTTCATTATTTTGATTGACAAAGAGAGGCTAAAGGGGGGAAAAAAATACTCGTCAGGTTTTCATTTGTGTTTGAACGTGTGGAATAAAAAATAAAATATGCATAAATCTTCGAATTTTATATTTAAACAAATTTTATTTCTACCTCTTACAAGAAAAATAAAAAAAAATAATAATGGAAAGATATGGGTTTTGTTTTTGGCTCTCCAAGTAGAAATAACCTAGGACTTTTCTGATACATATCAAAGGTATACTCAGGGGAAGCCTCAAAATCAAGTTTTAGAAATTTATATTTTAAGTTAAAAAAAATTTAAATTAAAATATTTCATAATTAAAAGAGACTAAAGAAGATATTTTATTCCTTAATTAAGGGGGCCAAGGCCAACGCTGCTGCTTCCCTCTATAGCTACACCCCTAGATATAGTTTTGATAATGTTACATGTGTGTTCAAGTAATTGACCGTTCCTTAAATCTTTAATTAATTAAGAATACGTAGGTCACTGCAAAAACTTGTTTAGCACTTAAGTATCTCTTCCTAATCATTAATTATGTGCTTAATTAGTTCCACCTTTTGTTGGCATAACTTTTCTTCAGTTAAAATGCGGAAATTTTCAGCAACTTTACCCTGAATTAACGACCAAGATAACTAACATAATTCAATAGTAACCATATATAGATTTTTTTTCAAACATTCATTTCTTTTTAGCAATTAACACTAAATTTTATGTAATTGATTCATCCCATGTTCATCTTTATAGCAAATAATCAGATTTGAATCATTATTGTACTAAAAAGAAGTTA
Organism: Gossypium turneri; assembly: GCA_008044935.1. Taxonomy (NCBI): domain Eukaryota; kingdom Viridiplantae; phylum Streptophyta; class Magnoliopsida; order Malvales; family Malvaceae; genus Gossypium; species Gossypium turneri. Next base: position 23,826,568 of record CP032576.1, on the reverse strand, counting down.
CCGTAAACTCTGACCTAAAAAATTAATAATTTATATTAATGGTTTTAAAATCAAATCCAAACATGATAGTAGAAAACTATGATGATTTAGGCCTTGTTTAGTATTTTGTTTAAAAAAAGCGTTTTTGACTTGAAAAACACTTTTAGAAGAAAAGTTGTGTTAAATAACATGCTTTTGGCTGAATTTTTTGGCTTTTAAAAAGTTCCTCTACTAAAAGCTATTTTGGTGTTTAATTATTTTTTCACTCCTCCAACAACATAGTATTTTTTTTCTTGGTACTTAATTACAAATGTGTTAAAATCATTAACTAAAAATAAAAAAAGTATTTTTTTAAATAATGCAAATGTTTTAATATCTAATCTAATTGCAAATATTTAATGGTTATATTTAATTATTTAAAATATAGTTTATATATTCTAATTAAATTTTATAAATAATTAATATTTATTGCTTAAAAATATTTAAAATTTATATTTTATATATTAAAATATTAACAAGTTATAATAAATTATTTTTATATTCTTACTAGAATATAATAATTTTAACTAATTTGAACATTATTTAAATACATATTTGTTACTTGATAATATTATGTCTAAAATGGACATTTTATTTCTCAAAAACACTTTTTGACATCAATGCTAAACACTCAAATCTTAAACCAAGCTTTCTAAAAGTATTTCTCAAGATCACTTTTTCAAAGCACTTTTTAAAAGCACTTCTTAAAAACAATGCTAAACTAGCCCTTATACTTTCAACACCACTAATTGCGCTAGTTTTATTTTTTTCATGAGTGGAAGAGGAGTGGAGACTCTCCCTACAATCTCTGTTAAAAGTTAATTTGCAATTTCTATTGAATCTAAATCATTTAAGTAGTTTTGTTAAGTGAATTGAGTCAGACCATTTATGATATTTCTAGAGAATTTAAATAGTTGGGTTAAGTGAATTTAAGCTTATTGTAAGCTATGTAAGTGTATTAAAGAAAGTTGTGGATGTAAGGCAACATAAAAAGAAATCACCTCTTTAATACAAATCAATTCCTCAGTTAAATATAATCCTTGGTCTGCTATCCTCTGTTTTCTCCAACAAATTTATTATCAAGAGCCTATATGACCACTTCAAAACCTTTAACGTTCTTCGCCTATTCCCCCAGTCAAATACCCATATTCGAAGGAGAACACTATCAATATTGGATCTCCTAAATGGAGACCATCGTTGTTTCTCAAGATCTGTGGAATGTGGTGGAGAAGGATATGAAGCCAAGTTTGAATAAGATGCAGAAGAAGAACTACAGAAGCAATTGAAGGAGAATACAAAGAAGAATGCGACAACTTTGCTAATTATTTAACGAGGGGTGAGTAAATCCATCTACCCCGTGATTTTTGGCATCAAAAGTGCCCAAAAACCTTAGGACATTCTAAAGAAGAAGTTTAAAGGGTATGATAAAGTAATCTCCATTAAATTGTAGAACTACTGGAGAAGTTTCAATAACTTATCGATGAAGGAAAATGAATCCATTAAAGACTTTTCTTCAAGGGTGGCCGAGATTGTCAACCAAATCAAGGGTTGTGGTGATACTATTCCTAAGAAGAAAGTAGTGGAAAGAATTCTCAAGTCTCTGCGAAAAAGTTCGAGCATATTGTTGTTGTGATAGAAGAGACGAAAGACATATCGCAGTTAACTTGGTACGAGTTGTTTAGCTCTCTAGAGGCACATGAAGTTAAAGCCAATGGCTATACGAATCTGCCACTGGAGCAAGCTTTTCAAGTAAAGGTCAACCTCAAGGAAAAGAAATTTGATGCGAAACAGGAACAAAGAGGTGCCCTATTGGATCTGGTGCCCTAAATGTAGTATTTTTGTCTATGCACACTTGTAATTTTTCAAACAAATTGATTAATCAAATTATCCATAAATTACATTAAGACTTTGCATATTGTCCTCACATGGTTTTTGCATGTAAAGCAAAATGGAAGAAAATGCTGCTTATTGATTGTCTAAATGTTTAACTAATACTAAACAGTATTATGTGGTCAAATCATAGTACGGAAAGATAACTTGTATTAGTAGACGAACCTAAATGTGTCTTTAGTATAATCGAAAATGAGCAAACTGATTAAAAGACTAATATGTCGTCTATCAAGTCCAATTGGAGAGATGCGTTGTCTTAAGCATCGGAGCGGGTGAATACCAGAAGATAGAGACATAAATGTGACTGATTGGACTGGCAGTACATCAGATAGGGCCCAAGCAGAATAGATCCTAAATTTGTTTATGGATTTATTCACTTGTAACATTCATAATGTGACATACCTAAATCTTGAGTGCATGGTGGACTATGTATGCTTGAATCGTACACTTTGATGTGAGTAAACGCTCGAGTTCAAATAGATAAGGAACCAAAAGCTAGTGCGTTGGATGTACGACTTCTGTAGTATGTAGCGTCATTCACAACAATGTAATTCATAGCCTAATACATGGGTAAATGATATCCTCTCATTGGCATTACATGTTGATGAAAAGTAAACGTGTTTACGGGTGATCCGTCTTTGTGATGGATGACTTGATCACTATTTGATAGTGATTGATTTTTCATAGAGGATGTAATGTATATCATGGAATAAAATAGGATCATATTGGGAGAATGAATATTATCTCAAAGAGATCAATGATATCCTATAAGGGTAACACACTTATGATAAGGTCATTGGATAAACACTGAATAGTTGCTTTCGTAATGGTATGTCGTTGGGGAGAGCTCAGTCATTATACTATAGTGGAATGACTTCGTGACTATATGAGTTTATAATTAATAGGCAAAAAGTCAAAACTTAAATATAAATAATTTGAGCATCAACTATATATGTCAAATCAGTCCCTCCGTTAGCTCGTTGAAACTAGAAATGAATTACGTTTTTAAATGGAAATAAATGAGATGAATAGGAAAAGAGAAATCAGAAACATTTAGGAATGATTATGGTTTTCTCCGAAATGGAGGAATGAAATAATTTGGAAATTAATATAGGTTTTCAAAAATGGAAATGGAAATAGAAATGAAAAAGGAAATTATCCATTTGCAATCCTATATGGATTACTTAAAAAATGATCAAACGAATGAGTTTATGTTTTTTGGACTGTTTTGAAGTCCAAAAATGAAAATAAACCATTTAGTCATAGTGAAATTAAACATATTTTGCATGAAATTTTACTAGGGGAAAAATTGTCAAAATTTTACCAGAGGCAAAATTGTCAAAATTTTATAAGGGTAAAATTGTCAAAAAAATTTTAGGGGTAAAATAGGGATGAGAAAATTGTTTTATATATAAATATTAAAGTTTATTTTGGGAAATAGAAAAACTGAATTGGGTTGGATCACATAACAGAGTATTGGGTCAAAAAACTCAGAAAGTACTCGTAATTGGACCCGATGTGAAAGATGCCTAAAAACCCTTATGAACATGAAGAGGGCGACAACCCTTGTAAGAATACTAGGGTGTGATGTCCATCCTATTCCTATTGTAAGTAGGATGTTGTTTTTCTATTTGAAACAAAACACTACAACTCAACAAGGGTTCTACTTTTTTTTTCTATAAATAGAGATTGTTATTCTACCAAAAAATAGAGAGAATTTATTCTCAACTATTACATATATTTTTCCAGAATAACAATTCTATCAGTTTCTATTAAAAAGAGAGAATTTTTGTTTTCACCTCAAAAAGAGAGAAACTTTTTCTAGTTCTATGTTTTGATTCAATTAGTTTGAGCCCACACTCGAAGCAATTTGTGGTATAAGAATAGCAAAGAAGATCGTTTGATTGAAATCTGGGAACAACGAACATCTGCTAAACAAAAAACATAGATACAAATTCAGTTAAGGTTTATTGCTATAAATATCATAAATCGGGTTAGTTTTCAAAATTTTAATTTTCTGCTGTGCAAGAAAATAATTTCCAAATCGAGATTCTTCCAACAGGTCCATCATCCAATAGAGGATCATCGAGCAAAAGACGAGGAGGCTTGAGTCAAGGTCGTGGTTGGGGACATAAAAGGAAGTCATTTTCGAGTGAGCATAGGTCGGACTCATAGTGTCATATCTTTAAAAAGCTCGATCATAAATCAAGAAATTGCTGGCATTGTTGCACTTGGTGCAAAGTTCCCAATCATTCTAAACATGACTATTGGTTTAAAGAGAAGGGTGAAACTGTAGAATTTAAGGTGAATTTTATGAAAGAAAATGATGTCGAGGAGCTATTTTATTCATCTATGGATGCCAAGCGTAGCGCCAAGGAAACATGGAATCTTGACAGCGAATGCAACCACTACATAACCGAAGATCGAGAATCTTTCGTTGTGCTAGATAAGAAATTCTCCATGCAAGTAGAACTCAGTGACAACAAACACATGAAGATCGAAGGGCAGTGAGTTGTTTCTGTCGTTTCTGTTCTCACGGATAGAGGTAACAAAAAGCATATTCACGATGCCTATTATTCTACAAAGATTGCGTCTAACTTGTTGAGTGTTGGGTAAATGATGAAGAATGGTTATAAGCTGCTTTTTATAATGATCATTGTTATATCATGGATAAGAAAAATAATATGAGAGTGGATGTTGTGAAGATAAATGTAAATTATTTGTTTCCGTTCAATATAGTGAAGTTGCAAAGCTATGCTCTCAAATGTGGAGACATTGATGAATCCTACCTATGCCATTTGAGATATGGACACTAAAACTTTAAGAATTTGCTGCTTGTGAAGCAAAAGGAGATGGTGGCTGGACTTCCTGTAACACCTCTTACCCGTGTTCATCGCCGAAACAGGGTAAAAAATATTATCAAACATAAAATACATATTTTCATACAATCAGAGTTTTTTTTTATATAAAATTTTTGATATCATCCATTTTACAAATGTCTAATCCCTCCTGCAAATTTTCAAAACGCAATCTCAAACGAATTCAATATTTCAACTAATACAGCTATATACTTAAACATAATCAAATCATTCACGACATTCAAAGTAAGCTCGCTAGCATTTTAAAAAAAACAACCTATCAATTAATATACATTAACATCTTAAGCTAAGTAGTAATTAGCATATATATATACATCAAATTAACTTTAAGTCTTCTATACATGCCATAATTCAGAAATATTGGTTTCAAAATACCAAAAGATGTAGATAGTGTGGATGATCCCCGACTCTGTCCAAATTCCGAGATGATTTATAACACTATAAAACAAGAAAGAAAAGAAAGAGAAGTAAGCATATAGCTTAGTAAGTACATATGTAATTGATTAAAAAAATTAAAACATGTTTCCATAGATAACATAATTTTAATCAACCATAAATTTGATATTTATTCAAATTCTAGCAAACTGTTTTTCTGCATTGCAGTCACTAAATTATTTTTATCCGGAGCTACGGAACTCCAAATTAAGTTCCATAAATTTTCCCTCAAACTAGACTCAAATACCGTCTTATCATACAATTTTCAGAATTTTTGGCTTGGAAAATTAGTACAGTTTATTCTCTAAAGTCACCCCTATTTCACTGCTCAACATCTCTGATCTCTCTTCACCAAAAATGAATTATCTCACTGTACAGAACTTGAATGATATTTTAGTTTGCTTATTTTGAAAATAGTCTCATTAACGATTATTTTGAAAATAGACTCATTAACGATTCTAAGCATGTAAAGTATATATCATAATTATTTTTGTACAATGTTTAATGATTTTTCCAAGTCAAAATAGGGGATTCCAAAATCAATCCGACCCTGCCTCACTAAAATTCAAATATCTCAAAATATACAACTCTTTTGCTTGATCTACTTCTTTTATATGAAAGTAGAAAGCTTTAATTCCATATCTCATTCAACCAATAACTCAATTTATAAAATTTTTGGTGATTTTTCAAACTAGCATCACTTCCACTGTTCGAATCTGTTCTGTTTCAATTTCACTCATTTTCATAACATTACAACAATTTATTTTGTAAGCACAGTACAAAACTTCATCACTCCAGTTATTCTTTAGCAAATTTTCACACTTCAATCACATACTCATATTTGTTTATCAATACTCATATCCCGTTGAACACGTCGGTATAATAGCGAATATTCGGTGGTTTGCACATAGTTACACCCGTGTAATTATTATCATTCAATACACGTAGTAGCCTTCACGTAATACTACACACGTGATCTAACTTTCCGGTTTACGTAGTAGCCTGCACATAGCACTACACACGTGACCAAAGCCTTCCGGTACACATAGTAGCCTGCACATAGTACTACACATGTGACCATTATCTATCGATACACGTAGTAGCCTGCACTTAATATTACACACGTGTTTATAGGCACTTTATTCAAGCCTTTCTTATTCCGACAGTCGCACAGAGATTCTTACTTTTCAAGAATTTATAATTTATCCGTACACAAATCACAATTTAAATATTTCAGTCCAATCCCATAACAAATTTAATAATTCAATTCAACTACTTCACTTATTACTTGTCAATGATATATTCACAATTCAAGCAGATTTTAATCGATTCAACTATCAATTCTAAATTTCTAATTGTTATATAACTATTTCATATTTAACTATTTCTCATATATTATAACAAAATATCAGAAATAGTTATAAACAATGTATTAATTACATACTACTTACCTCGGTGCAAAATATAGGAATTTTGCAATTCAATCCACAATCTTTTCCTTTCCCTTATCGAGGTTGATTCCACGTCTTTCTTGATCTATAATAGCAAAATTAGCTTTTTTAATATTCAAATTTATCAAAATAATCCTCGACTCAACTTTTGGAAAAATTATAATTTTGTCCCTAAACTTTTGCATATTTACATTTTTGCCCTAAAGTTCGGAAATTAAATTTTATTCCTTGTTCTTATGTTTTATAACATGCTGAACACTTTTCCCTTCTATGGCAACATCAAATTCTCACTCTAACTCTTACTTATGAACATTAAATATTTTTATCGATTATGTTATTTTGCTCGGTTTCACTTAAAATCGACTAGCAAAAGTTGTTTACCATAAATTCTAGCTTCATATTCTTCCATAAAATATCAAAATACATACATTTCACACATGGGTAATTTTTCAAATTTCAACCCTAGCTCAAAATAACAGTAGAAATAGATAAATCGAGCTACGAGAATCTAAAAAATGCAAAGAACATTAAAAACGGGGATAAAATGCACTTACAATCAAGCTTGAAAGTGGCCAAAACCCTAGCTATAGAATCCTTCAAGTTTCAGCAGCAAGCAAATATGATAACACCATTTTTTTACATCTTTTTCCCATTTTAATTCTATTTATTTACTAAATGACCAAAATGCCGTTACTTACAAAAAAAAAAAATCCTATTTCACTTATTTCTTGTCCATTTTTGTCCACCACTAACTAATGGTCTAATTACCACATAAGGACCCCTAATTTATAATTCCATAATAATTAAATACCTTTGACAAATAAAACTCAGCTTTTACACTTTTTACAATTTAGTCCTTTTGACTAAATTGAGTGCCCAAACGTCAAAATTTTCGAACGAAATTTTCATGAAATCTTTCTGTGAAATTGTAGACCATAAAAATATAGTAAAAATAAATTTTTTCTCTTCAAATTTGTGGCCTCGAAACCACTGTTCTGACTAAGCCTTAAATTGGGCTGTTACAACTCTCGCCCCTTTTGAGATTTTCGTCCTCGAAAATCTTACCGAAAAAGAGGTTTGGATATTGTTTTCTCATAACTTCCTCCGTTCCCATGTAGCTTCTTCCATTCCATGTTTTTGCCACAACATTTTCACTAAAGCTATATTTTTAATTCTTCAACTGTTTGAATTCCCGAGCCAGAATCTTTACCGGTTCCTCCTCATAATTCATATCCAATCGAATTTCAATTTTTGTCAGAGAAATTATATGTTAAGGATCAGAACGAAATCGTCGTAACATTGACACATGAAATACATTATGTATCCTTTCCAACTCTGCTGGCAAAGCTAACCGATAAGCCACGGGTCCAATCCTTTCAATAACTTTATACGGCCCAATAAAACGTGGACTCAATTTACCTTTACGACCAAATCGCAAAATCTTCTTCCACGGAGATACTTTCAAAAATACTTTATCGCTCACTTGAAACTCAATTTCTTTTCTCTTTAAATCCGTATATGACTTTTGTCTGTCTGAAGCAGCTTTCAAACAATCACGGATTACTTTCACTTTTTTTTTTAGTTTCTTTCACCAAGTCAACCCCATGAATTCGTTTCTCACTGAGCTCAGTCCAATACAAAGGGGTTCTACACTTGCGTCTATATAATGCTTCATACGGTGCCATTTGTATACTCGACTGATAGCTATTGTTTTAGGTAAATTCAACCAATGCTAGATATTTCTCTCAACTGCCTTCAAATTCTAAGACACAACATCAGAGCATGTCTTCAAGAACTTGAATTACTCTTTCAGATTGTCTGTCAGTTTGCGGATGGAATGCAGTACTAAAGTTCAATTTTGTACCCAAGGCTTCTTGTAACTTTTTCCAAAACCTCGAAGCAAACCTCGGATCTCTATCCAAAATAATGGACTTTGGCACCCCATGCAACCTTATAATTTCAGCAACATATAACTTTGCCAACTTGTTAAGTGAGTAATCAATACGTACCGGTATGAAATGGGCTGATTTCATCAATCTATCAACGATTACCCAAATAGCATTTTTTTCCTAGGAGTCAGAGGCAAACCGGTCACAAAATCCATCGTGATTCTGTCCCATTTCTACTCAGGAATCATTAATGGTTGAAGTAGACCCGAAGGTACTTGATGTTCAGCTTTTACTTGTTGACAAATCAAAACACTTTGATACAAATTCAGAAATATCCTTTTTCATGCCCGGCCACCAATACAATTTCTTCAAATCATTATACATTTTCGTACTGCCTGGGTGAACTGATAAACTACCATTGTGTGCCTCATGTAAAATTGTCCGAATCAACTCATCATCTTTTGGTACACATATCCTATCTCGGAACATCAGATAATCATCTAATCTAATTCAAAAATCTGAATCATAACCTGATTCACACTGAGATCTCTTGACTTGTAATTCACTATCATTCTTCTGAGCTTCACAAATTTGCTGCAAAAATAACGGTCTAGCTTTCAACTCAGCCAAAATTGAACCATCCTCAGACAAAGCTAAACTCGCATCCATGGTTCTCAAAGTAAATAAAGATTTTTTGCTCAAAGCATCAGTGACTACATTTGCCTTTCCTGAGTGGTAATCAATAACTAACTCATAATCTTTTATTGATTCGAGCCATCTTCGTTGTCACAAATTCAAATCTTTTTGATTCATCAGATACTTCAAACTTTTATGATCAGTAAAGATTCGGCATTTCTCACCATACAAATAATGACGCCAAATTTTTAAAGCAAAAATGATAGCAGCTAATTCCAAGTCATGCGTCGGATAATTCTTCTCATGTGGTTTCAGCTGTCTCGAAGCATAAGCTATTACTATACCTTCTTGCATTAGCACACATCCTGTAAATTATAAACTCTTTCCCTATCTCAGGTTGCACCAACATTGGCGCTTCAGTCAATAACGCCTTCAATTTCTCAAAACTTTGTTGACATTTATCAGTCCATTCAAATTTGACATTCTTTTGCAATAACTTAGTCATAGGAGAAGAAATCATTGAGAATCCTTTAACAAAACATCTATAATACCTGGCTAAGCCCAGAAAACTTCTAACCTTAGATACATTCTTTGGCGGCTCCTAATTAACAATTGCCGAAATTTTACTCGGATCAACCCGAATACCATCACTTGAAACTATGTATCCCAAAAATCTGACTTCATGAAGCCAAAACTCACTTTTACTAAATTTAACAAATAACTTCTTCTCTCTCAAAATCTGCAACACTGTTCTCAAATGCTCGGCGTACTCGGATTCGTCTCGAGAATAGATTAAAATATCATCTATGAACACCACCACAAACTTATCTAAATACGGTCAAAAAATTCGGTTCATCAAGTCCATAAAAATAGCCGGAGCATTAGTTAAACCAAAAGGCATCACTAGAAATTCGTAATGTCTATATCTCGTTCTAAAAGTAGTTTTTGGCACATCTGACTCTTTAACTCTTAATTGATAGTAACCTGATCTCAAATCAATATTTGAAAACATTATTGCTCCCTTTAACTGGTCGAACAAATCATCAATTCTTGGCAACGAATACTTGTTCTTTATAGTCACTTGGTTGAGCTGACGATAGTCAATACAAAGTCTCATAGAACCATCTTTCTTTTTCACAAATAATACAGGAGCACCCCAGGGAGAAAAACTCGGTCCCACAAATCCCTTATCTGTCAACTCTTGTAACTGAGGTTTTAGTTCTTTTGATTCAGTTGGAGCCATTCTATACGGAGCAATAGAGATCGGTGCAGTCCCAGGTAACAAATCAATAGCAAACTCAACTTCTCTAATTGGAGGTAATCCAGGCAATTCCTGTGGAAACACATCCGGAAATTCACAGACTACTGGTACTGATTCAAGCTTCAACTCAGTCATCTCAGTGTTTAACACATAAGTAAGATAAGATTCACACCCTTTTCTCAAATATTTCTGGGCAGACATGTGCGAAATCACCATAGGCAATTTATTTGATTCATCTGTTTCAACTCGAAGAATTTCACCAGTTTCACATTTCAATTCAAGAATTTTTTGTCTACAGTTCACCTTGACATCATGCAAAGTCAACCAATCCATCCCCAAAATAACATCAAACTCATCAAATGGTAACAACATCAAATTTGTCAGAAAACAATGACCTTGAATCATTAAAGGGCAATTCTTGCAAGCCTTATCGACTAACACATATTTGCCTAAAGGGTTTGACACTTTAATCACGAATTCAGTAAATTCAACAGACAAATTCTTATTAGATACTAAATTCACACAAATAAAAAAATGAGTAGACCCGGGATCAATCAATGCAATAACATCAGTGTCATAGAGAGAAAATATACCAGTAATCACATCGGGAGGTGATGCATCCTCTCGAGTACATATAGCATAAGCTCTAGCAGGTGTTCTAGTTTCTGGTCTCATAGCTGTATCTTTCATTTCACTTTTACTACTAGCTCTGTTTCTGGTATTTCTTAGTGGTCTACCTCTGTTAACAGTACCACCCGATCTAACATTCTGAAATTTTTCTTCTTCAACTTTCTTAGGGCAATCTTTAATGTAGTGTTGTCGAGAACCACACTTGAAACAAGCTCGGCTAATTAACTAGCACTCACCAGGATGTTGCCTTCCACAATGTTGACACTCAAGTTTATTAGACTTCACACTACCTACACTTGCTATTGAAGTAGCTTGAGCTTTCAGATTCGAAATGATCTCCCATGATCTCGGTAAGAATACCCAGTTGAAGCAGTCGATCGAGAATTCACTTCTTTGAACTTCTTTGACTGAGTTTGGAATGACTTACTCATTGGTCTTTTTCTTTCATCTTGAGCCTCAATCACAACTTTTCTCTTTTCTTTATTCAATTCTTCAGCCTTGCAAGCTCGATCAACCAATACCACAAATTCTTTCAGTTTCAACATCCCAACAAACATTCTGATATCTTCATTTAACCCGTCTTCAAACCTTTTACACATAATAGCTTCTATGGGCACACACTCTTGAGCATATTTACTAAGTCTAACAAACTCTCTTTCATATTCTGCCACAGAGATTCGACCCTATTTTAATTCGAGAAATTCTTTACTGTTTTGATCGATGAACCGTTGACTTATGTATTTCTTTCTAAATTCGTCTTAGAAGAAATCCCATGTAACCCTTTCTTTCGGAACCACAGATACTAATGTTTTCCACCAACGATATGCTGAATCTTTTAGTAAAGATATGACACATTTTAAACATTCTTCAGGAGTACACGATAATTCATCAAATACCTGGATAGAATTTTCAAGCTAAAATTCTGCCTTCTCGGGATCATCATCTATGTTAGCACTGAAATCTTCCACCCCTTGTTTTCAGATTTTATCAATTGGGGGTTTACTCGGTTTTACCAATTCGACACCTTGTGAAGCTACAGGAACCGGTTGAGGAATAGGAGGGGGTGGAGGAGGTTGAACATTCAGATTTGCTCGAATAAAATCTGTGTACAAATTATTCATCATATGAAGGAAGGCTTCTCGAGCCTCATCCTGACTATGTGTTTCAGTTCCATGTCTACTTTCCTCGGGCGCGGTCCCTTGTGCAGGAGCCGGCGCATTGCTTTCTACATCATCTGTTAGAGCTCGATCGGGATCCATTTACTATATAAAAACACAATTTTAAATTGTCAGAATCATCACACTATCACAATATATTTATGTCATGTATAGATAGACTTTCACATATAATTTGTTAGTCCGAGAACCGGCTAAACCGTAGCTCTGATACCACTAAAATGTAACACCTCTTACCCGTGTTCATCGCCGAAACAGGGTAAAAAGTATTATCAAACATAAAATACATATTTTTATACAATCGGAGTTTTTTTTATAAATTTTTTGACATAATCCCTTTTACAAATGTCTAATAACTCCTGCAAATTTTCAAAATGCAATCTCAAACCAATTCAATATTTCAACTAATACAGCTATATATTTAAACATAATTAAATCATTCATGACATTCAAAGTAACCTCGCTAGCATTTTAAAAAAAACAACCTGTCAATTAATATACATTAACATCTTAAGCTAAGTAGTAATTAGTATATATATATACATCACATTAACATTAAGTCTTCTATACATGCCATAATTCAGAAATATTAGTTTCAAAATACCAAAAGATGTAGATAGTGTGGATAATCCCTGACTCTGTCCAAATTTCGAGATGATTTATAACACTATAAAACAAGAAAAAAAAGAAAGAGAAGTAAGCATATAGCTTAGTAAGTATATATGTAATTGATAAACATATTTAAAACATGTTTCCATAGATAACATAATTTAATCAACCATAAATTTGATATTTATTCAAATTCTAGCAAACTATTTTTCTGCGTCACAATCACTAAATTATTTTTATCCGGAGCTACAGAACTCCAAATTAAGTTATGTAAATTTTCCCTCAAACTAGACTCATATACTATCTTATCATAAAAATTTACAAATTTTTGACTTGGCCAATTAGTACAGTTTATTCTTTAAAGTCACCCCTGTTTCACTGCTCAACATCTCTGACCTCTCTTCACTAAAAATGAATTATCTCACTGTACAGAATTCTGATGATATTTTCATTTGTTTATTTTGAAAATAGACTCATTAGGATTCTAAAAATGTAAAGTATATCTCATAATTATTTTTTTAAATTTTTAATGATTTTTCCAATTCAAAACAGGGGATTTCAAAATCAATCCTATCCTGCCTCACTAAAATTCAAATATCTCAGAATATGTAACTCTTTTGCTTGATTTGTGTCTTTTATATGAAAGTAGACTCATTAAGCTTTAATTCCATATCTCATTCAACCAATAACTTAATTTCTACAATTTCTGGTGATTTTTCAAACTAACATCACTTCCACTGTTCGAATTTGTTCAGTTTCAATTTCACTCATTTACATAACATTACAACAAATTATTTTGTAAGTACAGTACGAAACTTCATCACTCCAGTTACTCTTTAGCAAATTTTCACACTTCAATCACATACTCATATTTTTTTATCAATACCCATATCCTGTTGAACACGTCGTTATAATAGCGAATATTCGGTGGTTTGCACATAGTACCACCCGTGTAATTATTGTCATTCGATACACGTAGTAGCCTTCGCACAGTACTACACACGTGATCAAACTTTTCGGTTTACCTAGTAGCCTGCACATAGTACTACACACGTGACCAAAGCCTTCTGGTACACATAGTAGCCTGCACATAGTACTACACATGTGACAATTATCTATCGATACACATAGTAGCCTGCACTTAGTACTACACATGTGTTTATAGGCACTTTATTCAAGCCTTTCTTATTCCGACAGTCGTACAGAGATTCTTACTTTTCAAGAATTTACAATTTATCCGTACACAAATCACGATTTCAATATGTCAGTCCAATCCCATAACAAATTTAATAATTCAATTCAACTACTTCACTTAATTACTTATCAATGATATATCCACAATTCAAGCAGATTTTAATCGATTCAACTATCAATTCTAAATTTCTAATTGTTATATAACTATTTCATATTTAACCATTTCTCATATATTATAACAAAATATCAGAAATAGTTATAAACAATGTATTAATTACATACTACTTACCTCGGTGCAAAATATAGGAATTTTGCAATTCAATCCACAATCTTTTCCTTTCCCTTATCGAGGTTGATTTCACGTCTTTCTTGATCTATAATAGCAAATTTAGCTTGTTTAATATTCACATTTATCAAAATGATCCTTGACTCAACTTTTGGCAAAATTATAATTTTGTCCCTAAAATTTTGCATATTTATATTGTTTCCCCAAAGTTTAGAAATTAAATTTATTCCTTATTCTTATGTTTTATAACATGCTGAACACTTTTCCCTTCTATGGCAACATCAAATTTTCACTCTAACTCTTGTGAACATTAAATATTTTTACCGATTATGTTATTTTGCTCGGTTTCACTTAAAATCGACTGCCAAAAGTTGTTTAACATAAATTCTAGCTTCATATTCTTCCATAAAACACCAAAATACATGCATTTCACACATGGGTAATTTTTCAAATTTCAACCCTAGCTCAAAATAACAGTAGAAATAGATAAACCGAGCTACGGGAATTTCAAAAATGCAAAAAACATTAAAAACGGGGCTAAAATGCACTTACAATCAAGCTTGAAAGTGGCCAAAACCCTAGCTATGGAATCCTTCAAGTTTCAGCAGCAAGCAAATATGATAACACCATTTTTTTTACATCTTTTCCCATTTTAATTCTATTTATTTACTAAATGACCAAAATGCCCTTACTTAAAAAAAATCCTATTTCACTTATTTCTTGTCCATTTTTTTCCATCACTAACTAATGGCCTAATTGCCACATAAGGACCCCTAATTTATAATTCTATAACAATTAAATACCTTTAACAAATAAAACTCAACTTTTGCACTTTTTACAATTTAGTCCTTTTGACTAAATTGAGTGCCCAAACATCAAAATTTTTGAACGAAATTTTCACGAAATCTTTCTGTGAAATTGTAGACCATAAAAATATAGTAAAAATAAATTTTTCCTCTTCGAATTTGTGGTCTCAAAACCACTGTTCTGACTAAACCCTAAATCGGGCTGTTACACTTCCTGTGATTCATCCAATAGAGAGAGTTTGTGAAGGTTGTGTGTATGGGAAGATGCATCAGTTTCCATTTTTGAAAACAACTTGAAGAGTTTGAAACCTCTTAAAGCTTGTCCATGCTAATATATGTGGTCTAACTTGAAATTCTTCACTAGGTAACAAGCAGTAATTTATTCTCTTTGTTGATGATTTTATGAGGATGATCCAGGTTTCATAAAAGTCCTATGCTTTCAGCTCCTTCTTGCATTTCAAAGCTCTTATTGAGAAGTAAAATGGATGTTCAATCAAGACTTTCCGAATCGACTGAGGAGGAGAGATTATATACAAGCATTTCCTTGAGTATTGGATGGAGAACGAGATTCAAGTACACCTCATTGTGAGGCACACCCCTTAACAAAACGTAATTGCTAAGAGAAAGAATCAGACAATTAAAGAAATGGCTCGTAGCATGCTTAAGAGGAAAGGTCACCTGAACAAATTTTGGGCCGAAGTTATGAATATGGCGGTGTATATTTTGAATCACTCTCCAACAAAGGTGATTTTGAATAAGACTCCATTTGAGGCCTAGTATGATCGGAAGATGGTTGTAAGTGAGCTCAAATTTTTTGGGTGCATTGCTTATGCACATGTTCTACCACAACATTGGGAAAAATTTGATGAAAAAGGAGAAAAAAATATTTTTATCGGCTACAGTAATGATTCCAAGAGGTATTGTCTTTATAACTCAAAAACTAGTTAGATGATTCTGTTGATGATACGAACTCGTCCAAAGGCTCAACTGAATCCGTTCGTGATCCAATCGAGCTACTAGGTGGTCCAATTACTCGAGCTCGAGCCAAGCAGTTCAAAGAAGCAATTTTGGCCTTAGTTTAACTAGTTTGGGAGGAAGCTTCAACTAGACTTGCCAATCAAGCTTGGGATGGCTCATCAAGTGCCCCGTGCAATCTTCTTGAAACCGAATTTAAATTTAGCTAGCTAATTTAGCTGCTGAATAAGACTTAAATATTATTAGTTATTTCAGTCATATTAATTATGTTTTAGTTCCATATAGCATTATTACATGTCAGATTGTTTAGTTGTTTTAAGTCTATTAATTGTGTCCTAATTTGTACAGCAGTAAGGCATGTTTTTAAGTCAGACTTCTTAATTGTGTCTTAGCTTAGTACACACTAAATTGGTGTTTTAGTTTGTCTTAATCGAGTTTAAATATGTCTTGCAGGTTATTAAGTAGTCGGCTAGACATACATACACCATTTCTAGATTCATTGGACTCATTTAAGAATGAACATTACACCCGATTGTTCATGCATTTTGAAGCTGTTGAATACACTATCCTAGGTGTCCATTCGTGAAAGGATGAACAATCATTGAATTTAGTTTTTAGCTAATCAGCCAACCTTTCAATACTTGGTGTTCACACCCAAAGAACCATTCAATTCTAAGTGTTCACACCCATGACTGTTGGGGCGCCACAATTTGCATTCATTTGCTGTTTATACATTTGGTGCACCAAGAAAGCCTTAACTTCAGCTTTTAAGCATTTTGACTGATCAAGTTAAATGAATCTTTTAGCTCAACTAATTAAGTCAACCTCAATGGCTGTTTGGGAACTCCAATTGACAAGCTGATCATTTAAGCCATTCAAAGAATTATTTAGCTGAATTAAGTCAAATTAGCTTCATTTAAGTTGTAATTATCTTTGTTTCCATTCGGCTGGTACTTAGCAACTTATAAATAGCTTGCCTGTAACCTGTTGAAAGAACTTTTGATCCTTGACTGAATTTTATCATATTTGTGAGTTGCTCAACTCTTGTTGTTCTTAGTGATTCAAATTGACTTATCTAGCTTGCTAGTGGCGTCAATTTGTTTACTTTCTGAACTAATCACTCTTTGAGTGTGGCTTTCAACCCCATTGATACCGTTTGGTTCCTATCTTCTTAGGTAGAGGGTCACGGTCCTTAACTATCTATTCATCTATCACCTTGATAGCTTTATAAGATTCAGGTCTCTATTCTTTAATAGAGGTTCTTTCTTCCGCTGTTAAGTTCACATTCCATCTTTCATCAACTTATCTTTAATCTATTTTCTTTGTTTTAAAACTATCAGCCTTTTTAAAATGTCCTTTTGATAAACCAAAAATGTTGTTACTTAATTTTATGATCGGGCAACAAACGACTTAATTTCGTCTATAAATACGAGTTCGTATCATAAGGGATGCAATTTTTGACAATTGATTGCTTGGAATTGGGACAATAATGAATTAAAAGTTGTAGCAGTAGTCAATGGAGTCGGGATAATTCCACTAGCTGATGCCCCTTTACCAACTCTGAGGACACAAAACAAGACAGAAGGTGAAAGTTCTAGAGTTGATATGTCAAGTGACGAATCAAACTTAGATTCTCCTCGGAGGTATTTCTCCTTATCTAACATATATGCTGCAAGTAATTTTGTTTTGTTTATTGGAAAACCATAAAACTACGAGGAAGCTGCAGAGCAAGAAGTGTGGAAAGTAGCCATGAATGAAGAGATTAGGAGCATAAAATAAAATCAGACGTGGGAATTGGTTAATTTTTTGGGAGGAAAGGATGCAATCAGATTGAAATGGATATTCAAGATTAAGTATAATGAGGATGGAAGCATTCAGAAGTACAAGGCTAAAGTGGTCGCAAAAGGCTATTCACAACATCTAAGAGTCGACTTCAAGGAGACATTCGCTCTGGTTGCTCAAATGGAGATGATAATAACTAATTTTCACTTTGCCATCTCAATTAGAGATGAAGATGTACCAACTCGTCATCAAGTTAGCCTTCTAGAATGGAGAGTTAGAAAAAGTATATGTAAGCCAACTAGAAGGATATGCTGTAATTGACTTCAAAAAGCTTTTTATAGGTTAAAATAAGCTCCTCGAGCGTAGAATAACAAGATTGAATTCTACTTTTAGCAGCTTGGTCTTCTATAGAGCCCGAGCGAGCCATCCCTCTATGTAAAGGTTGGAGGAAACAAGAACTTTCTAATAGTGTGTCTTTACATTAATGATATGATATATTCAAGAATCGATATGAAGATGGTTGAAAATTTTAAAAGGGCCATTATAAAAGATTTCGAGATGTCTAATCTCGGCCTTATGAAGTATTTTCTTGGTTTTGAAGTCAAGCAATCAAGTATTGAAATTTTTATTTGGCAAGTATGTGGAGGACCTATTGAAGAAGTTTTAGATGTCAACTTGTAAACCGGTGCCTACGCCAATGGCACTTAATGAGAAGTTACAGCAAGAAGATAGTTGAGAGATGACTGATGAGAAGCTTTATAAAAGCTTAATGGGATCTCTGATTTATCTCACTAATACAATGCTCATTATTATTAAGCACGTAAATGTTCTTTCGAGGTTCATGAGTAAGCCGTGAAAGTTTCATTATGTTGCTGCAAAGAGAGTAATCAGGTACTTGCAAGGAACGAAGAAGCAGGGGCTAAGATATATGAAAGAATCGAGCAACAAATTGGTCAATTTTACAGATAGCGATTGGGAAGGTTCTGTCGAAGATAAGAGGAGCACTTCGGGATATCTTTTTTGCTTGGGATCGAAACTGATTTCCTAAAGCTCAAGGAAGCAAAACACAGTGGCTTTATCATCTGTAAAAGCTGAATATGACACAACAAAAAGTGCAGCTTGTGAAGTAGTTCAGTTTAGGCAACTTTTGGTTGATCTGCAATAGAAAGAAGAGATTCCAACTACCATATTTTGTGATAATATGTCGGAGATCGCGATGACAATTTATTCAAATTTTCATGCCTAAAGTAAGCACATTGAGCTTCATTATCATTTCATTCGAGATTTGGTAAGCAATGGAGAAATTTGCTTGAAGGTCGTCGAGACCAACGAGCAACCTGTGGATGTTCTTACGAAGCCTATGTCATTGGAGAAGCTCTAGAAGTTTAAAAACTCAATGAAAATAATAAATTAAGGGGGGCATTTTAAAAGTTAATTTGCAATTTCTATTCATGAATCTAAAAAATTTAAATAGTTTTGTTAAGTGAATTGAGTTAGTCTATTTATAATATTTCTAGAGAATTTAAATAGTTTGGTTAAGTGAATTTAAGTTTATTGTAAGCTATATAAGTGTGTTGAAGAAATTTGGGAATGTAAGGCAACATAAAAAGTAATTGCCTCTTTTATTTGCTATCCTCTGTTTTCTCCAACAATCTCGAATAAGTGTAGAACAACACCTTTCAAGGAAAGCTTAGAGAAAGAGAACCTTCAAACCTCAAACACGACGACGCTTGAGACAAAATGTGATACGAAGAAGTAAAAGCCCAACTCATAATCAAAGTAAGAAAGGATAGGAAAATCTAAGTGAAAGAAGAAGGAACACAAAAGGGGGAGTCTTAGGAACATGCTACAAAATTTAGTTTTTAGACACCAAAATAGTGTCATGCCATCCATTTTCAAAGATATAAAAATATTATTAGGTACTCACCTATATCTAATATCTTCTTTACATTAATTTAACTTTAAGTGATTATGTTTGATGTATTGTCAACATATAAATCTCATGTACCATAAGTGAACCATGATTAGCTACCTCTTTAATAATGAAGTTTCATTGTTTTAATTATGTTTAGACAATTACGTTTAGAAAGGTTTATTTATATGATTTTCAATATCACTTTAATTTTATTTATTGATAAGATGGTTGATTATTCATGAGATTCATACACTGATAATGCATCAAATATAATCCCTTATTGTATTAGCACGCAAGGTTTTAGATGATGTTGATATAAGTTATTTCATATATATATATATTACATAATAATTTTACAGTAAATCTTTTTTACGGTTAAATAGTAGTTTAAAGCCCTATATAATACTAATATTTTGGATTTAATTATTATATTTAGATTTGACATAATTTGATCCTCTTATTTTTTTTAATATTATTAGTTATTATTATGATTGTTAATCCGCTTTAAAAATTTTAAAACTAATTAAGAAGAATACATTATTTCTTAATCCCACTTGTTTGAGAAACTACCACTACCAACGTGTAAAATAATAGTCAATGATATTGATTTTTTAATAAAGAATTTACATATTATTTTGAATGTTTAATTGTGCTTTTAAAAAAATTCTAGGCAAACAACTTAATCCAATAAAATTTTTACATATTAATCAAATGCTCAAAAGTATTTTAAAAAAATTATACCTTTTTAGAGAAAAAAACTTTCATTAAAGAAAAAACAAAACAATCAAGAGAAACAAAGAAACGAACCACTAACCCAAGCCAGGAGAGGGGTGGCAAGGTTCTCGGTCCCCTCTAAAATAGAAAATTTTTTATTTACGCCTTTTGAAATTTTTAAAATTTTAAATTAGTAAAGATAAAATTGTACTTTGAGCTCTAAAAAATCATAAAAATTTAATTTAATCCTTTAAAAATTATAAAATAGAGGCTATTAAAATAGTGAAATTATATTTTTACTATCGTAAAAATTACAATTTAGACTCGGCCCCTAAAAAATTTTTTAGCTTCATCCCTAACCCAAGCTAATAAACTTAGCTCATAAATCAATTACTATTGTTCAATATCTTAGTCTACATTACCGTGATCGTCATAGAGTGAAATCTCTGAAAAAGAAAAAAAGGAGAAAGTTATTCTATTTCATGTTATTTGTATTATTATCCTATTTTCTAAATTTAGTGCCATTTGAAGCCATTATTTCTTCAATTTGTTGCTTATTATTATTCAAAGGTTGTTAAGCAATGTGAAAGAATGAGAACAAGAGAAAAGAGGGATGAATCAAGTACCCAAAACTCTGAAAGAAGCTTAATTCTGAAGAATGGGGTATGGCAAGTGACTAATCATCAGAAATTTACAACTATAGCTAGATTGGCATATATCGTCTTGACGCTTGCTTTTTCATTTTATTTACTTTTGGTCACCTTTTGATTGATCGGTTGATGGGTTTTATACCATAACTTCAAGCATCTGGATTACTACTCCATGGAATTCAATTCTTCTTCTTATTTTTCTTTTAAAAATTTTATATTTGCCTTTTGCTTTTCGGCCAGGTCATGGAATTCAAGAATCTATTTTTCTTTAATATTTTAATGCAATTTTATGCAATGCTTTAATTTTACATATGTACATGTTATAAAGTGTTATAATATCCATTAAAATATATTAAATAGTTATAAAGCAAATGAGAGGCATTTATAGCTATCATCTATATTATTATATCTATACTATTATAATAATATTAAGTTTGTTGTCACGTAGGTTTCTTTTGCGCTTAAAGAGCAATGAAATTAAAAAAGAAAATTTAAGTTTCGAGATTAAATTACATATTTTTATAAGAATTAAAATGTAATTTTATCATTTTATTGAGTTATATCTTTATAATTTTTAAAAGGATTAAATTAAAATTCTACTAATTTTGGGATAAGCTATAATTTTACCACATATTAACTTATGATATTTTAAGCTTTTTGGGGCCTAAAAGTGGAATTTCCCGGATAAAGGTCCCGCCGGCCCTTCCCTTCCTTCGCCCTTTGCTTCCAATAATTTTAATCTCACCAAAGCGTCAATTAGAGGCGGTTTGAAAGAAACATGCCTCACCAGGTCACAAGACAAAATTAATCTAAAATTTGAAAATTTTAATAAAAAACCAACTCGATTAAATAAAATTAGGATCGAAACTTGACAGGTTGAATTGATTTTGCCAAACTAGGCTTACTGATAAATACAAAAAAAAAAAAAAAAAACCAGAAACACAAAATGGAATACTAAAAAGGAAAAGCATCGATCTAGGCATCATTGCTGATGTTACTACAAAAAAATAGGAGCCCCAGTAGCCAATGATCAATCACTTTAGTAGAATACTTTCCTTTTTTCTTGTTTTGGCAAATCAAAGGAAAACTCAAACAATAGCTATCTTCTACTTCAAGTTTAGTTTAGTGTTTTCTTTATTAATATTTTTTTTTATATAGTTGAAAAAGGGTCATTTCTTTTCGCTTCTTTGAATCTAATCTTGTACCCCGTTAACGAATCAAACCATATGGCTTATAATAGCCTTCCAAGGAACCTGTTTTGTTACACCATTATTACAGATTCTTTCAATTTTTGTGTGTTGATTTTGAAAAAGCTTTGTCCCCAACTTTCATTCCTTTTTCTATTGTTTTGTCAAGCTCTGTTTGACCTCTCGGAGATGACCCCGTTTTAATGGACCTTTCATTTTCATTTCTATTGTATTAGAATCTTGACCCAAATTGCATTGTTATTATACATTCTTATCAAGAAAAGCGAGATCTAATTTACTATAGGATTGGTCAAGATCATTAAATTCTGTGTTTAGGAATTCACATATTTCATTCTTACAAATTCGATATCGAATTTGTCTTCCAATTACACGTTCAACTGTAACTGATTTTACTAATTAAAAATCTAAAAATTTAAGATCAACACTGAAATTGGTTATGTAACGTTTCAAATTCTAAATTTGTTGCTGCAAAGTAATCCTAGATTTTGCCCGTCTAATAAGCCACTTTAATTTGCAACATTGAATTCCTTTAATTTGCTCCAAAACACCACTGCCTTCTTTGCCAATTGTTGCACAAAGCATCCATGCCTTCAATCAGTAGTCAACCTTAAATTTTATTGTTATGTCCGTCAAAGCTACTACAATTTTCATTGTTTCACCATCATTGCACCTGCTCACTACCCGCTTCGTTGATTATAACAGCCTGATCACACTAATTCCTTTGACACATTTTTGCTGTCGATTGCCTCATACAATTTGTCTATTGTTGCCGACCAAAATAGTTTCATGTTAAAGTGCCTTTAAGGCCAAAAATCAAGCTCATGAATGTGATGGACTCAAATTTCCTCAAGGCTCAATAGAGAGGTCAAAGGCCAACCAAATCCGAGCAAGATTGAACGGGACCATCCAAGACTTCGTTACCAAGACCTTAAATGAGCACACGACCGAAAAAGAAAATCAAGATTCACTTTCTTATTTTCAAGAAAATCAAGAAACCAAATCTTGGTCCAATTTTACTGTTTCGGACAATTTCAAGAATCAAGAAAATCAATATTTCAAATCTTGGAAATCTTTGTCAAAAAAACCGAATCTTGCAGCCAAGGCGCATTGGATTTCATGTACGAGCTTGAACGAGCCAATTTCGAGAGCAAACAGATCACAAGACCAAATTCTTGAAAAAAAATGGCCCATTAAAATGTTACAATCCCACCCTAAAGTTTAGAAAGTAATTTAATTGAATATCAGGTCAAATTATCAAAGTGACCCAAGTTGTAAAATATTTAAACTATAGGTCCAATTTTATTTAATAGGTGAATCATCATGTAAGAATTCTGTCCAAAGAGCCCATTGAAAGTCCATTTAATTCCTTTGGTCGAATTCCATTAAAAGTCCACACTTAGAATTTTTTTTATTTGATGAGTTTCATGTTAGGTATTCTATTAGGGTCAGGAAAACTTATTTTGGGGGCCTATAAGTAGCATGGACGTTCACCCTTATACACACACAATTGATTTATATTTTTTTTGAGTTAATAATAATTCTCTTTGAGTTTCTTTTAGAAGCTTGTTTAACAATCATTCAGGTTGTGGGAATCATCATCAAGTTTTTTCTTGCCAAGATCTTTTTCTTGGAAGGGGAATAAGGGCCATTGAAAGGAGTTATGGATTCTTAATGTTTCTAAGGCTTCTTAGGACGTCATCTTCTCTTTTCTATCTTTAATTTATCATTTCTTGCTTATTTAAGTTAGTTCTTGTTGTTTTAGCTTGCTGATTTTATTGATTTTCGTTCTAGGTTAAAGTTGCTTCAAGAAAGATGTTCTCCTATCTTGTTCCATCAAGAAACACATCAAAATTAAGAGTTGTTTTAATCTTTTCTTGTTATTTCAAAAATTATTGCACAAATAGTTTGCTTTTGTCTTTAAAATCACTTCTAACAAATCTATTTGTGTTTTGTTTTTCCAGATCTGGTTGGGGTGTTTTCTTGAGGTCCAAGGATGGTTTCTTTCCATCCAAGAAACTCTAATTCATTCTCTATTGGACTCTTACCAGCTGGTTCATCTTTCTTTTGTTTTAATTTTGTTTGACTCTCCTTTGTAACAATTAATCTGTTTTCGTTGTTTCTTGTTTTAGTTTACGTTCGTCTAGAGGTCTAGGTTAAATTTGTGACTTTGACAAACTTTACGATCTGCTTCCGCCTTCATCCACATCATTCTTTATCATTTGGTATCAGATTTGGGCATTTTGGGTTTTCATGGTTGATTTCTAAACTAATTTCCATTGCAAAACAACCTATAAGCAGTTTTTACCTAGAATGTTTTTCAGAAAAAAAATTTTTGAGTGGGTAAACGTTTTTCAATTGATCTAAAATTTTATATACTGATTCTTAGCACTATATTACAACATAAAAAAAATATTTCCCAAGAATAAAAAGTGATAAAAAAGTACAGAAAAAAATAAAAGACAAAGAAAAAAATTCTATAGATTGAATTTTTTGTCGAAACTTTCCATATCAGATCTACAGTACTTGAGAAGGCTCCAGTTTAAATTTTATGATTTTTGGAAATCGGGAACACCTCAAATGAAGTTTGTGAAGTTGCTTCACAATTTTTTAGGTTTTCGAGTTTCAGCAATTTTTATTAATTCTTAGTCTTAGGTTTTCATTTGTTTTTACTTTTTATTGTTCCTATACGTATTCTAACACTTTATTGTTTCTTGTGTTAGTAGGTTAAAGCACGTTGCACATTCCTTCCACCATGCAACATAAACTGTTGGAGTCTAGCCACTTTTGGACTCCTAGTGCCATTGGGATATTTTGTAGCTAGATTCTTTAACATTCTGATTGATTGTCATAAATACTCCTAAATGACTCACAAGATTAATTCTTACCTCATTGAGAATTTAATTTTATTTTTGAGTGCATAATAGTGGGGTTTTTTTTTAATTTTTCTTTTCTTAAGTGTTGTGTTCTTTTCAGGCTTTCATAATGATTCGCGTTACTATGATTGGGAAGTTGCAAAGGCAAGTAGAGGAACTATTAGATAAGGGGAGATGGTCAAATGAAAAAAGGAGTACGATTGATCTCTCACCTGTTGTGAAATGTTATTAGTGTAGTTCAAAAGATCATGAGGGTTTCCGATGTCCAATTAAATATCCAAATAGAAAGAATAAGATTGACTTATCACCTTTTGTGCAATGTTATCGGTGTAGTTCAAAAGATCATAAAGGTGTCCAATGTCCAATTAAATATCCAACAAGAGAAGAAAGTATGACTTTGTACCTTTTGTTGATGCTTTACTTTAGTGGAAAAGAGATATGTGATGGCGAACTTTGTGAACCAGAAAAAAATGATAGTGGGAATTTTTTCCTTTAATCTATGGAGTTAGATGAGATAGAAACATCATGTTTTCCTACTGAGATGTATTGTACTGAATTAAATATTCATAATACTTGTGAGGGGGATATGGGAAGTGAGGAAAAATCATGTGAAAAGACCGAGAGAAAAGAGACCTTGAGTGATAAAAGTCTACTTGATGGTCCAAGTTTGGTGAGTGAAAATCCATATGAGGTAAAATTGGAGAGTTATCAAGAGGAAAAAGAATATGAAAAGAAAGAAAATACCCATACAAAAGTGAGGAATGATTCTGTTTTAATTTACCTTAAATTTGTTTAGTGGTGTTTCTTTATTGTAGGACTTCATGGATCCATTGATGAGCTCTCAATTATATTACTCTACCATCAATAGACGATTTTACTTGTGAGAAAGAGGTAAGTTGAATATTGATAATTTCCCACAAGTGCTATAAGGTAAGAAAGGTAAAGAAACATTAGAAATTGATTTAAAAAGGCATACCTCGAATGTTTTTTTATAAGTATGCTACTGGTTTTGTTTGTAAAATATTTCCTTACAACATACTTTCTCATTGGTCAAATTTCATTAAACCTTGGTCTGATAGTTCATCTGATTTTATGGGTTTATCTAAATTTATAAAGGTTAAAAATAGAAATTCTATTGCATTAAATTAGTTTTTGAAAGCATTTTACATATTTTCTCTTGCAAATTTTTTTTTCTTTCTTGACCTTTAATGATGAATTTTTACCTAATAATATTAAACTTCTTGATTTTTATAATTATATGAAATTCTTGACTCGTAATTAGAAATTCTTATGGATGACCATGCATATTAAAAGAAAGTTACATGTTATTTTTTACTTGAAAATCCATGTACTTAACACTTCTTTGTTTAGTATTTATACCTTGATTTTAAAGGAGACATACATGACCGAAGCTGATTTGAAAGATCAAAATAATGTCTTTGATCCTGGAGATAGTTTTTGCGCATAAGAAAGCTTAGGTAAGTTTTTTTTCATTTTATTGTTATTTATTCTAATCCTTTTTCTTTTTATGCAGCTAGGGATGAATCTTCATGAGGAAGGGGGGATGATACGAGTAGCTTGGTCCAATTCAAAGGTCATAATAGAGATGGGCCTTTCCAAGTACTCAAGCAGATCAATGACAAATGCCTATCAAATAGATCTGCCCGGTGAGTAAAATGTACGTTCTACTTTTAATATTGTTGATTTATCTCGTTTTGATGTTTCAGATTCGATGATGAATCTTTTTGAGGAAGAGGGGAATGATGCGAGTCTCAAGGCCAAAAATCAAGCCCATGAATGTGATGGGCTCATATTTCCTTAAGGCCCAAAAATGAGGCCAAAAGCCAACGAAATCCGAGCAAGATTGAGCGAGACCATCCAAGACTTTGTTACCAAGGCTCTAAATGCGCACACGATCGAAAAAAATCAAGATTCACTTTTTTGTTTTCAAGAAAATCAAGATTCACTTTCTTGCTTTCAAGAAAATCAAGAAACCGAATCTTGGTCTAGTTTTGCTGTTTTGAACAATTTCAAGAATCAAGAAAATCAATATTTCAAATCTTGGAAATCTTGGTCCAAGAAATCAAATCTTGAAGCCAAGGCGCATTGGATTTCATATATGAGCTTGAACAAGCCAATTTCGAGAGCAAACGGATCACAAGACCAAGTTCTTGAAAAATTGACCCATTAAGATGTTACAAGCCCACCTTGAAGTTTGGAAAGTAATTTAATTGAATACTAGGCCAAATTATCAAAGTGACCCAAATTGTATAATATTTAAACTATAGGTCCAATTTTATTTAATAGGTGGATCATCATGTAAGAATTTAGCCCAAAGACCCCATTAAAAGTCCATTTAATTCCTTTTGTTAAATTCCCATTAAAAGTCCACACTTAGAATTATTTTTTTATTATTTGATGAGTTGTAATGTTAGGCATTCTATTAAGGTTAGGAAAACTTATTTTGAGGGCCTAAGTAGCATGGACGTTCACCCTTATACACACAATTAATTTATGTTTTTTTGAGTTAATAATAATTCTCTTTGAGTTTCTTTTAGAAGTTGTTTTAACAATCATTCAGGTTGTGGGAATCATCTTCAAGCTTTATTTTGCCAAGATCTTTTTCTTGGAGGGGGAATTAGAACGATTGAAAGGAGTTATGGATTCTTAATGCTTTCAAGGCTTCTTAGGACGCCATCTTCTATTTTCTATCTTTAATTTATCATTTTTTTGCTTATTTAAGTTAGTTCTTGCTGTTTTGGCTTACTGATTTTATTGATTTTCGTTCTAGGTTAAAGTTGCTTCAAGAAAGACATTCTCCTATCTTGTTCCATCAAGAAACACATTGAAATTAGGAGTTTTAATCTTTTCTGATTGTTTCAAACATTCTTGCACAAAACAATTTGCTTTTGTCTTGAAAATCACTTCTAACAAATCTGTTTGTGTTTTGTTTTTCCAGATTTAGAGTTTCAAGTTTAGGTGGTCAACCCATCGAGGTGGATTTGTTTTTTGGTTGGTTTGCTAACTAACTGAAAAATCTAGGTAACATAACTCATGTCGAAGCTTCGAACATATTTGACTTAAACTTTCCTTCTGGTCAGAGATTACCGTTTTCCTTTGGTTAAGAAGCGTCGCAGCAATAGTTCTTGGCTCTTCAAGAACATATGAGGTTGATAAAGTATCAAGTAGCCCTGCAGAATGTAAGATTTGAGCAACAACAAACACTTCATCAGGAACTCTTAAAGAAGAGTGAGGAGCTCAAGAGAAAGGTACTATTTAACAACTTCAATTTTCATAATAATGTAGCCATGCAAGAGGAAGGGCCAGGTGTGCATGTAAAAGAATGATAGAATGAGATGGATGCATTGTGACGAGATGTGAGGGCTTTACATACCAAGTCTCAGGACATAGATTGGCTTTTTTGTTCCAATAATCCTTTGGCTCCAGAGGTAGTAGCAGTAGGTTTACCAGCTGATTTTAAGGTCCCGAAGGACATGTTTAAAGGAAGGAAGGATTTACGAGCTCATCTTATGCAGTATAATAACTACATTAATGTGTTGGCGGCTTCAGATCCCACGTACTATAAGGCTTTCTCCACGACGCTCAAGGGGGTGTGAAGGATTCATACTTATCTCTCCCCTAAGTGTCTATTTAAAGTTCTTCTGAGTTGGGTTAGATGATTTTGGGACAGTTCAAAGTATATAGGACAACTATGAGCACTCTCATAGGTTTGATGTTTGTGAAGCAGTGGGAAGGAGAGTTTCTACAAGACTATGTAAAACATTTTCAGGAGACAAAACTGAACACAAAGAACCCTGAGGATTAGTGGGATATTGATGCTTTTATTATGGGAGTACAGAATGAGCATGTACAATACTTCTTCACTAACAATAGGCCTAAAAGTTTGGAATATTTCTATGAAAGAGCCCACAAGTTCGCAGAAGCAAAAGAGATAAAAAAAGTAATACGCGACACGTTCTAGAGGGAAGACAGGTAGTTCAGAAGCAAAGATGGGGCTCGCAACAGACAAGGTCCACCTCATTAGTCCTTGCGTGTACAAAATAAGAGACAATAAAGAGCACAATCGTAAAATTAGTCACCTAGGGCATCTCAGAGAGCCTAACTAAAGCGCACGAGGAGGTACAATGCAAGATGGTTAGAGTCGAGAGGCAAATGTCCTTTTCATAATGATGGAGGACACAAGACCGATGATTGTCTTTCGTTAAAAGATGCTATTGAAGAAGAGATGAGAAATGACGAACTCATAGAATTTGCGGCTCAAAGTACTACCCAGTTGGGCTAGAGGTCGCGTGCTAAGGCCATTGTGGGCATAAATAAGGATTGGGTGACCTCCAATGCAAAGAGGAAGGCTCATATGAGGAGTGTAATGTTAGTTAATGCGCCCAAAGAGTTATGTAAGCAGGGGAAGTGGAATTTTGAATTTAGTAATGAGGATGAAGAGTTGTTGTGTGATAAAGAAGGAAATGATCCAATGGTTGTTTCTGTAGCGATTACGGGTTTTGAGGTTAAAAGAATACTCGTGGATAGTGGAAGTGCCATTGAGGTTTTAACTTGGGAAGCTTACCAAAAAATAGGATTAAAAGAGCAGGCATTGTCTAAGGCTAGCATGTTGTATGGCTTCACAAACCATCCTATTGAGGTTTGAAAGTATTACGTAGAAAATGCTAAAACAAAAACTAAAGAATGAATTCTTTGAGAGAAAACACTACTACTTCATTTATCTATTTTAGTGTTTATATACACAGATGAAAGGAAGTAAGGGAATAACTACTGTTAACAACCTTCATAATAACTTAACAGATCCTAACCAATATCTCTTAACAGAATACTTTAACATTCACCCATCTTCCCGAGAGGTAAGACTAAAAAGAGATTAAGAAATTGAGTAAAAATAGAAATTGACAAAGGTTTAGTGAGGATATCTGCAACCTGATCACAAGCTAGTACTTCACCAACAATAAAAGAGCGATCAGGCACTCTTTCCCGAACGAGGAACAAATCCAACTCAGCATGTTTAAACTTAGAATGTAATCTGATTGGCAGCAATTGCAACAGCACTGGAATTGTCACACTAGAGTAGGAGTATCAACAGAACGAAGCCATAACTCACGCAGTAAAGGCATTAGCCATGTGATCTCACTAGTTGCCGCAACCAGACTTCTGTACTCAGCCTCAGCTGTAGAGCGAGAGACGACCTATTTCTTTTTAGAGCACCAAGAGACAGGTGTATTCCTTAAGTAAACATAGTAGCCAGTTGTAGAACGCCCATCATCAAAATCCAATCCCCAATTAGCATCTGCGTAGCCAACCAAAGATAGCCTGTCGGATGGGCGAACAACTAAGCCATACTCAATAGTGTCCGTAATATCCTATTCAATGCAATAAAATAAACAGTGGTAGAAGCATGTATGAATTGACAAACTCGATTCATCGTATACCCAATGTCAGGATGAGTAAGTAAGCATGACATATTGTAAAGCACTGACAAGACTGCAATATGCTATAGGATTAATCACATGGTCGCCCTCATCTTTAGACGTCAGGAAAGAAATAATCATAGGAGTGAGAACTACCTTAGCATTAGCTAATGAGCTTTCGTCAAGTAAATCCAGAATATATTTTTACTGGCAAAGATAAAGACACCCCGTAGACAATCGGGTAACTTCAACTCCCAAAAATTAATACAAATCACCCATATCCTTCAGGGAAAACTCATTATACAACTAATGAACAAAGTCGTCAATACTAGTAGAAGCACTTCCCGTAATGATTATATCATCAACATATACCAACACATATATACAGGAGGTATCTGTTATTCAAACAAACAAAGAATCATCCGATTTAGACAACCGAAAACTAGCAGAGATAAGAAATTGTTTTAACTTGTCAAACCATGCTCGTGGCACTTGACGTAGACCATATAGAGCTTTTGACAAAAGACATACCAAACGTTCACCAGCTTGACCATATTGTACATATCTAAGGGGCTGATGCATGTAGAACTCTTCAGTGAGATCACCATTCAGAAATACATTGTTGACATCAACCTGCCGGAGTTGCCAACAGTTGGAAACAGCAAGTGATAAGATAATCTGAATAGTAGCAGGTTTAACGATTTGACTGAATGTTTCCTTAAAATCACACCCAGGTACCTGAGAGCACCCTTTTGCTACTAAAATAGCTTTACGACGAGCTACAGAGCCATCAGGATTCTTCTTTACTTTGAACAACCACATACAGCCAATAACCTTCTGACCAGGTGGTAAAGGAACTAGTGTCCAGGTGGAATTACGCATCAAAGCATCATACTCAGCTTGAGCAACAAGTCGTCATTCCAGACTAGCAAACGCTTTCGTAATCGTGCGTGGCTCAAAATTACTAGCTTCAATCGAGAATGTCTTGGGTTTAAAAACCCAAAATTTGGATCGAGTAACCATGGGATGAATATTTCCCATATCCGGAGGGTTACATGAAGCAGTTAGAATGGCAGGGGACTGAACAGGAGGACTAGAGTCATCAAGCGATTCAGATAAGTCATTTTGTGCACAAGCTACATACAAGTTAGTCGAAGATTCGTCAAGGGTAACAAGACGGGATACAACGCCATCAGTCTTAGTATGAGTCAAGGAGGCAGGATGTGAGGAAGGACTAGACCTAAAAGTGAATGAATGAACAAGGGGAACACGATTGGAGACACACCCACTAGGTGGAGAGAACGTCGCGGTGTGTGTAAGAGACAGAAACTGTTGTTCATAAAATGCAACATGATGAGAAAAAATTATTTTACAAGCTGAAGTAAGACAAAAATACCCTTTATGTTGAGAACTATACCTGAAAAATGTGCACGACTGAGAGTGAAATTCTAACTTATGATTATTAAACGGACACAGTTATGGAAAACAACAACAACCAAATACATGCAAGTGATCATATGATGAGTCTTGCCCATAAAAAACCTTGTAAGGAGATTGAACTTTCAACACTGGCGTTAGCAACCTATTTATTAGATGAACAACACAACAAAAAACATAATCCCAGAAGTCCATAGGTAAATTCGCTTGAGCTAAAATAGTAAGACCCATCTCAACAATGTGTCTATGCTTACGTTAGACAACACTATTTTGTTCAGATGTATATGGGCATGAGCACAAATGAATGATCCCATGATTTGCTAGAATTTTTGAGAAAGCACGAAACTCACCACCCCAAATCACTCTGAAATTGTTTAATTTCCTTTCCAAACTGTGTTCTGACCATCTTCTGAAAATGAATGAAACAATCAACAGCCCGGGACTTACGAAGTATAAGATATATCCAAGTAAAATAGCTACACATGTCAACAAAAAAAACATAGTATTAATTATTGCTACAAACAACAGACATTGGAAATAGGGAAATTTACACTTTTTTACATACCATTTTTAACTTAAAATCATACAGTTTCGATAAAATTCTTCTCGAAAAAATAATTAATTTTTAAAAAATAATTAAACTGCACTTAAAATATGAACATGTTTAATTTTAGTTAATTTTATAATTAATTTTGATGAATTTTGGTTATTTTCGACAGATTTGCACAAAGGGCGAAAAAGGGCCCGCCAGACACTACTAGAAGCACAAAACCGAGAAGCAATTTGAAGTATCGAAGCGAACTAAATTTCAGCCTAAGACGGTATAAAATTATATGTATTAATTCATAATATAATTAATTTTAATTTATATATAATTTAATTTGGGTTAATAAATTATTATTAATTAATTATGAAAAAGTGGTCCAGTTGAACTGAACCGAGTGAACCAAACCGACCAAGAAATGGACAGCCCAAAAATCGTTCCAAGAGCTGACCCAAATCATCTTATTAGCTGATTATTTAAGCTTGCAAAGAGGCCCTTGAAGACTTATTCAAGTTGCATTCAAACCCCTCCACAATTGGTGGCTTTAGAGATTTGCCCCAAGCCTAAATTAGAAAAGTTGAAACTATCAACCTTGCCACATGTGTGGCCGACCAAGCGAGGGCTCTTTGGCTGATAATTTTAGCTATTTTTAGCAGCTCTCCTCAGCTATAAAAACCCCCCTTAGGCTAGTCATTTTAAAAACACAACTCAAGCATTCACATCTTTCCTCTCTTCTCTCCACTTTCTCTCTTCTTTCTATTCCAAAATTTCCTTGCTTTTTTACCGATTTCTCCTCTTGGGAAAAGGGCATTCATCAGCTATTTGGAGTAGCAATTAAGTGTTTATAGCATCCTTGATTGACAATGACAGCGGAGAAGGAAGAACGGAGCAACTAGTCAAGCCACGGAAAAACACCGGACTTGATTCTTGTTCTCTATCTCTTTAATTTTTCTTGTTGTTATACTGAACATATCTATGAATATTTATCTTGTTAGAATGGTTAATTTAATCAATTTAGCTTGAATTTAATTCGTGTTAGGTTGATTGCATTTCGTTTGTTAAAATTATTAAAATTGTGTTTATATTGTTATAGGCCTCGATAAGATGCTTGATTAAGTAAAATCATGACTAAGTTATTCTTGCATTACAATTGTTAGGTAACTAATGAATTTATTATTTAAACAGATTGAAATTGTAATTAATGGACACAGTACTTAATCAGTGCATGTTTAATCATCTAAGGTAGCTAAGGGTTAGATTAGCAACAGTATCTGACGATACATTTGCCATGCATAACTTGCAAGATTATTGTGATTAAACTGTTTCAAGGTAAGGATACTTTGTTACCTCACATAGCCTTTTATGTGCTTATTAAATCGAGTTAATTGTTGGAGTTGACATAGGGATATGTACAAGAGATTATTTCGATTTAATAAGTATGTATGTGCAAAAACATATTTTCCTATTAAGTTTTGTTTAATCGGTTGAATTGACATAGGTATATAGCCAAGAGATAAATGGATTTTGGTAGGTGAGTATGTTCATAAGTTAGCAAATTATCGAGTTGTCGTGTACTTATTTATAACAATATAAACATGAGTTTAATAATTCTAAGTTAAGAAATGTAATTAATCTAATACAATTATGTCATCTAGATTAAAATCGTATTTTGAAATCGTGCATTTGAGATTTATTTATTTAGTTTACTTAGCTTAAAATCTTTGCTTTTAATCACCCTCTTCAAACAAAATATTTTTCTTCACTAAAGTGTTTTAAATAGCATTCATAAATAATTCTTTTCACAGTCCCTATGGGCATGATAACTCGACATTTACTAGTCACTTTATTATTTGTTGCGATTGTGTACACTTGCACATTTTCGTCATTCCACATATGTCCCTATAGGTCGGAGACAACCAAGGCAAATGGATCAGTATATTCAGTAATAGACTTTGGAAAGAGCAATTTATGAAATTTTCCCTTTTTGCAGGCAATACACAAAACATCAAAAACCTTTTTAGATGGCACAATTTGACATTTATCCAAGACAGATTTTACAATAACATCGGATGGATGCCCAAGTCGGCAGTGCCATAAGGTAAATGTAGTGCAGTCATTAGATGTAGACAGAGACCAGTGTTGTGAATATAAGGAAACTCAGGAACCGGAACAGGAGAAATAAGGGAAAGATGATAGAGTCCATCAAGAGTGTGGCCCTATAGCAAGATCTTTCGAGTTTGTATATCCTTAATAACACAATAAGTCAGATGAAACTCAAAGAACGCATTATTTTCTTTAGCAAATTTAGAAACAGACAACATATTTTTTTCGTATATTTAGCACACACAACACATTTGATAAACGGAACAATTTATTTTGCGTAGGCAAGACAAAATCCCCAACACACGATATATTTGCAGGAGTCCTGTCGCCCATTAAGAGAGAAGAAGTACCTGAGTATGGAGTGGACACATTCAAGGCAGAACCTTCCTTGCAAACATGATGCGTAGCACCTAAATCAGGATACATTAAAAAAGTCCCTACAAGTATAGGAATATACGAGTCACTATTATCAAAATTAGACTTATATTGGGCCGTGTTTACATTAGATCCACTATAGTTCGAGAAGTCGAATGCATGCAGATCGAGAATTCTAAGTAACTCAGTGCAGGGTGAGGATAAAAAATAGGAGCCGGCCCAGAAATAACACGTGCCCTCAATTTCGTAGACCATAGTAATCGACACCCAGTATGCAACTTAGGAACATCTCCAGTGGGCGACCCAATACCTTGGCCAAAATCAAATAGTCCCTCAAAAATAACACAATTGGCATTTGGTCCAATATAGTGACCTATACCAAAAAACCCAGCTTCACCATTAGCAAGCCCAACCTGCTACTCCCCAGTAATAACATGAACAGGCCTAACCTGTTGATCTGACACAAGGGGTCCATAATTATAGCCTAGAGCAATCGGCCTAGTGGCACTAGCGCATAGCCTGCCCCAACTGGTCCAACAACTCCTCCAAGTGGCCCAAATTGATGGCCTGCATCAGTATCCCACAAAGTAGGAGGGTTAGAAGAAACCTTAGGTAACTTTATTCGAGAAGCGATCGCATGAGAAGGAGCAATACCCACCAACCACCTAGACCAAACCCTGGCGACGCCGTCGGCAACATGACTCGACCTGACTAGGAATAGCCGAGGGTAACCTAAAGACACCAGAATTGTTGTGATTACTCACCACAGGCACACCAAACCCTGCAATCGAATCGCACGCAGCACCAGCTACTAGTGCCAGAGTTGTCGCCAGAGAAGAACTATCAAATTTGCGATTGAAATGGTAAAAAACACCGTTGAGCCACGTTGCCAAATCTACCACAAATCTGACACTAAACACAGGGGCAAAAACCCTCCCACAGTCACCAGTGAAAGTGCGACCACCGTGCACATGATCCGTCGTCGATGGCACTTAAGCAGCCTTCACTAGATGAGTGTGAATCGGTGTTTCCTGCAACACACGAGTCAGATAAGTTTTGTATTCTAATAAGACATCTACCAATTTTTTCAATGGAAGTGGCTCGGATGAGAACGAAGCAAGTGTAAGCACAACATCATACTTCGACGATAGCCCTACCAAAATAATCTCCACTTTCTCCGCTTCTAAGATCTGCAATCCAGACGTGTCGAGCAATGCACAGGTAGTTTGAATATTTACGACATTTTCTTTGATTATCATGCGGCCTTTCTTGATAGAGTGGAGCTCATGATGCAAGTGAGACAACTTCGTATTGGTAATGACGGTGAACGGACAAGTTATCGTGCTCCAAACATCACACAACATTTTTGCATCTGTAAAACACGATAAAAGAGATCCACTGATGGTGGATAGCAACCAAGACACAAGTAATTTGTCTTATTGAAGAAAAGCTGAAGCCTTTGGATTTGGAACCAGAGGGCCTTCTGGCGACGGCACAAACCGTGACAAAACAGGTAAAGTGCCTTCGATAAACCCAGTCAACTCATAACCTTCTATAATAAATCTTATATGCTGCTGCCATTGAACAAAATTAGATTCATCTAACTTGACTATATCATGCCTAGGAAAAGATTGGACTAACCTAAAACCAGCAAAGGACGAACCAACGTGAGAGACAGAAGTAGAATCAAAAGTCATCATTAACACACACAGCAGAAACAATGCTCTAGAACTTAAGCGACTGATACCATGAAAGTATTACTTAGAAAATACTAAAACAGAAACTAAAGAATGAATTCTTTAAGAGAAAACACTACGTTTCATTTATCAATTTCAGTGTTTATATGCACAGATGAATGGAAGTAAGGGAATAACTGCTGTTAACAGCCTTCATAACAACTTAACAGATCCTAACTAACTTCTCTTAATAGAATACTTTAACAAGGTTAAGGGATGTATCACTCTTCCTGTAACACTGGGTGATGCCAAACACACAGCAACTGAGTATGTGCGGTTCTTTTTAGTCGATCACCCAATGGTATACAACACCATATTTGGCTGACTGATAATGAGAATGGCCAAAATGGTGATTGCTACCTTCTTTTTGAAAATTAAGTTTCGCATGAGAATAAGAATTGGGTTTATGTAAACGTGTGTCATTAAACGATCTCTTGAGGTTCGCATCATCCCTCATTATTGAATAAGGGGGAAGATCTTGTTGGAGCATAGAGAGGTCTGAAGTTATGATATGGCACAAGTGTATAGTCTAAGCCAGAAGGGAACTTGAATGACTCTAATCGTGCGTGCTCTACAAGGAAATGATGTTCAATTGGACAAAAGAGAGTTTTACAAACTCTGATGCAAAGCTACAAGGTGTGTTACTATCAATTATATCTCAAGTGAAGTCCAATAAATACATTATCTACGAATTGTTTAAATCTCAGCTGCTAAAGTGGTTTGTTAATTATAACTGTTAGATATACCCTATTGAAGGGTGTACTCTATAGAAAAGGGTATTCTCAACCATTATTGTGATACTTGTCACCTACGAAAGTTGAGTACGTAATGCGTAAGATACATGAAGGAATTTGCGATGATCATTTGGGATGCAAACTCCTTGCATAGAAGGTGTTTAGACAAAGGTATTACTGGCCTATTGTACAAAAGGATGCACACCATATGGTCCGTACTTATGACTCCTGCCATAGGCATACTCAGATATAGCGACAACTAGCAGAGTCGTTACAAGTTATGTCGAGCCTCTGTGTGACACACCGAACCTGACCGGGACGAACCGGCCCAAATTCGAAGCATTACATTAGCCACCTAAGTGACTCTCTAACTACCGACCATCCAAGACACACTCCAACCTTATAACACCTCAATTTTATCAAGTTATTAGTTATTTATTAATGCGGAAGCAAATTATGAGCCAAATTTAAACCTTTCCTATGTAATTTAACCTAAAAGCATTTTCGTCATTTTACCACTTATGGTAAAACTAACCTGATTTTAGTTCTAAGTGTTTAACGGCCTTTTTTTAGTCAAATTATGCAAGCCTAAAAAAATCAGCTTAACTTAAGTTCGTTTACTATGTCTAATTCAAGTTTTATTATTATGGACTAAATTGTAACAAATGCAAACTATCAGGACCTATTTCAAATTATAAATTAAGTATGTTTCTATCAAATTTTACCTATTACAAGACTAATCTTAAAATTTGACCAAGTTTCTTTATCACCTAAGGCTCTAATTAGACTAATCAATTTTCAGGACTAAATTGTAACTTAAGCAAATTAGATTATGAATTTAAAAAGACAAAAATTCAAACCTTCAAAATCCCACACGGCTGTATTCCCTAGATCGTGTGTCAATAAAAGACCGTGTTCGCATCGAGAAAAACTTTTAGGCCAATCGCACTCGTTCGTGTGTTATAGCTCCAGTCTCCACATACCCATATCACCTACCCACACACCCGTGTGCAACCCCTCACACACCTGTGTAAAAACCACTACACCTATTTTTGCGAAAAACTCAATTTAAAACCCAAATTTGCATATTTTAATATCCAATTAAACCCGATTTAACTATGATTAATTAACATACATATACATACATCTTCCATTGAGTTTATTGACATCAATCAAGCCTCAATTATATAGAATTAGACAATAAATTTCATGCATAACAAACACTAAATAAATCAAACAAGTGGCGTACCTTAGTCGCTAGTAAACCATTCCATGGAAGCTTCATTTAAACAATCATTAGAATAAGTTTCATGCCTCACATACCGTGTTATCAATCACCGTGTTATTAAGCTTAATTTAAACAATCGTTAGAATAAACTCTTGAACCAAAATTGATTTCAAGAGGAAAACAAAATAGTTATGTAAAAACCAAAAGAAAGATAATTTTAATTCTACTCCTAAACTACTAGCGTTTTTGAAAGCATCTAGGACGACTTAGTTACATCAAACCCCTAATGTGCTTTTTATAGAAGTGTTGGCAGCCCAAATTAGGTCTTGGTACGTCCTAGGTCTTCGTATAAAGTTGATTGGCCAAACAAAAATAACCCTAAATTACTTGGGCATGAAGTTGACCTATGTCATGCCACACCATGTTTGTGGCATGACACGACACCCACAATCTACCTTGTTCCATTTGTTTTGTGCTTTGGTGTTCTAGGAAGATTGTGCATCACTCGTTTAAATCGTCTTTATATCTTTATTTCTTCATCTTACACACTCATTTAAACATATTTGTACTACTTAAGGCCCATTTCAGCCTATTGGATCATAAGACTTAAAAAATGTGTTAAAAAACACTTATTTTATTAATATTTATTCCTAAGGCCTAAATACTAAAAAAATATAAAATCCTAAATTGCATAGAAAATAGGCTCCTTAAGTGCGAAATTGACTTGATTTAACTACTACATTTGACGACAGGTCAATTGTGTTGCTCTATGGAACCTAATAATTATCGTCATAGTGTCACCCCGAAGGACCAGTCGGTATCATTCCGTTTCAAATTTAAACATGATGCTCGAACACCGAAGTGTCCCCTCTAGAAGGCGTGGAGCTTCGCACATCAAGGTTTGCACTTAACAACACCAAATTGTGGTATT
The DNA here is from genome assembly GCA_008044935.1 of Gossypium turneri. Lineage (NCBI taxonomy): Eukaryota > Viridiplantae > Streptophyta > Magnoliopsida > Malvales > Malvaceae > Gossypium > Gossypium turneri. The sequence continues at coordinate 23,786,766 of CP032576.1, read as the reverse complement.
GAATGGAAATTCCATTTTCCATATCCATTCGTTCATTTCATCATTTCTAACCTTGATGTTCAACCACTGTAATGTCCCCTCCGTAATGCCCAGAGCTTCGCACATCACGGTTTGCACCTAACAACTCCAAATGGTAGTAAATGGAAACTTCATTTGCCAAATCCTAACTTCATCTAACCCATTAATAACTTCCCCTCTGTACCTGCATGTTATAATCATGAAATGCATGCATTATCTTGGAGACTCTATCTTTTTAAATATGGAATCATAACAATTTAATGCATGTTAAACTACTTTGGTAGATACCCTTATACCAAAATAATATTATGCATGCTTACCATTCACAATCAGTAGTGTTCATACATCATCATAGAATCATACCAACAACACAATATTCTAGGGGTGGAATACATAAACTCACCTAATGATTCTTTTCCCACTTAGCTTAGCTTTTCCAAACACCAGAGCTTCCATTCTCCTAACAGCTAAACAGGTCAACCAAAATCATGGATTAAAATTTGAAATTTCGACTTAAAACTCAGTTTTCCAGTAACATGTGGAACCTCTAAAAGGTTTTGGAAATTCTTAATTTCATTTCTTAATCCTACTAACACCAAAGAACATAGAACCTTACCAACATCACTAGATTCTCTACTGTTCCGACTCAAAGCTCATGATCATTGCTCCATGCAGAGCTTCCAATAACTATCTCTTCTTGGGGACAATCAAGACAGAAAATGAGGAAGAGAAGAAGATGAAACAGATGTGAGAAGAATTCACCCTGAGAATTCACTTCCAATTATTTATAGCCCTTCACTCACGGTCTTCAACCGTATAGAAACCATCCATTGATAATCATTTTGTCTCCTACTAAGGAACCAATTGATTCTAATCCAACTAAACCAGGTTTAGACCTCGAGTATGTCCAAATAAGCTTTTCAATTTTCTTGATGTTTTAGATGAGGTCGCCAACTTATAACTTTCTTTAATTTAACCCCTCAATTATTCCTTAATTTTTAAACTTAGAGGAAACTGGGTGTGACACATTTGGCCCCAAAGCTCCATTTCAACCATTTCATGTATTCAAATATGCCAAAAACATAATTACCAAAACATCCACCTTACTTATATATATGATTATACCACTTTTATAGAATCATAACTTACATACAAACCATTTTAAAGCATTTCTAGACATTAGAACAACTATTCCCTAGGTATATGCCTTAAGACCAAAATCAAGCACAATTTACAAACATTTTTAAATTCTAACGGTTGTTTAGATGCTGGCTTCAAGTCCTGGGGCTTCGAGAAACACCTAAACTTGCGTAAACCGTACATTAAGCAATAGGCTTAGTGGTACTTTCATAATTCAAAATAAAAAAGCATAACATTATCAATATACCATTATGCATACAACATGTAATCTATCCATATATGACTATTAATACTAAATATTGCATATTCATCTTCATATTAAAACATATACATACCAAATGGCAATATAACCTACTCAACCATTCTTCTTATTAAATCAATTTTATTCATTTGTTAATTACCGTTCAAATAGCCATTCAGTACCTATTCTTAACCAAGAATTCAACATTTAGACATGTATAACATTGGCATCAATTCATTCAACTTTCATAGTGAAACCACTTTACTTAACAATCTATCCTTTCCTGCAGTCTATCGAACTCATTTATATTTATTTTGGTATCATATTCTATTGTCAATCTATTTCCCTACATATTCAAGTTTTTCCAATTCTAATTAGGATCTTACGTCTGATGGAGCCCTAATAAAAATGGACTCAGATATATGGGTAAACTACACCACACTAAATAGCTTATAGTAGCTTAAACTACAACATGCTAGGGCACCGAAGTGCAAAGCCCTATGGCATCAAATGCATATTCATATACTAGTACTCCCTCCACCACACCATATTATACTCGATAATTCGCAAAAAAATTCTAGATCCTGGTATAACCTGTAATGATCTCTGTACAAACACATACCCCATACAAGTCATAAACGACTCTATTGTCAATCATATCCTAACCTTATACTAAGTTCATGGGCATCAATTATATATGTTTAAAAATTTCCATACATGTAATCATCTTGCTCATATATTCATTTACTGTATTCGATCACATATGCATTTCGTTTTCTATATATTGTTCTATCGCATAACAATTATTTTGCAACTTGGTACATATATTGTTTCTCAGCCAAGTTCACAACCACAACCTCATGTCATCATCAAAAACACATATTACATATTATAAGATATATTTCAATATAATTTTCATATCACATATAATAATTTAAGTATTTCATATCATTTTCTATTTTATTCATGTCACCTACCTCGATGTTCCATATCAAATTCAATCAAAAAATTTTATATTATCATAATAGACTCATATAAATTATTTGACAATCAATAACATGCATTTAAAATAAAAAATTTCTCTCCCAAATCATAAAAGTACAAACTGAGGTTTCGCGTGTCATTCATTGACGATTTTCGTTTTTTCTTTCCCTACCGATGATTCAATGTTGTTGTTAGCTATGAAAAATAATAAAAATATAAAAAATTATTAAATTCAAGCCAAATCATAATCAAATACCAATTTTTTTTAAATTTTGCAAATTATTCAATTTAGTCCCTAAAATCGGGACAAGCATAACTTTCAATTTAAGGACTCATATTAGAATCCAATTTCACTAAAACTCATTAGGGACCCTCTATTTTGTATCCCTGAAAAATTTCATGACAAATTTTTTTATTTTATTCAATTTGGTCCCTAATGTACGAAACTAATAATTAAGTTTTACAATTTAGTCCTTTTCATGTACTAAGCTTAATTTCTAACAATTTAACACCAAAATAATTCAATTCTTAACCATGGAAACTTTCTAAAACTTTAACAGTTTCACAAATTAATACATGGGTTAGCTAAATCAAGCTCCCATGATAAAAAAAACCATAAAAATCAGAAAAAAAAAAAAAAAAAAAAAGGCTAAAGACTTACTTGTAATTGATGACCAAAAGCTAAAAGAATTTTCAAGGTTTTCTCTAATGGGGGACGGCTTGGAGGTTGAAGAAGATGGTGCTCATGTCTTCTTTTTTTTTTTTTCACTAAGACTAGTAGTTAATTAAGCTTGATTAATTAAGACTAATTAAGCTTAAACCTTTTGTTAACTAAACTAATAACCCTTTTACATCATCATCCACTAAAATACAATTAAAATAGGTTTATTTTCTATTTTGGTCCTTTGAATAATTGTTAGCTAAGTCCTCAAACCTTAATATAATAAAAAAAATCTATAACAATTAAACTATTACAATTTAGTCCCTAAGCCATAATTACTCACAATTTTGATTAAATCACTTAACCAAATATCAATTCATCAATATGATAATCCCATAAATATCTCTATTAAATATTTATGGACTTAGTTTACAAAAACAAGGTCCTGAAATAATTTTTTCTGACACCACTAGAAACCGAGTCGTTACAACTTTTTTTCTTATTTAATTGGATTTGGTTTTTTATTTTTATAAAATTAAAAGCTTGTTTTTACCATTCAAAGAATAATTTAAGTTTTTGATAATTGATGGAATTTCTAATACTGCCAAATACACTATATTTTTTTTCTTATATTTGTCATTATATTTTGAAAATACGAGTAAATTTACCATTCAATTCTTATGTGGTTGAATTTTATTACTAAGCTTTGAATTTTATTACATTTTTCCACCAACTTTGATTATTTAATTAAAATTTACCACTCAATATTAATTTTGATGATTTAAAAACATAATTTAATAAGAAAAGAAATCTGTCAAATTTTTTATTTTAATTATTAACAATAATTTAACTCTTAAATAGTAAAATTAATAAACTAAATTAGAATTTTTATTTAATGATGGAAAAAATTGAAAAATAAAAATACAATTATAATAAAATAAAAAGTAAGTTTATTTTTATAAAATAAATTGTAGTTAATTTTGATGTTATATTAATTAAATTATTATTTTTAAATATTAAATTAAAATATAAAATATTTGTATTAAATTTTGTCTTCAAATTGTTTTAGATTAAAATTGAATAGAAAATTTCAATTAAAAAATTAACTTTAGTGGAAAAATCCAATCAAATAAAAGTAAAGCGGAAAATTCAATATAAATTTAAAGTATAGTGGGATAATTTATCTTTAGTTCATAAGGACAATGATAGATATAAATTAAAGTGGAGTATAGTGGTAAATTTCAATTTCCACTTAAAGTATAGTGTCAAATTTCCATATTAACCCTTTTTATATATATATAAAATATGTATTTGTATAAATATTTAATAAATACTATAAATTCTATAGATGTGTATTCATATGAAAATTATATATTTAGAATAGAGGTGTACGTTTAAAAATAGCATACTATAAATATTGATGCATAACGTTTGAGACTAATAATAACAACAAATATGCACTATATACAAAATTAGAATAAAATTTTGTTTAAATTGTGCATAAATGGAAATTCAAATAAGTAAATATATCAAATTAAAAATATTAAATACACTCCAATTGTTTGTCATGATAGTGTCATGTTTCTTGTGTTGACTTATGACACCAACTCAATCAACAATATTATTAGAATATACAAATGATGTGGGTAAACAATTTTGTGTAAAAATATTGAAATAGCAAAGAAAAGATTTAATAGATGTTGCTGGCATGGGTTTAGATATCATTTTATGCATTTTTTACTAGTTTTATGGAAACAATAAAAGAAAAGATAAAAGTATCGTCATAATAATATCAATTATTTTATGCACAGAATGGTATTTTCATAATTTTCTTAATCGAGCTAGTGATTGGTTTGCCTATAACACTAACTCAGTCAATGGTTTAAATATTAGCATAAATATTTCTATCATAAATTAAATTTTAGATTATAATTATGGTTAAAACATGCCATAAGGCCCTATACTCTTCACAAATTTGAAATTTAGTCCATGCACTTTTATTTTAGGAATTTAGTCCCTTTACTTTTCAAATTTTAAATTTAGGTCTAACTATTAACACCGTTAATATTTTTTGTTAAATTTGGTGTGAAATTTTGAAACAAAAAAGAATTTCGCCGGTTGCGCGTAATTAAAAAATAATGTTAACAATATTAACAATTGAACTTGAATTTTGAAATTTGAAAAGTAAAGGAACTAAATTCCTAAAATTAAAAGTATAGTAATTAAATTTTAAATTTAGGAACTTATAACATATTTTAACCTATAAATATCCTTATTGTTTATTATGATTTGAATTTGGCTTTGGTATAAGATGTACTGTAATGGAATTTAAATACAATGTTAATAACAATTCTTTTAATTTGCTAACTACTTTTTTCCAATTTTCAGTATATATAAATTCATTAAATTAAAAATAAGAAGTAAATAGATAGTAGGCTTTTAATGTTCGTGGGTGCCCAAGTTTTTCATATATTGAAAGCGCATGCATAAATGTGAAAGTAACACATTCTAAAAGTTAATTCCAAAATAATCATATTTTGAAAAACGTAACTCACTTGACTGCATAAGCAGTGGAAAACAATAGTTAACTGGGTACTACATATTTCAAATTGACTTCACTCCGGAAACCAAACTGTATTTAGAAATTTAAAGATGGATTAAAAATCCCCAGAAAGTAATTGACTTTATTAATGACATATTCAGATCCCAACTTCTCCCTTCACCAAATCAATATACCCTTCTTTCTTATACAGAGCCAATGATGAATGCTTGTTTTCTGCACGCACCATAAGGCAACATCACATCATCAAAGATATAAACAAGATGATAGTCTCTAGTGGCAAGATTTTTGCTAGTAGAAAATAACACTAATCCTAGATTATTAGTTTTCAGGGTTTGCTATTATGAACACTTTATTAATCATCACTCTCTTTAACTAGAAAATTAAAATGGTAAAAATCGCATCAATTGGATCATATTCTTTTCTTGTTTAATTGGATTTATTTTCTGATTTTTTATGAAAGTAAAAAAGAGCATGATATTACCATTTAAAGATTAATTTAGGTTTTGATAATTGATGGAATTTCTAATACTATTTGTATAAATTTTTAATAAATATAATTTTTCTAATTGATATGAGTTTTGTAATAATAGAGATGAATATGACAATTGTGCAAGAAATATGGCTTCTCACTTACCAATCTCATTCAATTGCAAGAGAAATTAGCATTCAACCGCTTATTGATTTTCTGTGAGACCGAGTCTAAGATGTTGATTTGCTTTCTATTCGGAAACGTTAAGAGGGTTTATTATAGATTATAATTTTTTGAGTTCGGATTTCAGATCAAGTCAGGTAAATTCTAACGGATTCAAATTTATTTTTACATTTTAATTTAATAATTTATTTTACTTTTATACAATGGCAACATAATTTAAATTTATCTTATAAAACATAAATTATATATATTTAATATAGGTCTTTTATATAAAATAATTAAAAATGTTCCTTGTATGTAAATTTTATTATTCTATGATATTGTACGAATTAACAAAAAAAAAAAGATTGTTCATTATAATATTATATTGATAGTTGAATAATTCTTTTATCTTTCTTCTTAAATTTACAAACCTAATATTTATATTCTAAAATATTAATTTCAAAACTCAAATATATTACACTAAATCCAAACTTAAAATAAATTAATTAACCCAAATCTCAAGTCTAAAATAAAAAGAAATTAAACTTAATACTCAAATACAATTTATAAAAATTTAAGCCCAATTCAAGATGTAATTTAATAAAAATAAGATTTTATTAAAATATTAAATTTTTAATAATATTTTATGTTTTACTAATTATAATTATAAACATTAAAATATACTAAATTACACATAACTATTAATAATGTATATTTTATTATAATCTATAACATAATAATAATTATAAAATATATTATTTCTGCATAAAACATTGTATTTTATCTCTACCGAGCATCAATCATGGTGACTGTCACTTCATTTATAGACTTACTTCCTCCACTAATTGATATCTCGTCGCTTTTGTGAATTTTCTTCGCTATATATGCAGGTTGTTCTGGCGATGGAAGAGTGGTTTCGTTACTCAACATAAAAACAACTGTCACCATTGTTGGTCGATTTGTTGCACATTCTTGAACGCACAATAGCCCAATTTGAATGCACTTCAAAATTTCATCGGTAGAATATGAATCAGCTAATGAGGAGTCAACAACTTCCATGGCTTTCTCTTCTTTCCATAACTCCCAAACCTGAAATAACGTTGTTTGGATAATCATTGGAATGTTTTAATTGTTAACACTTTTACAGAATTGTACTAAAAATTTGGTTACTTACATGTCCAACCATATTCAACGACGGACTATTGGGAAAATAACTGCTGTTCTTTTTTCCAGTGATGATCTCTAACAGCAATACTCCAAAGCTATATACATCGGATTTCATTAAAAACTGTCCATGCATTGCATATTCAAGCGACATGTAACCACTAAAATCATACAACAAAAATGAAATAGTAAGAACACGTTTGAAACCTGTAGCAGTTCTCTCCAAACTTTGCATACCGAATTCTTACTATGTTCCAACTACACGTCTGGTATCCCCTTCCATTTGGTCTCCTCCAAATATTCTAGCCATGCCGAAATCAGAAATTTTCGGATTCATTGCATCATCTAGTAATACATTGCTCGCTTTCAAATCCCTATGAATGACTCTTAACCTGGAATCATGGTGGAGATACAACATTCCTCGGCAATCCCACAGATAATTTCCAAACGCTTTTTCCAATCCAATAGTGATCTTTTTGAGTCATCTAAAATCAAAAGTCAAATTTTAAAAGGAATCATGCATAACATAAAACAAAAGTTGTTAGCATAAGTAATCAACAATTTGAAAGAAGACATACCGAAAATGATAGAGTCTAAGCTTTTATTTGGTAAAAATTCATAGACTAACATCTTCTCTTCACCCTCAACGCAACATCCTAGTATCCTTACGAGATTCCCATGCTGAAGTTTTGCAATTAGCACAATTTCATTCTTAAACTCTTGTAGTCCCTGACTTGAGGAATTTGATAGTCTTTTCACTGCTATTTCTTGTCCATTTAAGAACACACCCTGCAAATACAAAGAATTTTCCTTCAAGTACAGATAAGGAGTTTTATTGCACGTCCACATGTTTTTTTTAGAGAAAAACTACCTTGTAGACAGGGCCAAAGCCACCTTGCCCAAGTTTATTATCAGAAGAGAAATTATTAGTGGCAGCGGCTATGGTGCCCAAATCAAAGTAGGGTAAATCTCCATTTCTTCTGCTCTCATCAATCTCTTTTTCACCTAAAGAGTCTTTGAATGAGGTAAAGCTAAAGATATTTTTGCTTTTTCTTGCTCTTCCTGCTGTCAATTCAATTGCAAATTATATCCTAATATAACTTAAACTCTATCTTATTTGGCAACGATTAAAAGTTGAATAAAAAAAGCTGGTACAGAAAAATGTGAGACGTACCTCTTCTTTGCCTTCTTAGAAAGCAACGCGAAAGGGCAATTAGTATGAGAAACACTACAGCCAAAGAAACTATTATAATCGCAAGCACTCCCCTGTTGTGAAGTAGACCTTTCTTTGTATACCGAGCTAACAAGTTGCACATATGATTGCATATGAAAGAAATCAATTAAAAATTAGAACACAGAAAACAAACAGCACCACGAGAGTAAATAAAAATCTTTAAAGAGATCAATACTTTTATTTAGGATTAAAATGAAATATGGTCAAAGTTGATACTCATATAATTAATTAACAGGTGTCATGTATAACTAAGTTATGCACTATTAATATATCAATTATATAGTTATATTTTAAAATCAGCATAAATAAATGCATGTAATAATAACCCATACTTTTTCTTTCTATGGTGCACCTAATAATAACCCATTCAGTTTATTTAGTGCTTACCTATCTCATTTTTATCCACTCGTATGTATAGGTCTTGTCCCGTATAGGTATATTTCCTCGCATCCATCAAATCTCCAAGCCAAGTCAAGCAACCAATCCCTCTTCCAGTCTCTGAGTTAGCACTAGCATAAGCCATGCAAGAACAATTTCTTAAGCACTTTTCCTTGCATTGCTTCAATCCTATACACATGTTTACAACTGCCGCAGAAGTGTCAGGCACCTTCGCATGTGGAAACTTGACGAACCCTTCTCCATTTCCACACATGGAGACACCTCGCTTCCTCACGCATCCTCCTGCCGAATCTCCGATGAACCATCCTTCGGGTGATTTAGGTTGGAATCCTGGGAAACATGTACATTCTAAACCACCTGCGAGATAAGGGTTACAGTAACCATTTGGCCCACAATACCCGTAAAAATCACAACGTTCCGTTGGAAACGAATAAAAAACAATCCAACGTTGCGCTTCATTGTTCCATGATTCTCTTTCCAAAACTCCTGTTTCCTTCACTAGCGTTCTTGATACGATGGAGCTATTTCTCACATCAGAAGAGAACGATAATTCATAACCAGTGTTGACAAATGTATCTTTAAATATGAAGTTCTCTGTCATTTGAGGTATACCACTCCATCTTTGTCCGGTCCAAGCTCCGCTTCGCCACCATGGAGTCGAACCCTTGTACAAAAATATCTGAGGAGACCCGTTTGGGTTCATCCTGAAGGAATAGTTCCCAACCCCTGGATCATCTGGAGACTTCCAAGACGTAAATATTAGGTTCACACCGGTTCTAAGATTCAACCCAAGCTTTTGAAATGAAAGCCAAGTATTTGTTGGATGATCAAAACTCTGCCACAGTACCGCCTTTGTGGTATCATTGTGAATCAAAACAAGATTTCCCGAATCCAAAACTTGAGCAATACAATTGCTAGTGCCTGCGAGGGAAATGTTTGTGGACCAGACAGGAAGTGTTTGGTTTGTTTGGAACAGGACAAGATTTCCTCGACGGTCGATAGAGAAGACCGCTGAAGTATCATTAGTGGGATTCTCTCTGTTAGCCACCCAAACAACGGTCTTCTCCGGAGGTTGATAATACCAGATGCCAACATATCGATTACTAGAACTGCCAGGGCTGAAAAATCCTAGTGCAAAAATATTGCCACTAGAGATAATCACTTCATCGTTATCTTTAATGAAGTGATGTTGCGTTATGGTCTGAAGAAAAGGAAAAGTGAGAAAGAAAGAAAATGAGCAGTATTTTGAGAAGCCATATAACAGGATTCATCACCGCTTCAGTACATGCTTCGGGTGTTCCGGAAGAAAGATATATATTGAATTGCTGAAGAGAGCAGTTGGGATCTCAGTGTCGCATTGAAAAGTGGATGGTCCCATTACGTTAATTACTGGGGATTTTCAATGAGTACTGTTAATCTCTTAAGCATTTATTTCTGTTTGGTTCAACCGTTGAGAGATCACTTTACCGAGTCAAGGCAAGTCAATATCAAATGTTCTGTTCTGAAAATTTCATACGCGTAGGTGGTTAACGATTATTTTCTCTTCCATTATTAGATTTTAGAAACATTCAATTTCAATCTTGTTAATTGGTATGTGAAAACAATTATAGCCACCATTTTCCCTTCCACTTGAAAATTTAATCTTTTCTTCTCTTGCAATTACTACTCGATTTGGGTCAAATGAATTTGAAAATTTTAATACAAAAATAAAAAAGTGATTTAACTATTGTTTTCTCCTGCGTGTTTATGAGTCAAGTCAATTTCATTTTTTTAAAATATTATTATTTTGATTATTTTTTAGAATGTGTTGTAGGTTATTTTGATTATTGGTGAAAAATGTATATGGACCAGAACAAAATTAAGAATGGTATAATATAAGCGAATGCTGGTTAAAGAACTAAATAAAATATAACAAGCGGGGATGATCTTAAATAAGTAAAGTGAATAAATAAAGTGAATCATAATCGAGTATTTGAGTCTTAATGAAGAACTGAAAAGAGGAATTAAATTTTTATTAATTGTTTTAAATGTGTAGGTAAAATCTTAATTTTATTTATTGATAGGATTACATCATTGTACGAAATTTGAAGATTGTAAAGTTGTTGATCTATATTATCTTTATGTTAATGTATTGGAATGTACATAAAAGCTTAGGATAGTTTAGCTGTTTCTAATTACATTCGCCTATGTTGTTATATGTTACTTGAAATCATGATGGAATTTTCTACTTGATTTTTCAATTGACATAAACATGTTTATGGGATGAGTTTGTGTTTGAATGAAATTTAAAATAGTTTTAAAATAATTTGAAACTCAAGAATATAATGTGATGATGTTTGGGATGATTTAAAGTATTTTTTAACTAATTTTGAGGTCTTTTGCATTAAGTCTTGAAACTAAACCGTATTGAGACTTGCAAGTCAATAGCTAAAAAGCTATAATAAGTAGGTCAAGTCTTAAGATTTGCATGTCAATAGCTAAAAGACTTTAGTAAGTAGGCTAAATCTCAAGCCTTGTCCCGATGCAACTTGTGTTTTTGATCATTTTAAATCCCAAAACCTCATTTAATGTTTTGAGTATATCCAAACTTGAAATGATTTGAAATTATTTTTAAAAGTTGTTGAACTTTGTAATTGTTGAAAATTGGTATATCACTTACCTATGTGGATTATGATGAGACCAGATACAATTAAAGTATATTTTGCATTCAAGCTTAAATTAAGACAATTTTTTTTTTAATTCAGATAGAAGATCGAGATATTTCTAAAGGTTAGATCATCATGCGATGGTGTCCCGAGCTAGATCAACATATAAATTGTCATAACTCTTAACATATAAACCTAAACCAATGAAGGTTCTTGCGAATGATAGTTTTCCTTGCTTTTCCTTGCTTTTAGTTCTCTACTTTAAATGTTCTTTTCTATGGAGGACAATAACTTTACTACGAGATAATTACATATGTAATTCCCAATAGTATACATCGATAGCCAAAACTAGTTATATTAACTTTAAACAAAGTTCGATAAAAAAATAAAAAAAAACAGAGATGGCTAAAGTTCTAGCGAGCTTGAACCATAGAGAGGGTCACATCATTTATAGATTCAGTTCCTTCACTATTCAATATATCGTCGCCTTTGTGACTTGTCTTTACTGTAAATGCAGGTTGTTTTGGAGATGGAAGAGCTGTTTCGTTGCTCAACATAAACACAACTGTAGACATCATAGGTCGATCTGTTGCATGTTCTTGTACACACAATAGCCCGATCTGAATGCATTTCAAAAATTCATTGGCACTATACGAATCACCGAATACCGAGTCAATTATTTCAATGGCTCTGCCTTCTTTCCATAACTCCCAAACCTGAAAAAAGGTTGAATCATGATTTGAGTGGAAATTTTTGAGTTAATTGCTCATAAATTGTGCTTTAAATTTGGTTACTTACATATCCAACCAGACTTGAAGAGGGACTATCAGGAAAATAGCTGCTGTTCTTTTTTCCGGTGATAATCTCTAACAACAGGACTCCAAAGCTATAAACATCGGATTTTATGGAGAAGTGCCCATGCATTGCATACTCCGGTGACATGTAACCACTAAATTCATATAACAAAAGGGAAACTGTAAGAACTCGTTTGTAACCAGTAGCAGAAGTTTTATCCAACCTTTGCATATAGAATGCTTACTATGTTCCAACAACACGTTTAGTATCTCCTTCAATCTCATCTCTTCCAAATATTCTGGCCATGCCAAAATCTGAAATTTTCGGATTCATTGCAGCATCTAGTAACACATTGCTTGCCTTCAGATCTCTATGAATGATTCTTAACCTTGAATCCTGGTGGAGATACAAGATCCCGCGAGCAATCCCACATATTATTTCTATACGCTTTTTCCAATCCAACATTGAACTTTTTGATTCATCTGGATCCAAAATCAGTTTTGAAAAGGAATCATTGCATAACTTAAAATTGCAGTATTTGGCTTAAGTATTCAATGATTCAAAAGTGATGTTTCCAATAGCATATGAGAAAGAAAGAAAGACGTACCGAAAACGATAGAGTCTAAGCTTTTGTTTGGTAAAAATTCATAGATTAACATCTTCTCTTCACCCTGAATGCAACATCCCAGCATCTTTACCAGATTCCTATGCTGAAGCTTTGCAATTAGCACAATTTCATTCTTAAACTCTTCTACTCCCTGACCTGAGTACTTTGATAATCTTTTCACTGCTATTTCATTTCCATTGATGAGCACACCCTACAAATACAAAGAAAATTCCATTCAGGAATGGACTAATAGGAGTTCCATTGCATGTCGACGTGTGTATAATTATTTGCTAAGAAATTACCTTGTAAACAGCACCAAAGCCACCTTGTCCAAGTTTGTTATCAGATGAGAAATTATTGGTGGCTTTTGCTATGGTGCTGAAATCAAAGAAGGGTAAATCTCCATTTCTTCTACTCTTATCGATGTCCTTTTCACCTACTGAATCTTCGAACAACGATGAACTTGTAAACCTGAACGCATCTTTCCTTTTTCTTCTTCTTTCTGCTGTTAAACACAATAAATATCAAGATTACACCAATTTCTGGTCTCCACAAAGACAAGTGGCCTATTTAGTAGCGAAAATCTTAATTGGCATGATTAAGACGTGAAAAATAAATGGTTTTAACAAATAAAAACAGTGGAAAAAGATGTTGTACGTACCTCTTCTGAGTCTTCTCACGAAGCAACGCAACCAGGCGACAAGAATAAGAAACAATACAGCAGCAGAAACTATGGTAACTGCAAGCACCCCCTTCTTTCGAAAGAGGCCCTTCTTTGTAAACCGAGCTAACAAGATGGGGATATGATTAGTTTTTTATATATCAATGAAAATGGAAGAAACCAGTTAATTCTGAAGGTAATTCTTTTATCCACTCATAAATTTTTACCATTAATTAAACAAGCATGGCCTAACTATATGTTGTTATACAGTTCTTAAGAGTGTTTTGACACAAACAAGGCCACGTAGCGTAAAAGATTTTCGCCCAGATCTGGGGAAATGTTTAAGAGGGAAAAGAAGGACCAGAGATATTTTAAGAGTAGATGTTGGACGCAAACAGAGAATTGAATTTGAATGTGCAGGGCAGGTACCTAGTTCACTGGCATCCACACGTATGTATAGATCTTGTCCCGCATCTGCGTATGTTCTAGCATCAATCAAATCCCCGTGCCAAGTCAAGCAGCCAATCCCTCCGTTGATCTCCGCGTATGCACTAGCATAAGCCACGCACGAACAATTTCTCAAGCACTCGTTCTCGCATTGTTTCAATCCCATACTCATGTCTATACGTGCCGCCGATGTGTCTGGCACCTTCAGACGTGGCACCTTGACGAACCCTTCCCCTTTTTGGCACGTGGAGATACCAGGTTTCCTCACGCATCCTCCTGCCCCGTCTCTTATAAACCATGCTTCGGATGACTTGGGTTTAAAGCCAGGGAAGCACGTGCACTCGAAATCATCCAGGTGATCGGGGTTGCAGTAACCATTCGGCCCACAATGCCCGTAAAAATCACACTGATCCTTTGGGGCCGACCAGAACCCAATCCAATGTCGAGCTTGGTTGTTCCATGTGAACCTTTGTTGAATCCCTGTTTCGTTCGTTATCATTCTTGTGATGAAAGAGGTCTTCTTCACCCCATAGGTGATCGATACTTCATCTGGAGTGTTGACAAAAGAAACATTAAATATGTAGTTGCTTGTCATTTCAGGTACACCACTCCATCTTTGCCCGGTCCATGACCCGGTTCGCCACCAAGGAGCGGAACCCTTGTACAAATACAGTTGAGGGAAGCCGCTCGGGTTGATCCGGTAGGAATAGTTTCCAATCCCAGGATCATCGGGAGACTTCCAAGACGTCAAGACTCGATCCACACCTGTTCTGAAACTCAACCCAAGTTTCATAAACGGAAGCATACTGTTTGTAGGATAATCAAAACTCTCCCACAGTACCACCCTTCTGGTATCATTTTGAAGCAAAACAAGATTTCCCGAATCCAAAATTTGAGCAATGGAATTCCTAGTGCCTGTGATGGACACGTTTGTAGACCAGACAGGAAGTGTTTGGTTTCTCTCGAACAGGGCAAGATTTCCTTGGCTATCGATTCTGAGGATCCCTGAGTTATCTTTAATGGGACTCTCCCTGTTGGCCACCCAAACAACTGTTTTCTCTGGAATCTGATGATACCAGATGCCAATATATCGATTCCTTGAACTGCCAGGGCTGAAAAATCCTAGAGCGAAAATCTTGCCACTAGAAACTATGACTTGATTATCTTTGATGAAGTGATCTAGTGTTATGGTGTCGGTAGAAATGGAGAGATGGGAAAGAAACAAAAGAAGCAGTACGCTGATAAGCCATTTAACAGGATCCATCACTGGTTCGGTCTATGATTAGTGTGTTAAGACAGAAGAAAGATATATATATATTATAAATTGATGGAGTAGTTGGGATCTCATTAATAAGTGGAACCCCTAAATATGACAGACTATGTCAAGTATTGGTGTGACAATGCCACCTTTTATACTTTTCAAAATCGAAGAAATAGAAAGGTAAAGTTTATCGCTGGAAATTTGTTGTCGGTTTGCTTGTCATGCCAGTTCTGTGATCTTTAAAGTTGTGAAAATGGCTAGCACTTCCCAAATTTCAACCTTGGTGGAGGAATTAGTTCCACCCAAACAGCAATCATTGCTCTAAACATTTGCACCGGACGTTTTGGCTTTTAACTCACACCAATGGATGCCTTTACGCATAGGAAATCTAAGCACCAAAAGTCAATCCTTCATTTGGCTATAAGAAAGCTTTGGACCACCAAAATTAATGGAACGAAATGAAATTAGCAGCCGTATGGCTGAGTTTTGATAGCGTCTTTTTTTGCTTGTCATGAGCACTAATCTGGCTGTCCCAGATGATATTTTATTATTTTACGCTGAAAACTGACTGTAACTCGTAAAAGGATGAAAACTATGTTTTCTAAAAGACATTAAATCATAGGTGAAGTGTGCAAATGCTTACGTAACAATGTTCATCAATTTCCAATTTGGTCATTAGATATTTGATTTATTTTAAATAATGATTCTTAATTGTTCATTTAAATATTTTATGTAAAAAAATTAAAATATAAAATATAAAAACCCAACATGTGGCCATCTTTTGATTTAATTACAAATTTTATGAACTAATAATTTTATAATTTATTTCAAATTAAAAAAATTCAAACAAATAAGTGATATTATTAGATAAAAGGTAAAACTAATAGTGCAATTGAAATATAAACTAATAGTGTAAAAAAATTAAAATATAAAATATAAAAACCCAACATGTGGCCATCTTTTGATTTAATTACAAATTTTATGAACTAATAATTTTATAATTTATTTCAAATTAAAAAAATTCAAACAAATAAGTGATATTATTAGATAAAAGGTAAAACTAATAGTGCAATTGAAAAATAATTAGTATTTTTTCATTATTTAGGACGTACAAAAATTTTATTTTTAAAATTTTAATTTGATAGTGTAATTTTTAGATAAAAATAAAAAATATAGTTTTAAAATTAGAAATGGAATTTGTATTTTTATTTTATGATAAAACTTTTTTATTTACAATTTGATATATAATTTTACAAAATTAAAATAAAATATTTAATATATTTAAAATAAAATACTTACCAACAATTCTTTGGCTAGCTTAGAATGTCTATCTCTATATGTTCCGGCAAAAATGAAATAGTACGTTGCATGGTGGTCCTCCCAAAGAGATTTGGGTGTAAGAGAAGCCATTTTCTATATATTTCTTTATTTTTTCCCACTACCAACTAAATGATGTTTGTAAAATTTATAGTGCAGATGCACCTTAGAATTTCAAATGATACAAAAAGCCCTTGCGGGCAAAGAAGCCTCTGGTGAGATATCCCACTTTACATTTTCCTGGGCTAAATTTGATTAATATGCTGGTTTTTTTTTTTTTTAATTTGGTCTTTAGGTCGGTTTTAAAATTAGTTAGGGAAATAGGTCGGTTTTAAGAGAGTGAAAATGAAAGCGTGCCCAGCTACACATATGACAGGAAAGCTCGTCCCCCTCAATGATAAAATGCAACGACTTTTTGACCGTTACCGCGTCAAACAATTAAAAATAATTAAAATCTCCCAACTGTAATTTTTTCTTTAACCTATAAATACCCCTACAAATTTCATTTTTTTCATTCACATCATTCTCTCAAACTCTTTGAACTCTCTCAAGCTTTTTATTCAATATTTATTTATATTTTCATTTAAAAATATTATTATTTTTAATTATATTGTATTTTATTCGTTCGGATCAATTTCTCGAAAATGGACGCATCTCTAATCCTCTTCGACGACAACCATATTTCCGCCACCACATTACCAATGGTAAGACGAAACTTAAATTTTTTTTAATTATGTTAATATTTTTTTTTTGATAAGTCTAAATATTCTTTTTATGTTATAAGTAGGCAGACGGTCGTGTGCTAGAGCCTTTGATCCCAGAAATTCGTGGGGTACCTAAAAGAGGCTTGATTCTTGCATGCGTCTTACATGCAAAGGGGTTACAAACTTGATCCCACACTAATCAACGTGTTGGTGGAAAGATGGAGGCCCGAAACACACACTTTCCACCTTCCATGCGGTGAGTGTACAATCACACTCGAGGACTAGCGTTATAGCTCGGTTGCCGGTGGATGAGCCAATCATCAGTGGATTAGCGGTGGATGAGCCAATCATTAGTGGATTAGTGGTGGTTCAAGGGAAAGTGGACCTCTATATGGGAATGTTGGGGAAGGCCTCGAACTAGTTCGAAGGTGGTCAAATATCGATCAACTGGTTGGAGACAACTTTCATAAGCTTTCTGACAACATAACAGAAGAGGTCATACAACAATATGTAACACCACTGTCTCCGTCACCAGATTGAGGTCACGAGGTATTACGATAACTTTTCTAACATTTAAAACTGCTTACAAAACAAATATTCAATTGAATTTACAAATTACCAAATCATAATCCATTCAAATTAAACATACATTTACAGGCCTTAAATCGGGTTTACAAGGCCCTAAAAATAGATTGAAAACATTCTGGGGTCAATTCGAAACAAAACAGAAAAGTTAAAAAAAAGTTGAAGATTTTGAAAACAGGGAACACACGGCCGTGTGTCACAGCCCAGACCATGTGGACATTCAAAGTCCAGACACACAGTAGTGTCCCAGCCCGTGTGTCCGCCCGTGTGTATATTCAAATTAAGATCACACAGTCGTGTCACAAAACATATGGCTGTGTTTGAAACTATTTTGATACACACGGCTGTGTCACAGGCCGTGTGCCAAACCGTGTGTACCCTGTACCTAAAATCATTAAGACACGGCTAGGTGGGTAGGTCTTGTGCGTCACACGACTATGTGACAGCCCGTGTCTTAGGCCGTGTGTACTCGAATTTGCTTCTTAAACAGGGCATAAATCACACCTATCTTAGGTAACAAACCAAGCATAAACATCCATATAAACATCACCAAAAATACTTCCCAAACAAGCAAAACAAGATAATTTCCTAAAATTTATGTGCCTAACGAATATGCCATTCAAAGGCACCTCAAACAAAGTTTAACATTTCATAACAAAGTGAATAACATATGACATAATCTACTCATTCATACTCAATCAAACTTCAACCAAATAGCCAAATATAACCAATCTCACCAAGTTGCCATGTACAAAACAGTTACCAATTCATATCAATATTTATACACATTCAAAAGACTCAAGTTTATAGCCATTTACAAGCTTTTGTTTCAAGACAAAACATGACTCAAAAGTTTATATGACATTTTATGCAAGTGATCATATATCAAAAAACTATTACTCAAATATAATTATCCTAAGTACATGCCAAAACATACAAAAAGAAATACATCACCAACATTGAGTTTGAGATTGATGTTGGATGTTGAGTCGACAATCGAAATAAGTGCCTAACCTACACACAAAGGAATGATCAACTATAGATTAATTTAAATAGCTACATGAGAGTTTAATACTCCATCAATTATCATATCTAATATATTTATATTGGTTGTTACCACAAAGTGCACAATAAGTCCTCTTGACATTTCATATACAAATTCAAGCTATCTTTTCATTTACTAACTATCATCAAGGGATTAGGCAAACATTTTCAATATTAACCAACCTATTATTAACACCCAGTGCCCGATGGATTAGCCGTAATAGAGTTTTGCGCCCAGTGCTAATCGGATAACCGACAGTAGTTGTGCCCTGCACTAGTCTAATAATCGACAAATAATTGCATTCAATGTTAGTCAGA
Organism: Gossypium turneri; assembly: GCA_008044935.1. Taxonomy (NCBI): domain Eukaryota; kingdom Viridiplantae; phylum Streptophyta; class Magnoliopsida; order Malvales; family Malvaceae; genus Gossypium; species Gossypium turneri. The sequence goes on along the minus strand of CP032576.1, from coordinate 23,767,344 downwards.
TAACTGAAAATATCAATTACACCCTTGCAAGTCCATAATATCACATTACATAATTCAATATCCCATTCACCTCAATTAACTACTAATCATACATTGATTAATTCCATAATGCCATATTTCATATATATAATTATATCATCTTATCAATATCCATTCAATAGAAATTATCCAATTATACAATTATGAATATAGTTCAATAATAAATAAAAATTATCTAATTAAATTAAATAAATTACGTTCGAGTTCTAGGACCGCGAACTTACTAAAATACAACAGATGCTAAGAATCGGAGATAGCTTCTTGGTGACTTTTTACTTTCCATGATTGATACCTGATCTATTCTTTTCGATTGAAGCTTGCAACAGTTTCGGCCCTAATGTCGAAAGTTCTATCTTCTCCCTTAAATATTCGGCTTGCATGAAGAATAATAAAAAAAGATTTTCATTTCATTCCATTTCCCCACTAACTATGTTTTGTTATTAATAATGTTTTTATATTATAAACTATTTATTAATAATAAATTTATAACATTTAAACATTTTAAGCCTCCCCACCGTCCACTACATAAATACATAGGTATAATTGCATTATAAATCTCTTAGCTTTGATTTACATTATAATATTAGTTAACATAATAATAACTAAACTTTATAATATATATTCAAATGCATATATAATAAGGTCATAGCCGGCCACTAATAAGATCACATATCTTATGGTCTATTTATTATGTAAGTCCTATATATTTAATTCTATTTATAAATACTCATTTATTCAATTACGTGATTTAGGGTGGGTTTGGATAGGCGATTGGGTGCGGTGCGGTGCGTTTAGCTTACTTTCTGTCTCACACTACAGTATCTAATCTCACCGCCACCACTGTTTTTACACTAACCGCAGGTAAACGCACTGCCTATCCAAACTCACCCTTAGTCCATATACTTTAGTTAAACACTATTTTGTCAAAATTATATAACCAAAATTTAATTCACTTCTAATATAACTCTATAAATATTTAATAAAAATATTTATGAGTCTAGTTTATGGAAACGATGTCCCGATACCACAATTTCTAAAACCATCAACTTTAGAACCGATACACTTGTACATTGTCTAACTTTCCAAATAATTAAAATTATTAGATCAACCTCAATATAATACTGTAATACTTTCATAACTATAATAAATAATATTCACTAATTCTATCATCGGAAAACAACATTCTAAAACTACCATTTCTAACTCCATTGACTTTTGGGTCATTACACAATATGCCCTAGCATTCATCATGAGGCTAATCGGGGGCATTTTAATGCCCGATAAATCTAGAAATTTGATGCACGCAAGGTGGCTTCTACATTTAGCAAACTTCAGTGACTGCGCAAAACTAGGTTGAGGATATGTTGTGTTGTCCACGTTATGCCAAGAGCTTTGCAGGCAATGCAACCAGATAAGATGTCAATTGGTAGTTGCCTTCTACTGCTGCTGCAGTCGTGGGCCTAGTGGCGAATATTGTTTCTACGTCCCAAACTGATTGACCCATACACGTTCCCATTAGTAACGTGGTAAACATCATTTATCAATAAATATGTAGTTTGTGTAGTAAATGTTTTTATTTATCATATGTTTCGACTAATATATCACTTGTACAAGTGGAACCATGGGCCGAGTTACGTGGGACTACTCAACAAGTTAGAAGATGTTAGGCTACTGTTAGATCAATGCTCGAAAATCGAGGTTAATTATATATTCTTTTTGAACCTATATTAATTATGCAATGATTCGTTAAAAAATTTGTACGTAACGATATTTACAATTTTGTTTTCAGTTTGAATGGATGTCATATATCGACCTTGAGATCATATCTTGTATCTTGTCGAAAATGTTGGACAATTGAGACATGTGGGACGTGAATGTGCTGTTGATAGTGTACGCGATGGTGGAAATGCACGAATCAGACTGGGTTCTACGGCAGTTCGAGTATAGGCAACGAATTCCATTACCACCGCGAGACATGAAGGAGCTACACAGGGTGAACATGTGGGGGAAGAATGACGAGGACTGGATTGAGAAGCACAATGAGCACATCCAGACTTGGGATTGTAGGATGGAATTCATACCCACCCATAAACCATTTTTCTCGACGGACACGACGATAGTTGATTATTACTTGGCATGGTTTAAAGTCGTCAACAAGCCGTATCTGTTACCATTAGAGATGAGGAGTAGGCAAATTCAGCTAAAGAGACCACCATAGTAGCGTAGAAGGTGACACGGTCGCACGACAAGTTCGTCATCCACACCTGTAGAAGATAACAGCTTGTGGCTATGTAATATCCTGGTCAGTTAGCTCTACTTATTCCCATTCAATTCAAGAACCCTATGTTTTTCTCACAAGCACTATCACACTATGAACCACCGTAGCATGTGGTCAGTTCTTTTATTCTCGCAGGTACATATTTCGGGGCACCGACATCCCCGCACACTACACCCCTATATAGATGTTAATGCCGAACCCCATGTTAGGACAGATGTCGATGTATGCATCACCGTCGAAGATGATACTGGTGCAGACATCAATGTAATAATTGATGACGATGTCGGTACCCGGTACCTTTTCGACATACCCGGGATTTGGGGCGCCTTATGGTTAAACACCTATAGTGACCCAAACATTGAGTACATCACTGTTTTATCAGGGTGGCTCATCGTCACAACCACCAGATGTAGGAGTGGTGGTAAATTATGATAGTCGAGGACAATGCAACAATCAACCACGAAGGAAGATGATGGTACTACTGATCCCAAAAAAACGATTGCCTAGGGGCCGTGCTAGGTACATATTTAGATTATGATAAGGAAGAAGAGGTCTACAAGTCTGCACCTCCGTATGCACCTTTGGTTGTATGCTTGGTTGTATGCAGAAATCTTTCATGCGGCCATTGTCCACTGCCTTACGATACATATTTTTTCTGACAACATGATTGAGTGTATCTTCTTTTATAAATATTGTGTAATGCCCTGACTAATTTTTTTTTGTAAATTCTATCATAAATGAGTATTTGCTTCAGTGGTTAAGTGTTTTGAATGTGTGTTTGAGGTCTTGGGCTCAAGTCCCAATTATGGAAAATTCTGTTATTTTGGTCCTAGCCTTATACCTTTTCAGTGGGATTATATATTACTTTTGGTAAACTCATATCAAAATGAGCTTGCTGGTTCGAGTGGTACGGTGTTAGCTTACTGAAGGTATCGTGTTTCAATCCTCGTGTGAATGTGAATGTTAATTTTTGTTTTAGTTGTTTAATAGAGGTTCAGTGGAGTTGGGATTTTGTGGTAGTTGGATGAGGTTAATGGCCGGATTTAGTGGGATTTGGTAGTTAGTGGATGGAGTGGGGAGTTTAGGTGTTGAATCTAATTTTTATTTTTATTTTCTTTTCTTTTCCCAAAAGTTTCCTATCTTCATGACGTTTTTCTTTTTCTTCTTTTTCTCTGTTTCCTTATTTCTCTGCCACTTTTTACTTTGCTTTCTCTCTATTCTAATAAACCAATCGACCGTTCTAATCATTGGGGCTCATTTTTTCAGTTGTTCATCATTCATCTTGGTAAAACTATAAGTTCATTTCATTTGGTTTTCGTTTGTTTTAAATGAGTGCGCTGGTGTTGTGGTTTGGGAGATTAATCTCTCTGAGTGTGTTGCGTAGGAGAAGACTGTGAAACTGAAGGTTTTGCTACAACAGCTTAATTCGTAGTAGTGATTTTTTGTTCGTTAGCGGTAAGTGTTCAAATACGATTGAATATTATTCTGAGGCTTAATTTTGGATAGTTTTCGTTGAGTTTTTGTAATATTGTTACTGAAATTGGCCATTAGAATGTTGATTATAGGTTCTGGTGGTCTCGAGAGTGCAGTTACATCTAAAACGACTTAGGTGTGTAACGAAAACACGAATAAATGAGGTTCGACGAAAGCTAAAAATGTGGCCTATCGATGCCACACGGGCGTGTGCTCGATCATGTGGCTGGCCATGTGCGACACACGACTGTGTGACAGGTAAGTGTGTGGTCGTGTAAGTCACATGGGCTAGGTCGATTTGGGGCGTGTGGGCCCGCACGGACATGTGGACCCAAAATTTTGAAATTTTCTCTAGGGTCACAAAAGTCGTTCTAATCGACTGTAGGCCTTTTGTAGGGTCGGTAAGGGAAAAACAAACCCTAATACATGGTATCTGCTATCCTGATAGACTGATTTGAGCATTTAAAAATTGATATATATGATTTGACTGGTTCGTAATAACATGTATGTTATCTGTATATAAGCATACAAGACATTCTAACTTTATTATCTGTTATTTGTATCTGTGTTTAGGGTAGGATTTGTATCTATGGAGGAAGTGTTCTGTGAGGAGACATTTCGTCGATATACTGGCAGCTTGACTGTAAACTATTTTGTTAAGTGTCGTACAAGCACTATGTGGTGTGTAGGGCTAAATGGGTGTTTTATACCCCACGTGGTGTGTTAGGTTATTCGAAGATGGTGTGTACAGGATGGGAGTAAGACTTTGCATATCTGTATGTATATGATAATTTGATTCTGATAAGGACTCATGTTCGTTTTTGTTTTGGTATACTGAAAATCTAAATTTCATGCATGTATGTCTCTGTTAAGTTACACACTGAGTTTATGAAAACTCACATCTTTTTGTCTGTTCTATTCAGGTAACCATCAAACATAGGCGGATTGGTGCGACGAAGTCTCTACGGTGACCACAAGTTCATAAACTGTCTTAATAATGGGTTTTAATAAAATTTCTGGTTTTTCTTGAGAGTTTTGTAATTTTTGGACTCTTCAGACTTTTGGATTGTTTTAAATTTTTTTTTGGATTTGGATGCGTTTATGATTTCTAAACTACAATGATTGGCAAAATCCTGATTTTACACAAACAAAGGTTTCCTAAAAATACGAACTGGGTTTTTAAAATATAACGACTTTTAAGGTTTTCGCTGCAAATTAAGTTTTGGTGAATGAACAAGCTAACGATGATTTCAATAATAAATATGTAAATGAATATGTTTTGTAAAACTCGGACTCTTTTTAACAAGTAACTATGCAAGGTTTTATCGAAGTAACATTAGTTCCAAAACCCTTCTTCGTAACACTCCCTGATTCGGCTATAACATCTAGGTCGAGTTTGGGGTGTTACATTTAGTAGTATCAAAGTCAGGTTGCTAAACTTGAGCTATGAATTTTGGGTGCCAAAATTGTATTTGAAAAAGGACTGGTTTGTAAATAAAATTTGTTTCTTTTTTAGTAAGTATGTGGTACACTGAGTCTTCGGAGTTGATCCTGTAAGTACTTCTAAACTTAGAAATACTGTAGTTAGAATTATCTAAAACTGTACTGATTTAGTTAGAAATTGGGACTTTTAAAATATTTCTGAAGCTTTTGATAACTTTTGATAAATATTTGAAGCATAAAACATTTGCTAATAAACACTGAAACTGATGCATAAAATTTCGTAATGTAGATAAATTTTAAAAGAATGAGCGCTCATAGAACGTGTGGTCGTGGTATTCGTTGGCGCAATAGGTGCCGTAGGGGGACTCAAGCAGAGTCTTCTTCTTTGGACAGTATGTCAAATCTGGATACGAGCGAGACACTGATTCACCTACTACCGAGACTGAGTTTCAAAACGGCTTGGCTGGAGACGACGCATTGTCTCAAGCCATGCTGAGAGTTTTGGAGAGGGTCGCTGGACCTAATTATGGATCTACAGGCCGTGGGTCGATAACTAAACGACTCCGATCCAATGGAGCTGAATTGTTTAAGGGTGTCATTGGGGTTGCCCCTACTGTGGGCGAATACTGGTTGGAGGCCACCGAGAGAATAATGAATGACATCGACTGCACTCTTGAGCAAAAACTGAAGGGTGCAGTTTTTTTGCTTTGTGACGAGGCATATCAGTAGTGGTTATTGGTTGAGGAGGGTACTCAGTCGGATCGAATTAGTTGGGAGTATTTTAAGACTGCTTCAGAGGAAGTATGTAGGAGCAAGTTATATGAATGCTCGCAGACGTGAGTTCATGAATCTTACGCAATGGGATAAGACCGTGGACAAGTATGAGGTCAAATTTCTAAAAATTGAGCCGCCACGCTCAAGGCATGGTGGCATCTGAATACGATAAGTGTGTACGCTTCGAGGATGGTTTGAGAGATAGTCTGAGGGTTTTGATAGCCGTAGAAGGAGTGAGAGTTTGTTGTTTTGGTGGATAATGCGAAGATCACCGAGGAGGTTATGTGCGTTGAGTGCCAGAATAGAGATCGTGAGAGAGGCAAGATCGTGAGTGCCTAAGAAATGGGATAGACCTGATGGGCCTGTTAGAGTGAGAGTTCTAGATGGTTCTACTGGGTTCAGCCATGTGATGATTGTGGTAGGTGCCACCCGGACGAGTGTTGGAGAATATTAGGGCATATTTACATTGTGGGTCGAAGGATTATTGGATTAGAGAGTGCCCACAGTGTTCTAATTAGATGCAAGCTTTGGGTTTGGGTTTTGTTCAGCCTTAGAGGGCAATAAGCAGCCACCTAGGGGACGTGGTTTAGCTAGGGGTGGTAATGGTTTGGGTAGAGGAGAAAGAGCACTAGGAAGAGGTGCTAATCAGATTGAGGCGAGGTAGCTTGCATTGGTTTATGCTGCTCGACGCCGAGAGGATAGAGATACCCCTGATGTGATTACGAGCACGTTCTTTATTTATGATATTTCGTATGTAGCATTGATAGATATAGGGTCAACACACTCATACGTAGCTAGTTCTGTTTCTGAAAAGTTGGGGATTACTGTTGAGAGCACTTCTGGTGAGATTTCTTTATTAAGTCTGTTGGGTCAATCTGTTCAGGTTAATAGATTGTATAGGAATGTATCATTAGAAATACAAGGGGTTGTGTTTCTAGAAAATTTAATGGAGCTATCATTTGGAGAGTTCGACTTGATTTTGGGTATGGATTGATTAGTAGAGCATTGAGTCAGTTTGGATTGCGCGACTAAAAGGTTAGTTCTGAGAACTGGGGATGATGTGGAAATTGTTATGATCGGCGAGCATCGAGATTACTTATCCAATGTGATATATGCTTTAGTAGCCAAAAAATTAGTTTGGAAAGGGTGTGAAGTGTATTTGGCTTTTGTAAGTGTTTTAGTTTTGGGGGACTTTTTTGTTGAGAACATCAAAATAGTGAGGGAATTTTTAGATGCATTTCCTGATGAGCTACCGAGTTTACCTCCGAATTAGGAAGTTGGGTTTGGTATTGAACTTCTACCAGGTACAGCCCCGGTGTCCATCACTCCATACCAAATGGCACCAAAAAAGTTTATGGAGCTTAAGGCTCAGCTTCAAGAGCTTCTAGGTTGTGGATCCATCCATCCTAGTATGTCTTTATGGGTGGCACCAATTTTGTTTGTGAAAAAAAGACGATACCATGAGGATGTGTATCGATTACCAACAGTTGAATAAGCTGACTGTGAAGAACAAGTATTCACTTTTGAGGATCGATGATTTGTTTGATCAGTTTCGTGGGGCTTTAGTATTCTCTAAGATAAATCTCCGTTTCGAGTATCATCAGCTTAGGGTTAAAGAGGTTGATATCTTTAAGATAGCTTTTAAGACTCGTTATTGGCACTACGAGTTCCTAGTTATGCCCTTTGGTTTCGAATGCTTCGACTGCATTCATGGATCTGATGAATCAGGTTTTCTAGCCGTATTTGGATCAGTTCGTCGTGGTATTTATCAACGATATTCTAGTGTACTCTAAGACTGAGGATGAGCATGATGAACATCTTAGAGTATTGTTTCGTATACTTCAAGAGAGACAGTTCTACGCTAAGTTGAGCAAGTGTGATTCTGGTTAAGAGAAGTAACATTTCTGGGGCATGTAGTTTCTGGTGAGGGGATCCGAGTTGATCCTTGAAAGATTGAGACTGTACTTGATTGAAAACCGCCAAGAACATTTCTGAAATCTCTAGTTTTTTGGGTCTTACGGGTTATTATTGACGGTTTATTGAGGGGTTCTTGTTGATTGTAGCTCCTCTAAATAAGCTTTTACGTAAGAATATTCTCTTTGTCAGGATTGATACACAGCAATCGAGCTTTGAGAAGCTCAAGTCTATTCTAACTTGGGCTCCTATTCTAATACAAACTGAATTTAGTAAGGAGTTCGTGGTTTATAGTGATGCATCACATGTCATTTTGAGATGTGTATTGATGCAAAAGGTTGTGGCTTATGCGTCTCGACAACTTAAGTCACGCGAAGGAAATTATCTAATGCATGATCTCGAGTTAGCTACCATGGTGTTTGTTTTAAAGATCTGGAGGCACTATCTGTATGGTGAGAGGTGTATCGTTTACACTAATAACAAGAGCCTTAGGTATTTCCTTACCCAAAAGGAGTTGAACCTTAGGCAGCATAGATGGATTGAGCTGCTCAAGGATTATTACTGGACGATAGAATATCATCCCAGTAGGGCTAATGTGGTGGCCGATGCTCTTAGTCGTAAAGTAATGTCTGATTTGAGGGCAATGTTTGCTCGCCTAAGTCTTTTGAGGATGGGAAAAACAGCTAAGGGATGATTCTTTGGTTCTGCGGTTCTGTCAAGTTGAGAATGGTAGTGCATCTAATTTTGGGCTGAATAAGAGTTTGTGTATCAAACGATTCTAATTTGAGACAGTCAATTTTGAGGGAAGTGCATAATAACCCTTATGCTATACATCTTGGAGGAAATAAGATGTATCGAAATCTTCATGACCTGTATTGGTGGCCGAGTTTAAAATGAGAGGTAACATATTTCGTTGCTTGTTGTCTGACGTGCCAGCAAGTTAAGGCTGAGCACCAATTACATTCGGGTTTGCTCCAACCCGTTAAGATTCCCTTGTGGAAAGGAAACATGTTACGATGGACTTTGTTACTGTGTTGCCCTTAACACCTAATAAGAAGGATTCTATATGGGTCATTGTGGATCGGTTGACCGAATCTGCCCATTTTATTTCAGTTCTGAGGGATTATTTTCTGTAGAAGTTGGTCAAGCTTTACTTTTCTGAGATTGTGAGACTTCACGGGGTTTTAATTTCGATAATTTCTGGTAAGGATCCTTATTTCACTTTTCGAGTTTGGAAGAAACTCTATGAAGCTCTAGGTTTGAGATTGGACTTCAGTACTGCGTTCCATCCTCAAACTGATGGTCAATCTAAGAGGGTGATTCAAATACTGGAGGTTATGCTTTGGACTTGTGTGATTGATTTCCGAGGCAGTTGGGAAGATTTTCTGCCGCTAGCTGAGTACCTACAACAGTAGTTTTTATTCTAGCATCCAGATGGTACCTTACAAGGCTCTCTATAGTCGTAAGTGTCACACTTCACTATGTCGGACTGAGTTGGGTGAGCGACGAGTTTTGGGCCCTGAGTTGGTTTCCGAGACTTAGGACAAAGTCAGATTAATTCGGGATCGTCTTAAGGCAACTTCTGATAGAAAGAAGTCATAGACAGATCTAAAAAGTAGGGATATCGAGTATTCTATGGGTGACTTTGTCTTTCTTAAGGTATCTCCGTGGAAGAAGGTTTTGCGGTTCGGACGTAAGAGAAAGTTGGGCCCTAGGTTCATTAGACCGTATCGGGTTCTGAAGCGTGTAGGACCGATCACTTATTAGTTGGAGCTACCTCTAGAGTTAGACCATGTCTATGACGTATTTTATGTCTTTATGTTGAGGTGGTATCGGTCTAATCCATCTTACGTTGTTTCTGTTGAGGAGATCGAGGTTAGACCGGATTTGACATTTGAGGAGGAGCCAATTCAGATTTTGGATCGAGATAAAAAGATCTTGAGGAGGAAGTCTATTTTGTTAGTTAAGGTTCTATGGCAGAATCATGGCACTGAGGAAGCCATGTAGGAACCTGAGGACTCGATGCGTCAACAGTACCCTTATCTGTTCTAATCAAGTAAATTTCAAGGTCAAAATTTGTTTTAAGGGTAGAGTTGTAACACCTTGACTAAGTTATTTTTGTTTCTATAAATTTTGTTATAAATGAGTATTTGCTTTAGTGGTTAAGTGTTCTGAATGTGTGTTTGAGGTCTTGGGTTCAAGTCCTAAGTATGAAAAATTCTGTTATTTTTGTCCTAGCTTTATCCCTTTTACGTGGGATTATATATTACTTTTGGTAAACTCATATTAGAATAAGCTTGCTGGTTCGAGTGGTAAGGTTTTAGCTTGCTGAATGTCTCATGTTTGAATCCCCGTGTGAATGTGAATGTTAATTTTTTTTAGTTGTTTGATAGAGGTTCAGTGGAGTTGGGGTTCTGAGGTAGTTGGATGAGGTTAGTGGTCAGATTTAGTGGGATTTGGTAGTTAGTGGATGGAGTGGGGAGTTTGGGTAAATTGAATTTAATTTTTATTTTTATTTTATTTTCTTTTCTTTTCTCAAAAATTTCCTATCTTCCTAACATTTTTTCTTTTTCTTTTTTTCTCTATTCCCTTCTTTCTCTACTACTTTTTGCTTTGCTTTCTCTCTATTATGTTCAAATCGATCGTTTTAATCGTTGGGGCTTGGTGTTTCGGTTGTTCATCGTTCATCTCGGTAAGTTTGTAGTTCATTTCATTTGGTTTTCATTTATTTTAAATAGGTGTGTTGGTGTTGTGGTTTAGGAGATTAATCTCTGTGAGAATGTTGCGTAGGAGAAGACTGTGAAGCTGAAGGTTTTGCTATAACAGCTTAATTCGTATTAGTGATTTTTTGTTTGTCGACGGTAAGTGTTCAAATACGATTGGATATTATTCTGAGGCTTAATTTTGGATAGTTTTCGTTGAGTTTCATAATATTGTTACTGAAATTGGGCACTGGAATGTTGATTATTCTGGTGGTCTCGAGATTGCAGTTGCATAAAAAATGACTTAGGCGTGTAACGAAAACACGAGAAAACGAGGTTCGACGAAAACTGAAAATGTGGCCTGTCGACGCCACACGGCTGTGTGACGGGCGAGTGTGTGGCTGTGTGAGTCACATGGGCTAGGTCAATTTGGGGGGTATGGTACATGGGCCAGGCCTTGTGGATCACATGGGCGTGTCCAATTGGGGCGTATGGGCCATAAGCATGTGGGCCTAAAATTTTAAAATTTTTCCTAGGGTTACAAAAGTCATTTCGATCAATTGTGGGCCTTCGATAGGGTCGGTAAGGGCAAAGCAAACCCTAATGCATGGTATTTGCTATCCTGATAGACTGATTTGAGCATTTAGAAATTGATATGTATGATTTGACTGGTTCGTAATGACATGTATGTTATCTGTATTTATGCATGCAAGACATGCTAACTCTATTATACCTGTTATTTGTTATTTGTATCTGTATATGTGGTGGGATTTATATCTGTAGAGGAAGTGTTCTGTGAGGCACTATTTCGTCGATATACTGGTAGCTTGACTGTAAACTATTCTGTTAAGTATCGTACAGACACTATGTAGTGTGTAGGGCTGGGTGGGTGTTTTATACCCTACGTGGTGTGTTGGGTTGGTCGAAGATGGTGTCTAGAGGATAGGGGTAGGACTTTGCATATCTATATATATATATATGGTAATCTAATTCTGATAAGGACTCATGTCCATTTCTGTTCTGGTATACTGAAAATCTGAATTTCATGCATGTATGTCTCTGTTAAGTTACACACTGAGTTTATGAAAGCTCACATCTGTTTGTCGGTTCTATTCAGTAACCCTCAGATATAGGCAGATCGGTGCGACGGAGTCTCTACGGTGACTACAAGTTCATGAACTATATTAATAATGGGTTTTAATTAAATTTCTGGTTTTTCTTGAGAGTTTTGTAATTTTTGGACTCTCCGAACTTTTGGACTGTTTTAAGTGTTTTTTGGATTTGGATGCGTTTATGATTTCTAAGCTGCGATGATTGGAAAAATCCCTATTGTACACAAACAAATGTTTCTTAGAAATATGAACTGGCTTTTCAAAATATAACAGCTTTTAAGGTTTCCACCGTAAACTATGTTATGGTGAATGAACAAGCTAATGATGATTTCAGTAATGAATATGTAAGTGAATATGTTTTGTAAAACTTGGAATCCTTTTAACAAGTAACTATACAAGGTTTTATCGAAGTAACATTAGTTTCAAAATCCTTTTTCGTAACACTCTCTAATTCGGCCATAACGTTTAGGCCAGGTTTGGGGTGTTAAATATTGCGATGTAAATATAGATATATTATAAATAAAAAATCGAGATTCTTCATTCGAACACTACCTTTGTCTTTATTACTATCTATCATGAGTTATGCGAAGCACGCTAAATAACAATCTGACGCGAGTGACACACTACATACATGGTGTTCGCTCTCGCTGTACTTTGTTGAATATCTTTCATCACGTCATCACAGAATGTACTGTCCCCGTTATCTGTCTAGCATACTCCAAGTCCCTATTAAGAAACAAGACCCCATAATTTTCCACTTACACCTTCTGTCCTTCATTGCACATTTTCCTTCGAATTTCTCAGAATGAGAATTTGTGACGTAGTAGTTCATGTCATTCTTGAAGCTGTACCACTTCAGTTCAGCAAGAAAAAATCTTTGTTGGGGTATTCCATTCCAACTTCCAGTACTCGTACATCACGATATGTGCTTGCATGACCAGGTGTTTTGTGTGGAAGCCTCGAAAACTCTAAACCACCCTCGATCGATTGGTTGATGTTTGTCATGTTGGGCAGAGGTTCATACGCCCTGAATCCCATATTTTGATTCGGAGCATTCTCGAGGGCGTCATCATCAGACTCATAATGTTTCGGCTCCGTTGTAACCGGATTCAGTTCAAAAAATAATGTCATTTCTGAACCATACAGACCACATTGTTAGATTGGCTCAAGTTCTGACTCCTCCCCCTCGTTTACGTCTACAAACCCTTCTTACTTAGGTACATCTCCTTCCTCTTTTGTAACTTCATTGTCATCTTCGAGCACGGTGTCGGATGTACCCTCGCTAGCCCCTGTCGAAAGGAGTAGGTCATCGGTTATCATATAACCCATGTGCCCGTCAGAATATTGAATGGGTTGATGTCCAGTGTACATCAATGATCCCTCAGTATAACTGCGTTGCCCCATAACATCGACCCAATGTTGAAGTTAAAATCGAATGCACTGATTGAATGTGTAGTCCGAGTGTCTAAATTTGGGTTAAGCTGATACCTCAATTAGTATTGACCCCCGAAGTTTAAATTCATGCCGGAGACCGATGAATGTTTGCCCATAGATATTTCAAGAACTTCGTAATAACCACTTTGTAGAAAACCAAAAAACCCACTGCATAACCGTATAATAGGACTTTCTATTTCAGTTTTGGTACCCGTATTCGTCGCAACGGTAGTCGAAGATGGGATAGATCCATCAGCATTGGCTAAACTCCACGTATAACTCAATAATAACATTTCTGCTTGTGATGTGCGATGATATAATCGTCTCGAGATGTGTTTCACTAACCACATCGAATAGCTCATACTTATACCAATCTACAAACAAAAAATCTGCATTGCAACCTCATAATTCTTTCCCAGGCCGATCCGTAAACTTTCCTCTTGATTCTGGTTCATAGCTCACGCATTTAAATGATAATATTTAACGCAAATTCCACGGACTTCGCTCCTACAAACACTATTTCGACCACTGTATTACAGATTTGATGATTGTAGTATATAACGAATTTCACTTGTTGGCTCATTTCAATATCGGTCACGAATTGGATGAAAAAATTCAAAAAATAAGTAGAGAGTTGTCGAAAGGAGTACTCACAACTCTTACAACACAAGGCTCTTCTGTTTGATATTAACTTGATACGTTTCTATGTCATGAAAAATTCACCCATTTTATAAGATAATTATCTACGGAGAAAGAGAATACGTGGTTTGAATTTCGTTTATGAATGTACACATTCGTTGCATATTGTATGGAGCAAATAATTTTTAGAACACATTCAAAACTCATATAATTTCATCACACTTGTGCTCCTAAGAGATTCTGCGCTACATAATGTGCTCTATAAACATCTGAAATGGTTTTTTCACTATTAGAAGAAAAGGAATTTATTAGAGGAAGCTCCCCTAACAAATTCCCTATTCCCCGCCATGAAAAGCCTGACGCTTCGAATAATTCGAATGCTTTAAACACGTTTAGAATATGTTCATCACTCTTGCAGCACACTTTCAAGGGTTTTCTTTGCAAACAGGCCCTTCATTACGGCTATAAAAAGGCTCACACACACTAAGCTTTATCATCCCTCAGTCATATAATTTCTCTTCAATCCTCTCCAATCTCCACTAGAAACCATTTTCCGGTCTTAAAAGTTTCAATCGCTAAAAATATTTGGTTTATGTTCGAGGTATTCTTGAGTCAGCGGTGATGCAATATCGCTTCGAATCACTCACATTTCATATATCATGCCGAGATGGGATAATTACCTTCGAAGCCTATCCTAGGAAAGTCGGTTATTGGGCGATTTTGTTTTCTACAGTTAAGGGTGGAAGTCGACATGAAGGTCTCAATCTACAGTCGTTATGCGGTAATAGATCAAGGTATAACAGGGGAGCCAGTTGACGATTGTTACGTGGCCACGAGCTTAATTTTTTCAAATACTCGAAAATGATGCCCTATAAATATCGTACAAAAGTTTGATGGCATATTCATACGGAAAAACTCTAGGGTTTCCCGCTATAATTGATGTAATTTTTTTCTCCATTTCCAAGCAATCGGTATCTTTAACCTTCCTTCTTATTTGATGGCTGGCACCGTCATAGACACAAGAGGAGTTTCAAGCGGGGAGAGACTGTTGTGATGCTCCTTTCGGGGCAATGACAGTTGCTGTTATTACACAACCCATTAATAACTACAATCACTGCTGCGTCGACCCGACTTTAACTTCTATTGTGTCGGAACATTTGCTTTCCACCAGACAACCCTCTTGTTTCCACCTTGGTGTCAGCCTTCGGACAAGAATGAAAGGTTAAAGATACCGACTGCTTGGAAATAGAGGAAAAACTACATTGATTACATCGAAAGTTTCTAGAGTTTTTCCGTATGATTATGGCATCAATATTATGTATGATATATATATATGGCATAGTTTGTGGGTATCTAAAAAGCTTAAACTCTTGACTGCGTAATGATTGCCACCTAACCCTCCGGCTATACTCGAACTCGTGATCACATCACGGCCGTGAACTGGGATCTCCACCTAGACTTCGACCCCTAATTATATCCAGCATTATTATCCTGAAACCTACTTTCCCCACAATGGGTTTCTAATGTGGTGGTTCTATTCCGCCATGACATATAAAACGTATGTGTGTTGAAGTGCGTTATCACATCCCCGGCCCCTCAAAACAATCTAAGAACTTTCGTCATTTCAATAAAAAATTTAACCACTTTCAAAATATCATAAACCCTAATAAAACCCTAAAACTTAAAAAAATAAAAAGCCCTAACTAGCTGGACGTGCTTTCACTTTCTCTCTCCTAAAAACAGTCTATTTCCCTAATTAATTTTAAAACGGCCTAAAGGCCAAATTAAAAAAACGACATATTAATCAAATTTAGCCAATTTTCTTTCGGTATAAGGGATAAGAAAAACTTTAATAAAAAATCAATTCAGCGTTTAAAAATAATCTACACTATTGAAAATATTATAAAAATTTAATTGGGATGATGTGTACAAGTATTGATTCATGTAAAATATCCTATCTTTATACATATTAAAAATTGTGTTCTCAAAATATATGATTTACCTATTAATTGAAGGCATTCAATTATTAATTTTGCTAAACCATTTTATACATATAAACATAAAGCTTTTGTGATAGTTACTCGCATTGATAATCTAGCACAAAATAATCATTAAAAGCTTGAGTAGTAAACTTCATCAACATGAGCAAGAATTGTCTCGATTGTATAATCTGAAAATTTTGTCCTTAAAGAAATCATTAAACATTTAATCTCTCAAACGATAGGTTGCGATTTGATAACTCATATGTGGTTTTCTTGTAGATGCATCTACCAAAATTATTTCAATTACTAAATAAATGAGCCCATATTTCTTTCAAAAAATGCAAGAGGTTCAATCTAAAATTTTATTAGTAATGTTCTAATAATTATTTTTTAAGAATATGTAGTACTTGAAAAATCTTTAATATGAAGAATATTTAGGTTCTTTAATAAATAATTCTTATTTTGCCACATCATTATTGATCAGAATGGTCTAATTAGTCATGTCTACTAATTAATATTTTTGGACTAGTAAACTTCAGGTTTACCGGTCGTGCCACCTAGTCTACCTGGTTCGACACAGGAGTCTCCATGTGCTTCTGTACCTCAGTCAAATGTCCCTACACCTGTTCCATCTTCTGGCATTGTCACGCAAAATTTACATGCTATGGTCACCCGTAGCAAAGTTGTTATCTACAAACCAAAGGTATATCTCAGTAGCACCTGCTCACCGTTTGACACTCCTATGGATGTTCATACTGCCATGGCCCATAAATGCTGGAATGATGCAGTGCTTGCTGAGCTAAATGCACTTGTTCACAACAACACATGGAGCCTTTGTCCTCTTCCTCCACATCCTCGAACTATTGGCTGTAAATGGCTGTTTAAAATAAAAAATGAGCTGATGGCACTGTTGAACGTTACAAAGCTCGGTTAGTAGCCAAGGGTTTTTCTCAGCATGCTGGCACTGATTTTTGAGATACATTCATTCCCATAGTATGAGCTGTCACAATCAGAACGATTCTTGCTATTGCCACGATGATGGGCTGGTCACTACGCCAGCTTGACGTGAATAATGCAGTCTTAAATGGGAAGCTATTTGAAGAAATCTTCATGGACCAGCCACCTGGTTTTGAGGTGTTCGATCCCCCCAATGGTCAGCAGCTGGTGTGCAAGTTGAATAAAGCACTGTATAGTCTACGCCAGGCACCACGTGCATGGTTTCACACACTCAAGAGTTTTCTTGTGAGCAAGCTTGGATTTCATGCGTCGAAGGCTGACCCCTCACTGTTCGTTCGAATTTCTGGTAGACGTTAGTTGTTACTTATGGCCTATGTCGATGACATAGTCATCACTAGCAGCTTAAATAAGGACACTGATAGTGTGGTGCTTCAACTTCATAAGCAATTTACTTTAAAAGACTTGGGCCAACTCAATTTTTTTCTTGGAATTGAAGTTCAATCTGTTTCTCAAGGACTGTTTCTCACTCAAAAGAAGTACATTCAGGAAATTCAACGCAAGACAGGTATGAAGGGTGCAGCTGCTACACCCACTCCTATGGTTAGCTTGCCTAAGTTGGTTGCTTTTGATGACAGTCAGACTCTTGTTGATGTCCATCTCTATCACAGCACTATTGGCATGCTTCAGTATCTTTGTATTACTCAGCCTGACTTATCCTATTGTGTGAACAAGCTTAGTCAGTATATGAACTCACCAAGTAAAGCTCACTGGAAGGCAGTTAAACGTGTTCTTCGTTATCTAGCTGGTACTCTGGAGCATGGACTATTTTTCTCATAAGGACAATTCTAGCTGATATGTTATTCGGACGATGACTGGGCATCCTCTATTGAAGATAGACGGTCCACTACAGGATATGTTATCTACTTAGGGACGAATCCAATAGCTTGGTGCTCCAAGAAACAAGTTGTAGTTTCAAGGTCCTCCTCAGAAGCTGAGTATCGCAGCTTGGCAAATTGTGTGTCTGAGCTCTTATGGGTTAAACAGCTCCTGGAAGAAGTTGGTATATCTGTGGAACAGACACCAGTAGTCTGGTGTGATAACACCTCTACTGTTTCTATGGCTGCCAACCCAACTCATCATGCAAGAGTTAAACATGTGGAGATCGATCATCACTTCGTTCAAGAGAAAGTTCTTGATGGTTCCCTGTAGGTCAATTTTGTTCCTTCAGCTAGTCAGTTTGCTGATGTCCTCACAAAACCCATCACTCCCAAACAGTTTGTAGCCTTTCGACATGCACTTTGAGTCACAACAAAAGATACACTGTCTGGTTTTCAAAAGAATAAAGAACCAGGAGAATGTTAGAGTAATGAAAGCAAGTCAGTTGTTAGTTAAGTCTGTTGAAGCAAACGGTTAGCAGTTAATCTGTTAGGGAAGTTACTGTTCACATCTATTACTATAAATACGTGTCTTGTATCATGAATCATTCAATGAAAAAAAGTCTATTATACTCATTAAATGTTTTATTAATAAATTCAACAGTCCCAATACGTTCATTACTGGGGATTTTAAATGAGTAGTGTTAATCTCTTAAGTATTTATTTCTGTTTGGTTCAGCCGGTGAGAATAACTTCTTTCGCCTTCTAATTTTGCAAACGAGATTGCTTTACCGAGTCAAGGCAAGTCAATACCTAAGACTCAGTCTTACAAATGTTATCTCTTTTGAAACATTCAATTGCAATTTCAGCGAGATTGATAAGTTAAAACAGTTATAGCCACGATTTTCTCTTCCACTTGAAAAAAAAAATCCAATTAAACAAGAAAAGAAGTATATACAGGTAATGATCCTGCTAAGAAAACTAGGTTTAAACCATCCATCCTCCTATATATAGAAAAAAAAAAAAAAGGATTATCCGATGCATTGAATTTTTACTTTATTTTGGTGAAAGAATTTTTACTATTTTAATTGGCATTGTTGAGATTATTATTGTCTAATTAAAGAGATGTGGTATGAAAAGTCTCATTCCACTGAGTACATTATTTATTAGGGATATCTAATGAGTTTGACCATCATTCATGGTTCATCTCGATGAATGAGAATTGAGCGTCAATTTTTACTCGGTTTGAGTCAAGGGAATTTGAAAAATCTAGTACAAAAATAAATAAGAGATTTAACTATTGTTTTTCAATTATGTTTTTCAAAATATTATTATTTTGATTATTTTTTAGAATGTGTTATATAGGTTATTTACCCACTTCCAAACCTCTAAGAATTTTCTAGGGATTATTTGTGATTATTTATCTACTTATCGTACACTTGAATTTTTTTATAATAATATTATTATTATTATTGAAAACTGTTGAATCAATTGTTTTTATAGGAGAAAGTTATATATAAATTATTATTGGTGGTTTTTCGGTAACTACTGTTATTTAATTTTAATGGACATATGTTTTATGGGCAGATGAGATCTAATTCAATCTAATGTTCTCAAAAAAATATGATCTTAAAAAGAAGATTGAAAACATACTAAATCTCTAAATTTTGCTCAATAATAACATCGAATTTTTCACTATATTAGGAAAAATAGAAATAAAATTAATTAATTTAGATCAATTAAAATTAAAAAATATAATAATTAGACATAAAATATTTTTAAAAAAACTTCCTAAAAGCAGAGGCGATTTTAGAGGTGGCATGAGCTCCGGCCCCCCTAAAATAAAAAATTGTAATTTAGGCCCTCTAAATTTTATTAAAATTTAAAATTAATAAGGTAAAATTGTACTTTACCCTCTTAAAATTATAAAAATTCGATTTAATCTTTTAAAAATTATAAAGATGTAAACTATAAAAAAATTAAAAATTCATTCAGCTCTCTAAAAAATTATTTTGGCTTCGCCCCTGCCTAAAAATTCTCCGCATTTTGTTTAAAACCATAAAAAATAAATTTGATGTTTGATCTTTAAAAGAATACGTCTTTTCATATACGAATAAATAGATTTTAATTTCTTTGCGCATAAAGTACAAAAACTTCAAGGTGGCTTAGTTGTTTAATCATAGCCTCAGGTTTGAATCCTTCTTTGGGTTAGTTTCCCTTTTATTTTCACCTGCAGCAATAAAAAGACGAGAAGAATAAAGAATTTCCAAGAGACTTAAGGGCGATGTCTGGGGTTGGCTTTTAAGGGTTCAATTCTCGGCTGGTTACGAAAATTTTATCTCTTTGCCCACAACAGTTTATAAAATAAAAAGCCTAGAACAATTTACAAAGATAAAAATAAAATAATAAAGAGGGTAAAGAATATATTT
The DNA here is from genome assembly GCA_008044935.1 of Gossypium turneri. Classification (NCBI taxonomy): domain Eukaryota; kingdom Viridiplantae; phylum Streptophyta; class Magnoliopsida; order Malvales; family Malvaceae; genus Gossypium; species Gossypium turneri. The sequence goes on along the minus strand of CP032576.1, from coordinate 23,747,293 downwards.
ATAAATATAAGAAGTACAAATAATATAAAATTTTACTTCTAATAAATTTTAGTATCATAATGTATATTAAATTTATTTTGATATTGATAGACATCCACTTAATAATAAAATATTTATAATATATAATAATTATTTTTAATGTGATTTTAAAATAACATTAAAAATAAATAAACAAATAAATTATTTAATTGAAAGTATAATTTTTTAAGAATTGATGTTTTTTTTAAAAAAAGTTGACTTTCAAACCAAAATTTAAAATAAGAGAATTAATAAAATTTCTATAAGACTTTTAATCTGTTATAATGTTGTTTTACTACTTTTTTCTTTAATTGCTGATAAAATTAAAAAGAATATTCACATGACATTAAATATAAGTATGTAACATATTATAATGTCTATTAGACTCGGATTTGATGACTTGCGGTATATCAAGTTATATATTAAAATATATCATCAATAAATTTGCAGATAATAATGGAACTTATATAGAATATAAAACTTAAGAAAGAAAAGAGTTAAAATCTTTTAGTATTCATAAATTAATTAACCTCAATACATTTCTATTTTTCCAGACAACTTCGAATCATTTGCTTTATCAATTAGTCACTACAATTATATAAATGATTTTTAAAATCAATTACTCAATACGATTATATAAAATATTATCTTCCTCTTTACTTACGAAACTTGCTTATCGGCAGCTTGTATTTCACTTTCAACATCACTAATGAGGTGAGAAACAATTGTATTACTTTTTTTTTAAACAATCATTTCTTTGAGTAATGATTTTTATTGTTGATTGTTATTGTGCCCGACATAATCAATAACGTCCAACATGATATCTTGATGCTAATACCACAATCCATGTAAAAAAAAATCAATTATTTTAAAAAAATTCAAATGAATTTGGATAAATAGATATGCAAGATCATTGGAATCTAAATAATCAATTGTATAGATTCATTCTAATTAATTTTTAAATTATAAAAATATATATTTTAAAATTTTAAAATCCTTTTCCAAAGAACATTTTAAAACTTAGCACACTAAGCCTCTAGTTCTAATACAAATAGAGAGCCTTAACATTCATTTCATTCGTTCTACCATGATTTGCCTATCTGGTTTACAATAAATCTTGCCTATCAGAGGCTACATGATCCCTTTTCATGTATCGCAATCTGCAAATTCAATGATCATTTCATTAAAGGCATCGCCATGTTTTCATTTCTGTAACTCAGCTCATATTATTCATTCCAGAAACAATGGGTGGTGGCATAAACATGAAGAAAGGCCCTTTCTCCATTTACACAGACAACTAACTCAGACTCATAACCACAGACCTTTATTACACATACACAAACATGCCACCTTATAGGATAAGAGTGCTTACCTTATTCAAACATAAATGAGAACATTATACACACACATGGAAGTAAGAAGGAACTCACCAAAAAAATGTAGCAAGATTAGACAACAAGACTCTTTCCCTTATCACGAGATTCTTTAGGAGTTTCTTGAGCTATAATAGAAATAGTTAACTTGTCAGATCATTTTACAAGAAAAACTAAACAAGTTTAATAAGAACATTAATAGGAAATCCTAGAATCTGGAAGTTTCCTCCCTTACACCTCAAATTGACCCTAAATCATCAAACCTTAGGGCTCCATAAATAACCATGAAAATAACTTGAGTTTCATTGATATTTACCGAGTATCAAACGACGATGGAGTTGGCTGGGTACAGTAAAGCCAAAATCTTCAAGCAAGTCTTAGGTCTAGGATTTTTTGAGTGAAAATTTCAGAGAAAGTTTGGTAAAAAAATATGGTTTCCAAAGAAAGAACAAAACTAGCTCAGGAAGCTAAAGCTTTCTTTATACAAATATACACGGAAGGAAAAACTTAGTGGATAAGTCTGATTTCCCTCCAAATCCCTCGTTCCTTGTTACTAAACATTTCTTTCACTTCATAAATGTAGGTTTCACAGGTTACAGAAACTTAGTCCTATACTAACCAAGTTCTTGCTCATCTAACTAGAATGTTCAACATAACAAAGCATACAGCTCTTTTCAAATTAAGGTCTTAACATTAAGGGTCTAACATTTCATCTAACAGCTGGGGTGGCGTATACTCTTCAGAAGAGTTCGCTAAACCACCAAACTTGTCAAATGCAGACTTCTCTTGGAGGTGTAATCATAGACTCATATACTTAATCAAATTTCTTAATTACCTACTCAAAACGTACTCTATATGTCTTACTTCTATAAACAGTATTCGAACACTAGGGCTTCGATGGACAGGATGTTACAATTCTCCCCCACTTAGGAAATTTTGTCCTTGAAATTCATACCTGAAATAACTGAGGATACTGATCTTTCATTAAGCTCTCTCTTTCTTAGGTAACTTCTTCAGTGCTATGACTCCTCCATAATTCTTTAACCAAGGGAATTCTTTTATTTCTCAGCTCCTTAACTTCTCTAGCTAGAATATAGACAGCTTATTCCTCGTAAGACAGGTTCGGTTCAACCTCAATTTCTTCAATTTGCATTATATGATCAGGATTAGATTTATATTGTAACACCCTTAACCCGTATCTGCTACCAGAATAGGGTTATGGAGCATTACTGTATAAATGTAACATAAAAACATACATTCCCAAACATTAATATAAAGATAGCATAATCCATTCATTTATATGCATATAGTCCCCTAACTGACCCTTTGAGGCCATAAAAACACTTTAGAAATAAATCGGGACTAAATTGAAAACATTTGGAACATTTAAGAAAAGTTGGAAAAATTAAAATGCAAAGGTCACACGGCCGTGTGACTCATACGACTGAGACACACACCTGTGTCTCAGGCTGTGTAACTTTTGAAATAGGGACACATGGCCATGTCCTAGCCCGTGTCCATGCCCGTGTAACTTTTGAAGTTGGGTCACAAGGCCAAGCCACACGCCCGTGTGCTAAGCCGTGTGCTAGGCAGTATAATAGACTGACTTGTGCACCTTAAAACCTAAAGGGGACACATGACCGTGTCGCATGGCCATGCGACACACACGGATGAGTCACACATGTGTGTCTCATGCCATGTGGACATGAAATTTGCCAAATTCAAGCGATTTCCACCACTAATACAAGCATGTACTTAAAAGCAATTTGTGCCAAAACTCAAAACAACAAAACCTTACCAAAACATGCATGAAATAACCAATTCAATAAACCATTATCATTCAACCAAAATGCCATACAATGCACCTTAAATACAATCATTTAATCATACCTAAGCATGTACACTTACCACATCTCAATCATACTAATATAACTAAATACCACTTCCAAAACATACCATAATTATGTCCATTAGAACTTCCACATAAACATACCATTTGGTCACTCAACATGCATCATATCTTAGTCATATTAACACATACCAACAAGACACCAAAAGTACCAAAAGTACATCAACTAAAATAACATATACATGCCAAACTTATCAACTAACATCATACACAAGTCCACCTATACATGCCATTATAACCTTTTCCAAAACAGTAAAAACTATTATATAATCGCTGGATAGTGTGATAGATTTCCAACGAGCTTCCAAACCGATCGAGCTTCACATTATCTATAAAACATAGGAAAAAAAACTACGTAAGCATATAATACTTAGTAAGTTCGTAAAATATGAACATAACTTATCATTTCAACGAATAACATTAAAATTAAGCAATGATATAATCCAACCATAAGCTTGGCACAAGCTTAAGCACCATCAACAACACATGTTAGTGCATTAATACATAATTCATTTGAATTATCAAAAGGTAAGCTATTTGTACATGAACATGCTTACTTTTAATGCATCATTTTCATAAACATAACATACTTTCATTGAAACTTTCCATTTCAATCCTTTTCATAATTTCATACTATAGTTCAGTTGAACACTTACCATTCCTTTCCTTTTTATGCTCGTTGAACCATTTAGAATAACATTGGATATACAGGAAAGCTCACACGAAGTGTGATAAACATATAACTGTAACCTTTCCTTTTCCTGTACATCATGGCTCATACGAGCTCTGAAATAGGCCTGCTCACACGAGCTATCGGTTAGAATGTAAGCTATACGATGCTGCTCACACGAGCTATGGAGTATCTGCAACAAATGCAGGACCTCAGCTATCAGTAGGAAATTCAAGACCAGCACCCGAAACATAAAAACCCTAATGACATGTCATTTGTATCCTACGAATTCCTAAGGTTCAAACGGGGCTCGATAATCGTCGTGACATCGTTGGATATACATCATTTAGTTATATGAAAAATAATACATGAACATATAGGTTAATATAACATTACAACATTATTTAATCATATGAACTTACCTCGATAACAAAGACGTAGAAACAGAGTCAACTAATCCGAAGCTTTAGCTTTTTCCCGATCTAAATCCGTACAAGGTCTGTCTTGATCTAAATAGATAAATTCAATCCATTTAATACTTCTATTATTCAATCTAGTCCACATTCATATTTTTGCAAAATTACCATTTTGCCCTTAACATTTTAAATTTTCACAATTTGTTCTTAAACTCATAAATTGAAATCTAAGCAATTTCATCCTCATTTCATGCTATCCGAATACACTAGGGACCTATATCAACCCATAAAAATTAGTATTTTACAAATTTACCACAAAATTTTACTACTTCTACAAATAAGTCCCTAAATGACATTCTCATCAAAAATCACTTTACAAAACTTGTTTGTTTATCAACAATGACTTATAATCTATCATTATACATAAAAACCATTTAAAAATCATTAATGGTACAATCCTAAACCTTTAACAGTTTTACAAATTAATCCCTCAGCTAGCTAGATTAAGCTACAATGATCTCGAAAACATAAAAACTGCTAGCCAAATCCTCAAGGTGTTAAAAATTGAGTTTTTCTTCTTTATTTTCGGTGAAGAAAAGCCTTTTGGCAGCTGTACCTTATTTTTCATTATTTTTGTTTTAAGTTAATTTATTAATTTACATATTTAACCTTTATTTAACACCAAAATTTTATTAATACATAGTCATATATATCCACTAACCTCATGAATGGTCTAATTACCACCTAAGCCCTTTCAGTTTAAAATTTCATAGCTATTTGACGCCCTTAACCAATAGAACTCCACTTTTGCACCTTTTACGATTTAGTCATTTTCACATAATTAATCATGTAAACGTCAAAATTTCTTAACGAAATTTTTATACGACCTTTCTAATATTCCAAATACATTAAATTAACAAGAAAATATTAATTTACTCATCGGATTTGTGGTCCTAAAACCACTGTTCCGATTTCACTAAAAATGGGTTTTTACATATATCTTCTTAACATTGATACATGGAATACATTTTGGATATTTGACAACACAGGAGGCAAGGCCAATCTGTATGCCACTAGTCTAACCTTTTCCAAAACCTCATACGACCCTACAAACCTCAAACTCAATTTTCCTTTCTAGCCAAATCGGATAATGTTTTTCCGTGGAGAGACCTTCAAAAATACTTTAACCCTTACACAAAAGAGATTTTTTTTCCTTTTCAAATCTGCATATAATTTTTATCAGTGATATGTAGCTTTTAAGTGACTACGGATGATGGCAACTTTCTCTTCTCTTTCACGTACCAAGTCTAGACCCACTACCTCTTTTTTCACTCAATTCCATCCAACAGATAAGTGTCCTACACCTTCTACCATACAAGGCTTAGAATGGAGACATTTTCAGACCGACATGGTAATTATTATTATAGGTGAATTTGATTATAGGGACATACTTCTCCCATTTTTTTCCAAAATTAATCACATAGCAACACATTATATCCTCTAATACTTGAATAAGTCTTTCCGATTGGCCATCAGTCTGAGGGTGAAACACAGTGCTAAATTTCATCTTAGTTCCCAACGATTGTTGTAATTTATGCCAAACCTTGAAATAAACCTTGAATCTCTACTAGAAAATATTGACAAAAGTACCCTATGTAAGCATACTATCTCAACAATATACAATTCAACTAAGTTATCTAATGAATAAGTGGTATTCACTAGAAGAAAAAGAGCTTACTTGGTAAGTCGATCAATTACCACCCAGAAAATATTCTTCTCGGACAGACTGAGGGGTAACCTCAAAACAAAATCCATGTTGATCCTATCCCATTTCTATTCAGGAATTTCCAAATGATACAGCTTTTCAGAAGGAACTTGATGTTCCGCCTTAACCTTTTGACAAGTCAGATAAGTTGAGACAGACTCCGAAATTTCTTTCTTCATACCTGACAACCAATGGGAGTCCTTCAAATCTCTGTACATCTTGGTGCTACCAGGGTGGAGTGAAAAAGGTCCCTGATGAGCTTCCCTCAACAACTCTTTTCTCAACCCATTCCCACATGTACAAACACACTGTTCTTGAACTTGAGCTTGCTATCTTTGCCTAAACTGAAGTTCATTACTTTGTCAGATAACATCCTTTGTTTAAACCGATCACACTAGACATCTTTCATTTTTTCTTCTAATATTAGAGAGAGATGGGTTCATTTTACAACTAGCTTCGTCAACAGGGCTCCACCGTCAGACATGGTCACCTTAGCTCGAAGGGGCAACAAAGCCACCACAGTCATTCTGCTCAAAGCATCTACCACAACATTTGCTTTCCCTAGATGATACTCAATAACAACATCATAATCCTTCAATAGTTCTAACCATATTCTTTGGCGTAAATTCAAATCCTTCTAGGTTATCAAGCACTTGAGACTTTTTTAATCATAAAATATGTGGCATATTTCTCCATACAAATAATGCCTCTAGAGTTTCAAAGCCAAGACTACTGCTAATTCCAGATCATGCGTAAGGTAATTCTTTTCGTGAGGTTTCAGTTGGCATAATGCATAAGTTATAACACATCCTAACCCATTGAAAGAGGTATCAATATAAACCATGTACTCAACACTAGGCTCTAGTTGTGCTAGCATCGGAGCTTCAGCCAGGACTATTTTCACTTCCTTGAAGCTTTGCTAGCATTCATCACTTCAGACAAAATTTTCCTTCTTTCTCAATAACTTGGTGAGAGACGATGCTACTATCGAGAAACCCTTCAAAAACCTCTTATAGTTTCCAGCCAACTCTAGGAAGCTGCGAACTTTAGAAACATTCTTGGGTGAGTTCCATTCCAGAACTGCTTTTACCTTAGTAGGGTCTACCATAATACCATCCATCGAGATAACATGTCCCAAGAAGTGCACCTCTTTCAACCAAAACTCACATTTTCTAAACTTTGCATATAACTAATGTTCACGTAGAGTCCTCAACATAATTATTAAATCAAAATAATAAAGCACATTGCAAACATGATTAAAATCAAAATAACAAAGTAAATGAAAAATAAACTTTATCGAATTAGAAGTCTCGTGAACTCTGATTAAAGATGTTTTCCTCGAGTCCTTTTGTTGCTTCTTTGCTAATGGCTTTTCAAGTTGGTCGTCCAAAAGTACTCTTATCAAGGTTTTTGGCTAAGAAAGAAAATATGGGATGGTATACGTGGAAATGAAGAGAGGAGATGAGAGAATGAGGGATGTAGGGATGAGGGATGATTGAAATGAGGAATGAGTGGGGGTATTTATACTTGAAGTAGATGGTTGAGTTACTAAAAATAGGGATTGGAATCCCTACATTTTCTCTGCTGCTTGGCTGGTCACATTTTGTGGATGATGGTTCCTTTATTTGAACATAGAATCATGCTAAATATAGTCATGGGTTAGACAATTTCAAGGGCAATCTTTGTGTATTGATTTCTAATGGTTCTCCAAATGTAGGGAACTCTAGTAAAAATTCCAATACATATTTTTGGGCAGCCAACATGCTTATGCTGAATTTGGGCTTGACTCCCCCTTGTTGGACAGTTCTATAACCCATTAAATAATTAGACTTGTCCACCATGTAGCATCATTTGAATTGGGTCAAAATAACATATTGTTGACCCATTTAGCATGGTTTTGTTGTCCAACATCGGAAATAAATAGCTCATGTTCATGTAACTTTATAATATGCTCTTTATTAAATCAACTTCATGGTCCCACTACACAATTAAATATAACACATTAATAACTAACATGAAATAATTTAATTTATGCACAAAATTCATGTCATAAAGCACAAATTTCCATATTTTATAAATTCATATCCATTATCGAGGTTTAAGCAAAGTTCACTAAATTAATTAACAAGTACTCAGGATTAGTATTATTTTTAAGTAAAAAAGTGGTTAAATCTACTAGAAAAAACCTATATAAATTAGAGTTTACACACCCTAAACTTAATCCATTGCTTGTCCTGAGTAATGTTTCACGTAAAACACAACTTTTCCTAAGGCAATTTTTTCAATAAGATTAAGCAGCATCAATCTCTGCACATAACCATGCATCAACAAAATCATGCTCACAAACTCTTTTTATTGATAAGTGGCTCAAATGTAAACATTATTTCAAAAATTTATTATAAGTGCGAAAAAAGGCTAGAATCAATCATAGAGTGCATGCTTTTCAAGGTCGTACATAACATTCACCATTCGATCAAAGTTTCCTTATCAATCAAACAAAGTAATCACAAGGTCTAATTAATGGTCCTCATATGTTGAACTTAGCAATTCCTCTCCACTAATGTAGTTGGCATAATCATCCAAATCAATAGATCTTTTTCATAAGGTTGTAATAGGGCTAGGCTTAAGGTAGGTATAAAGAGAACTGAAATTTTAGGTTCAGTAATCTTAATCCTAACTTTGCCTTGGATCTTTTCGAGGTACATTCTTCCTACTAATGGGTTCTTCACCCCCTCAAACTTAATTTTGAAGCATATGCCCAATATTTCTCAATACTTTGAGTGTTTATTTTACTCTTTTTGCTTGACATTTGAATAAAGCCTTTTTTCTAAACATACGAAGAACATGTATATCTTTTTGAATTTTTCCTCAATCTTTACTCACCAAGACAAGTATAGTTAAGATAGGTGCAAGAATAAGATAAAATTTAAAAAAGATGGTAGCATGACTTATGAGGTAGGTAAATAATAATAAAATAGGCTTTAAGGCTCAAATTAAGGTTTCAAGGGTCAAATACATATGGTAGGCTCGAAAAGCTCAAATGATCCAAAGAAAATGTGCCTAAATCATGTTTAGATTCTTATGCCTCCTAGGATTTCGCCTCAAGAAAGTTACTAAGTCAATTCTAAGGACTTAAACCTTCATGCATGTCTATTTCAAAAGAAGTTCAATTTTCATGGCAAAAGGCTACATAAGACCTAAGAACATACAAGCATTCCATAACTCTGGATAACATAAAAAAAACTCAAATAAAATCAAAAATCATTCTTGCATTTAAGCTAACTTATGAACAAAAATTTTCTCTAAATATTATTTTATTTCGCATATTCATGTGAAAGCATTGAAACCTATTTAAGAAAAAAAATTAAAATTCATTCTAATATTGTCTTACCCCCTTTAAAAAAATAGTGTCCTCATTGTGAAAACAAAGTAATGAATAAAAACTAAACACCAGATAGGGTTGTAAGAAAGAAAGGTGAGTCATGAAGACAACTTAAGTACCAAGTCTTTCTCAACAATCCATCCTAGACATGTTCATTCCCATTACCATATCATTTCATTATTTTCTAATGAAGAGGCATTGAGCTTATTTTATTCATGCTTGCAACATCTTATTTATTATGCAAAAGTAAAATATTAACTATGAAATAAATATAAATGCCTAAAAATAAATAAATTCTAATAAAAAGAAATTTCTCCCTTTTTATTTATGTCATCCTCCATGTCTTTTTCATTTTCCCTTTTTTGTCGCACTTGATCCCACAATATCCTCTTACCATGTCTCGAAGATATGATCTGGGAACTTAGGAACAAAAGTGTTAGAGATATTCTTAAAAGTATTTCGTATGGAATCATCTCTAATTTTTGCATATGTCCAGTAAGCTGGTTGTTGGTTATGCATGAATTTCCACATATCCACCATAGTTGAGAATTCTGATATCTTCATAGTGTTTGAAGAAGATGGCATTAGAATGGTCAACTTAGGATTAAAATCCTGCACCATTGGTACAACAACATTTGGGCACTCTCAGCTCAGGGTTGTTTCGTTGATGACTCAACAGTTTCTGGTTCGTTCGATTCATTCGACTCCACTTGGTTCAATAGTCCAACATTCTCCACTAACCTCTCAAGATCATGCCTTGTTATGCAACCTTGAACATATTGGTCAATCAAGTTTTCTTTTGATCTTACTTGGGCCCTCAAGCAAAGTGAAGTAATCAATGATGAAAAGTAGGCACTTCCTGCATTCTTCCTTTGCACAGTCTTGAATCTCCTTGATAATAATTCTCCCAACATTCATAATCATATACAACAAAAGCATTCATTCAATCAAGATGGTGGAACTATGTGAGATAGGCGTGAAGCTATATTGAATAAAGTAAAACCATACCTTAGCCATTGGATTTAAATATTCCCTTCAATATGAATGACTACAATACTTTCTTATAATCCATTGGGATTTTGATCTTGTAATCACATTAAGAACTTGTTGAAGAAAATTCCAATTGATATTTGTCATCATGGCAGAGTACTCATCTTCTTCAACATCAGGTAAGTTAAATAAGACATTAATGGATTTAGAAGTAAGGGGTATCTTCATTTGACGAACGAGAACTTTATTAGCGTTTGGCATGGTCAAGTTGGCATAGAACTCTCACGCTAAATCTTTATTCGGCATTGATCGTACATCACAGAATTGCTCCAAATTTAAAGCATTAATCGTCTTTCGAAGTGACAATGGCATGATCATCTTGTCTTTGCTCTCCAAATTGAAACCTTTTTCTAGCTTCATGGGTTGATTCTTAAAGATAGAATCAAGTCTTTCCCTTACTACCTCATCTTGAATCACAATTGGATTCTCAGCTGAAGTCTCAGAATATCTCGTTCTTTTGCTAGACATGGTATTTTTCCCGAAAGATAGGTAAAGTTTTGGCAAAAGGAAAAGAAATTAGCAATGTATGGTGGTTGAAGGCTGCGACGGTGATCGAATTGCAACAGTGACAAGAGTGCGGCAGTCGCAGGAAGGCGTTGCTCCAACAAGAAGATTGCGGCGATGATAGGAGGGTTTTGTGAAAGAAGTGAGATTTTGGGGAGATTCTTCGGGTTTTGAGGCTAACGAGAAGAAGAAAGAAATAGGTGACTAGGGTTTGAAGCTAATTGCTTTCAATGTTGTGAGGAATATGATGGTATAAAGGGGTTTATATAGTAGTAGACTAGAGTAAACTTGTAGCAAAAAGAATTACCTACACAAGAATGCTTGGGTGGCAAGGTAAGGAGAGAAGGGAAAAGTGGCGGCAAGGGACTTTATGGACGACAATGATTGGTAATTTCCTCCTTTTTGTTATTTTGGGCCTCAAGCCCAATTTGTAATTATTTGTTGTACTAAAAATTAAACTGAACTAGGAAAATAAACTAATTAGTACTTGGGCCAAATTGACCCTTTTTTATTCAAAATAAAGGCAATTAAAATTGCAAAATTAAAATTACACTTAAAAACTCTTAGATTACTTAGCAAATTCATTCTCAAAAAATTACATCAAATTAATATCCCAGGAAAGGTTGGAGGGGTCACAAACGGTCCCGCTTAAGTTTCAACCTCCTTAGACATATTTAATTTTATGTAGTAATTGAAGAAAATAATTTCGAAGTATGCACTTTATTAGAAAAGCATAAAAATTAAAGGTATATTAGATTGAACGAGGTTTCAACTTGCTCAACTTCACTATCCCAATAGTGTTTGAGACATTGACCATTAACCTTAAATGTACCTCCATGTTGTCGTACAATTTGACGGCTCCATATTGATAAACTTTGTAGATGGTATAAGGTCCTTTCGTAGATGGTATAAGGTCCTTTCCATCGGGATTTTAGCTTTCCTGGAAATAACTGCAGCCTTGAATTAAACAACAACACTTTCTGAGCTTCTTTGAATTCACGAGGTTGTATACGACTATCATGCCATCTATTAATCTTTTTTTTTACACATCTTGATATTCTCATATGAAAATAACCTCAACTCCTCCAACTCATCAAGCTGTAACATTCTTCTCTCACTAGCTTGCTTAAGATCCAAAATTAATTGTTTCAAATCCCAGCGAACTTTATTTTCCAACTCAAGGGGCAAATGACATGTCTTTTCAAAGACTAACCAATAAGGAGTCACTCATAAAAGTGTCTTAAAAGCTGTTCAGTAGGCCCATAGAGCATCATCAAGCCTTCGAGACCAATCTTTTTTATTAGGTCGCACCACCTTCTCAAGGATTCCTTTGACCTCACGATTTATCCATTTAACTTGCCCATTTGAATGTGGATGATAGGCAGTGGCAATTTTGAGTTTCACATCATACTTTTCAACCAACCACTTAATTCATTTCTTTACAAAGCGTGATCCTCCATCGCTAATTATAGCTTTAGGAGTCCCAAACCATGTAAATACATGCTTATGTACGAATTGCATGACTACCTTAACTTTATTCATTGGGTATGCTTCAGCTTCAACCCACTTGGATACGTAGTCAACAACCATGAGGATATACCTATTACCATAAAAAGAAGGAAACGGGCCTAGAAAATCAATGCCCTATATGTTAAATAATTCTATCTCCAAAATGTTTGTCAAGTTCATCTCATACCTCCTTGATATGCTTTCGTTCCTCTAGAATCTATCACAATTTTTCACATATGTATACGCATCCTTGAACACTATAGGCCAAAAGAATCTTGCTTGTAAGATCTTTGATGTAGCATGGGAACCACCAAAGTGTCCCCCACTTGGAGATGAATGGTAGTGGTACAAAAGCTCGTCAATTTCATTTCCAGCTTTGTACTTCTTTATTTTGTTATCTACACATTGTTTAAACAAAAATGGATAATCCCAAAAATAATACTGACTATCATGAAGGAATTTATTCCTTTTTTGGTATGTCATTTCTCGAGGAATTATTCCACATGCTAAATAATTTGCATAATCAGTAAACTAAGGTATTTCATGAATTTGGTTTACCTCAAAGATATGCTAATCTAGAAAATTCTCATTAATAGGAACAAATGAATGAGTTACCTCATTTTGTTCCAACCTCGACAAATGATCGGCTACTTTGATTTTTAACACCTTTTCTATCTTAGATCTCAAGCCATCGAATTAGCCTTGGTTTAACATCTTTCTTTGTAAGTACCTAGTGGTTGCATGATAAGTAAGAATTGTCACTTTGGTACCTATAAGATATGATCAGAACTTGTCAAAAGCAAAAACTATAGCAAAGAGTTCTTTTTCAGTTACCGTGTAATTGTGCTGGGCTCCTGTCAAGGTTCTGCTTGCATAGTAGATAGGGGGAAATACTTTCTTCCTTCATTGACCCATCACAGCTCCAACAGTGAAATCGCTTGTGTCACACATCAACTCAAAAGGTGAGTTCTAATCAGGTGTAACAATTATTAGAGTTGAGATTAATCGCCTTTTTAACTCTTCAAAAGCTTCCAAGCATGCTGATAAGTGAGATCATCTCCACATGGATCAGAATAGGTAAAAATATGATTGAGTTATTACTATAAACTATACTAATTAGGCTTATGGAAAAATAAACAGAATATTGATTTGAAGTGAGGTACTAATATAAGAAATATAAAAATCAAATAATGATTAAAATGTTGTGGAAATTCTACGAGACAAAGTTGAGAAGATTGTTGTTGTTGAATGAGAAGGTTGGAATTACTTTGATTATATCTTAATAACATAATAATGTCATGGCAAAATTCTGACGAAATTACTGTTCAAAGTATAACTACTGCACTCTGCTTCTTTCAATACATAGAATTAAAGCTATCATTCTAAGTCTCTGTACATCTATAAGTCTCAAGAACAATACATAACAATATTCTTCCTTACTCTGTACAAATCACAACTCTATGTCTAAAGTACTACAAGTATTCGCTCCAAGTACTCACTCGTATCATTCGGTTACGATCCAACTTATTTAACATTTTCAGGATTAAATCAAGTCAATACTATACCATGCATTCACCTATGTCCAGAGCTTGCATGCATATATTTAGAATAATCCAAACCGAATAAAACAATAGATCTACTCAAAATATCACCATGATCATTAAATGTAACAAGATAGATCCATTAATTCCAACCTAAATGAAATTAGCTCATGGGTTGGGATTTAAAATCCAAAATCAGAATAACATTCAACATCATTATTAAAAATTTAGAAATCACAGAAATCAATTAACAAAACGAAGATAGAACTACAGGAAGCTTTCACCACTCCAACTTTTGCTTCGATGCTGTTGAATCATGTAAGACCCAAGGTTGATTACTCATCCCTTTCCTTGTGTCTCTGCTCTCCTCTTAAGCTACTACCCTCTCCCTTTTCTCTGAATTTTTTCTCACGAGTTTTTCTGGAGAAAAAACTACTCTCCAAAATACCCCTTCAAAATCCTCGTGCAAAATCTCTGAGTAAAAATTCCTCCCTTTTTTATTTTCCCTTTCCTCTTTTATAAGGTGGGTCCTTTCTCTCATCACACACTTTTCTCCCTCTTTTTCAGGTTGATTTATCTGGTACACATCCGGCTGGTTGAGAGTGACAAAGACTAAGTGTTGTGTTAGCATTTTCCTGGAATTACAATGACATTTGTGTTGGCAATCCATCCAACCTTTTGTCATGGCAATATTTCACTTCATTATTTTTCTCCTTTTTTTTCATTTTTTGCTACACCTGCTGCTTACAGGAACCAATTCCCTTCTTTCCAATAGTAAAAGTAACATGAAATTACATTTAAGGCACAATCTAAGAGTTATTATACAATGTTCTAAAAGTAACCTAAAAATGCAAATATATCTTTCTCTAACTCAAAAAGTACAGGCATTTAATCAAGCTTAGAGGTTCAAAATATAACTCTTTTCAAGAGTTATCACATGTTTTGTCAAACTCAAAAATATTATCTTTCTCTAACAGCTTACAGAAAGGTTTAGAAATTTTTGAAAAGTCTTTTATAAACCTTCAGTAAAATCTAGTATGGCATAAGAAACTCCGAACTCCTTTCACACTAACTAGAGGTGGTAATTTTTCAATCACATCCACCTTTACTTTATCAACTTCAATTCCTCTTTTGGAAATTTTATGCCTTAAGGTAATTCCCTCATTAACCATAAAATGGCATTTCTTCCAGTTAATGACAAGATTTATCTCCTCACATCTTTTAAGTACCTAAACCAAATTACTTAAATAAACATCGTAAGTATAGAAAAATCGTCCATGAAAACCTCAACAAAATTTTCTACCATATTAGTATATATTTCCATCATGCATTGCTAAAATATGGCAGGTGCATTACATAAATCGAAAGACATTTGCCTAAGAGCAAATATCTTATACGGGCAAGTAAAAGTGGTTTTGTGTTGGTCTTCCAGGGCTACAACTATTTGGTTATATCCCAAATATCCATCTAAGAAAGAGTCATATTCGTTATCTGCTAGTCGATCTAACACTTGATCCATAAAAGGTAACGGAAAATAGTTCTATCGAGTTCCTTTATTCAGTTTTCTATAATCAATGCAGATTCTCCAACACAGGAGAATTCTTGTTTGGATTGACTCTTTACATTCATTCTCAAAAATCGTGATTCTGTCTTTTTTTGGTACACATTGTATTGGACTTACCCCTGAGCTATCTGATATGGGGTAGATAATTGCCACATCTAACCATTTGATCACTTCTTTTCAAACTACCTCTTTCGTGATAAGGTTGAGTCTCCTTTTCCCATCAATCTTAGCTCTTTCGCCCTCTTTTAGGATAATTTTATGCATACAGAAAGAAAGGCTTATACCTCGAATATCAGCTATGGTCCAACTTATTGCCTTTTTAAATTTCTTTAAAACTTTGATTAGTTGCTTCTCTTGGTGTTCTATTAATTCTATTAAAACAATCACACGCAAAGTAGAATAATTACATAAATAAACGTATTTTAAATGGGAAGGAAGTACCTTAAGTACAAGTTTGGTTGGTTCCTTGATTAACAACTTTGGCCGTGGAAATTCCCAAACTTCCAATTCTAGTGGCTCATGCCGTGCTGGTTGAACATCTTCCATCAAAGCCATGTTTTCATTCACTTTTTCATCTTCCAATGGGTCAGACCCTAAATTTTTCTCCAATGGGTCTTCAAAATTGTTCTCCTATCCTATAGAAATTGAGGTTTCTAGCTCCTCCATTATTGAACATTCCTCCATTGGATCAGGAAATTTCATAGCTTTACAAACATTAAACATTACCTGATCATCTTGAACTCTCTTTATGAGTTCTCCTTTTTGTACATCTATCAATGTTCTTCCCATGGCTAGGAAAGGTCTCACTCGGATGATCGACACTTCTTTATCTGCTTTAAAATCTAAGACAATGAAATCAATAGGAAAAATGAATTTATCGACTCTTACCAAAACATCCTCGATCTTTCCTTCAGAGTATTCTAAAGATCGATCCACCAATTGAAGTGTCACATTAGTGGGTCTTACTTTGCCGATTCCCAACAATTTAAAAATAGACTTGAGCATCAAGTTGATGCTCTCTCCTAAGTTGCACAAAGCTTTACCATAGTAAGATTCTCTGATATTACTGGGTATAATAAAGCTTCTAGGGTCCTTCAGTTTTAGAGGAAGCTTGTTTTGTAAGAATGCAATGCACTCCTTCGTTAAAGCGATAATCTCATACTCACTAAGTTTTTTCTTCTTGGATGGGATGTCCTTCATGAACTTCACATAATTGGGCATTTGCTCTAAAGCCTCCACCAACGGGATGTTAATGTGAAGTTGCTTTAGAATATCCAAAAACTTCTTGAATTTTACCTCCTGTTTCTGCTTATTTTGTTGGAGCTTTTGAGGATATGGAGGTGATAGAACTTTGGGTTGGATTGGACAACTTTTTTTGAGGAGACAAATCTGGATCTAAAAAGATGTTAGTTTTTCAGACTAGTTTAGGTTTTACCTCATGAAACTTTATAAGTTCTGGCACAATTGGTGTAGGAATTTCAACATTTGGTTGACTTCTTTTCTTCTCAATGGGTTTATCTTCAATCACAACCTCCTTGGGTTCCAAAGTCTTACCACTTCCTAAGGCAACTACTTTGCAATGTTCCTTACCTAAATTTTATAGATTTTCTGTATTGCTCGGCAAGGCTCCTTACGATCGATTATGAAGCTCCGTAGCTAACTGACCCATTTGGTTCTCCAAATATTTTAGCGTTGTTACTTGACTTTGGACTAAGGTGTCATTCTTTTCCATGTATGCCTTCAACAAGTTCTCAAAACTATTAGATGACTCAGCTTGTTGTGGTTTTAAAGCTTATTGATTGAACCCTTGGGATTCGTTGGGTTTATGTTTCATGTAAGTGTAAGTGTTGTTCGGTACATTTCCTTGGTTACTCGAAGAAAAGTTATGATGGTTGCGCCATAAATGATTGTAGAAGTTGGATTATGGTCCATGTCCACTTTTATTTTGGTGTTGATTCCTTACATAATAAACTGACTTGGGATTTGATGGAAAATTCTCGAAAGAATGACCATCCCTACAGTATACGCAGGAAACAACATCAAACTAACTTGGTGACTAAGCTACAAAATTATTCAAACCATTAGCGGTAAACTGTTTCAACATTGAAAAAATATAAAATACCTGAGCTGAGAGTGATGTAAGTGCGTCCACTTCGTGCACTCTGGCTACTCATTTTCTTGAAGTTGCTCAATTTGTTGGCCATTGATAGTTGCTACTAGTGATCCTCTCAATGATTTCGTAAGCCTCATTATAAGACTTAGAGAAAATTGCACCATTTGCAAAAGCATCTGCCATCAACCTTGTGTGTGCGTTTAGACCGTTATAAGACATCTCTAACTACATGCAGAGTGGAATCCCATGATGAGGGCACTTACAAAGTAATTCTTTAAATCTCTCCCATGCCTCGTACAAAGATTCATCATCCAATTGTTGAATAGTGGTTATCTCATTTTGCAACTTAGCATCTTTGCTAGGTGGGAAATACTTAACCAAAAAATTTTCTGCTAATTCTTGCCATGTAGATATTGAACTTGGTAGCAACAAATTAAGTCATGCTCATGCTCGATCTCGCAACGAGTATGGAAAAAACTTCAACCTCAATGCGTCTTCAATCACACGGGCTATCTTAAACGAATCACTCACCTCCATGAATAATTGAAGGTGAAGGTGTGGATCTTTCATGGGCATTCCACTAAACTGGCCCACCGTTTCGAGCATTTGAAACATCACTGGTTTTAATTCAAATTGTAGCACCTCAATCTCCGGTCTCTTAATTCTTAGATTTAATTCATTATAGAGTGACATATCGTACTATCTTATGGCACGATCCCTGCCATCAAGAATAAGGATGGGATTGTGCACTTGATTGGCTCCATTCTCTTGTCCATCACTCTGATTTCCAAGGTCCATCTCGAATTCATGTCTTCTTTGTCTAAATTTCTGCTCGATCTCAAAGTCTACCATTAATAAATCGATAATTCGATCTATGCTCATAAACACCTAAAAAATAAGTCACAGGAAATAAAGAATAAAGAATAAATTAGTAAGGTTAGAAGTTAGATAAAAATGAAATAACAACAAAATTGAAAAGAATAATTTCAGAAATATGATTAAGGCAACAGTCCCTAGCAACGGCGCCAAAAAATTGTAACGCTCAATTTGTGCAAGTGTACACAGTCGTTATCAAGTAATAAGTAAGTAAAAGAGTTATCATCTCCACAGGGACTATGTATATTAATCAATCTATTGCAAAATTAAAGTTAACAATTTGATGATAAAAACATAATATCTTTAGTGATGGGTGATTAACTAAATTAAATTATCTAGGTGCAAGATTGATCCCTAATGCAATTTAAACTAAATGCGAAGTATGAAATGAAATGTATGAATGAATTTAGATAAAACACAAACTTCAACACTAAATAACATGAATAGGCTAGGATAATTACATCATTTAACTTAGGTTATTTTTATCATGCTTGATAGTGTTTGAAATTATTCCATGGCAACTTCATCTTTCATGAGTTTGAAAACAAAATTAACTCCTTTCAAAATATTTTACTTAGTAAAACATGCATTTTACTGATCATATTAAACTAAGGGTTTTTTAGGATTCATGTAAAGTAACAGGGACGGGTTAGGTTTGAAACAATTTAATCACATAAACCTAAAAACTATGCAAGATAATAGAGCCCGTTAAAGTTGTTATGAACCTTTAATTTACTTGGGTTAGGATCTAAATTAAGTATGCACATTTCAATTATTGTGTCCACTAGCTGTTGTCTGGTTAGGATCGTTTAGCTAATTCTAATGCATCCAATCATGTATGAATGAAATACATACTTGAGTTTAATTGAAAACATGATCGACTAAGGCACAAACATTAGGATTTAAACAAACTTCATTAAATAAATGCAATCATCCTAGCTAAACATAATTAAGCTACAATTGTTGATGACATGATAATAAAGCACATTGCAAACATGATTAAAATCAAAATAACAAAGTAAAAGAAGAATAAACTCTGTTGAATCAGTAGTCTCGTGAACTCTGATTGAAAATGTTTTCCACCGGTCCTTGTGTTACTCCTTTGCTGATGGCTCCTCAAGGTGGCCGACCAAGAGATAATCTTATCAAGGTTTTTCACTAAGAAAGAAAATATGGGATGCTATGCATGGAAACGAATAGAGGAAATGAGAAAATTAGTGATGATTGAGAGATGTGAAGAATGAGGGATGTAAGGAGAAGGGATGATTGAAATGGGAAATGAGTGGGGGTATTTATACTTGAAGTAGATGGTAGAGTTCACTAAAAATAAGGATTGGAATCCCTCTATTTTCTCTATTTCTTGGCCAACCAAATTTTGTGGAAGAAGGTGGATGATGGTTCCTTTATTTGAGCATAGAATCATGCTAAATCTAGGCATGGGTTGGATGGTTTCAAGGGTAATTTTTGTATGCTGATCTCCAATGATTCTCTAAATGTAGGGACCTCTAGTAAATATCCCTAAATATATTTTTGGGTAGCCAATATGCTTGTGCCGAATTTGGGCTTGACTCCCCCTTTTGGACGGTTCTGTGACCAATTAAATAATCAAACTTGTCCACTATGTAACATCATTTTAACTAGGTCAAAATAACACATTGTTGACCTATTTAACATGGTTTTGTCGTCGAACATAGGAAATAAATAGTTCATGTTCATGCAACTTTATAATAAAATCTTTATTAAATCAACTTCATGGTCCCATTATACAATTAAATATAACACATTAATAAATAACATGCAGTAATTTAATTTATGCACAAAATTCATATAATAAGCCCAAATTTGTATATTTTATAAATTCATGTCCATTATCGAGTTTTAAGCAAATTTCACTAAATTAATTAACAAATACTCGGGATTAGTATTATTTTTAAGTAAAAAGGTGGTAAAAGCCACTAGAAAAAACCTATATAAATTAGAGTTTACACCATACGCACATATAATTGCTGTATGTGTGAACCTACAAACTAAGTACCCACCTTATATCAATGATGTGTATAGACTAAAATGCATGCACAATGTATGGAGTCATAAATTCCCACCCATCCCAGACGACAGTATTTGGCCACAAGTGTCTAGTGTGTCATACGAGTTGGCGCTGAATATGAACCTGCACCACGTCCCAAAAGGTCACCCAAATTCCATTCAGATACACACCAATATGGATATTTGAGAGAGAGACAATCAACAAAGGTTATGTGGCTACTGTAGAATCCCAAGGCATACGAAGGCAACATGTTCTGTATTGAAGGGTTTGGTAGCTTTCATATTTTTTGATGATATAAAATTAATTACAATACTTTCTTTTTTGTGTAAAATTTTTTTAATTTGCATTTTAACTGTATTTGTCACCATCTATTAACGATTACGTAGTGTAAAAATTATCACTTTAAGCGCTACTTCAAGCACCATTTACAATTTCTCGGGGAATACAAATTTTTGATTTTTTACAATTTAGTCATTGTACCTATATTAATCAATGGTTTGATAAGGGTGTCTATCCAAAGTTACATATTTCATATCAAATATTAAATAAATGTTGAAATTTACGTATAATTTACATTAGAATTTAACAAAGACAAACATGAGATGCAATAGAAATATTAAAAAAAGTTTCATCGTTTCTTTATTGATTTATTCTATATTTACATCGCAATAAGTAAATAAATAATACATCACCGGTGCCATCAAGCCGAATATGTACCGCAAGGCGGTGGCTAACAGGCGCAAGCAAGATTTCTGTGCACAGCTAATGGTGTTGAGTTCTCCACTTGATTGTCACCATCGTCCTCATCTTTTTCATCTTCACCTCCACCATTATTCTTATCTTCATCTACATCGTTGTCTTCATCTCCACCCTTGGCTTTGTCTACATCTTTGTCTCTATCACCTTCCTCTAGACTTGAGTGTGGTGTCGTCCTAGCCTCCCATTGTGTGTTTACCACTCCACAATAAGGTGCTTGCGTGATAACCCACTTCGATAAAATAATGACACAGTGGTGTTTGTGACACTATCGGTGAATATCCATATGATGTCTCAAAACTCGGATACGTCAACATTGACCCAGTCATCAATAATGGCATTGATGATGGCATCAGTGTCAGCATTGGCGATGATACATGTGTCAGCATCTGGCTCAGCATTTGCATCAGTATCGACTTGGTATGGGGGCATAGAATGCTAGGGACGATGGTACCCTAAAATATGTACCTACGAGAGAGGTAGAATCAGGGTGCTATGATGGTGCGTAGTGTGGTGCTTCTGAAAAAATATGAGATAAGTGAAATGAATAGGAATAAATGAAGTGAACTGGCCGAGATTTGGCATTGACATCGGTGGCGTTTGTTGAGTCGAAGCTGGGGATGAACCCATCGTGGTACCTATAATAGCCCATTTCTTTGATGTGTCAAAACAGTGGTTTTGGGGCCACAAATCTTATGTGTGAGTCCGTAAATATTATTATTTAATATTTACAAATAATATATGGTGTATTGATAAAATTAGATTTATTAATTTTTGGTTAAAAGGAAGAATAATTAGGTTCAAGTGGTAAGACCCTAAAGTCAAGTGGTTTTAGAAAATGAGGTATCGAGACCTCATTTCTATAAGGTTGTATCAAAGTTTCGTTAATAAATTTTAATGTTTAGATAGTCAATTAAAGAAAAAGGACTAAATTGTAAAAGGTGAAAAATGTAGTAAATATAGCATCTTAGTGATTTAATAGCTTGCTTATTACATTAAAAAGGACCAATGTAGTAAATAGTCCTTAGTATTGACATTCGACGACACTGTGCATTAAAATTATAAAATATTATATGTTTTAATGGCAAAATGGTAAATTTTAAGAAATTAAAATAAAATTAAAAGAAGAAAAAGACATTTCTTCTTTGTCTTTTCAATTCACCATGCCAAAAAACCATAGGAACTCAACTTCTAAGGTTCGACCATTGTTAATTCTTGGATGTAAGCCCATTTTGATTCTATTTTTGTAATTTTTATGTTTTTGAGATCGTTGCAACTAGGTCCAGCTAGCCCATACCTTCGTTTTTGAAATTGTTAAAGATTTTAAATGTTGCCATTGATGTATCTTTGTGATTTTAAATGTTAAATGATGAATTTGAGATATTAGTTGTTATTCATAAGTATTTTGTTAAGCGATTTTGATGAATTTAACAATTAGGGATTTAATTGTTGAAATAGTAAAAATACAAGGATTTGGTGTGAAATTGTTACAAATGTGGGATGTAATATATGCTATTAACATTCAGCTGGTATGAATTGTAAATAAAATTGGTTTATTTGCATGATTAGGATATAGGGACTAAATTGAATATGAATGAAAAGTTGAGGGTAATTTTATAAAAATGTCAAAAATGACTAAATTGCATAAAATGAATTGGTTTTATTGTCTAAATTAATGAATAGAATGAAATTATTAATTTGGATCCAGAACGAGTGGAAAATCAAGGAGAAAAGAAAATTACCAAATAGACATTGTACTTAGTCATTGCTGCAATTTAGCCAAGTAAGTTTGTGTTACATGTAATATGTTATATTAAATTCTTAATATTTATTTTAATAATCGTGATGATTATAACTATTGAATGCTTGTTTTTAAAAATTAATAATGAAATTGAGTTGTATTTGAGATAATATATCAGACCTTGAGTTTAGCAGGCTTCGTGTCGGTGATTTATATCAAGCTCTGTGCCTAGCAAGCTTCGTGTCAGTGGTTATATCATGCTCTATGCCTAGGCTTCGTGCCGGTAATTTGTATCAGGATCTGTGCCTAGTAAGCTTTGTTTCGGTGTGTTATATAAGTGACTAGTACGATAAATATTGTTTCATTTATCCAATGTTGATCTATTTGGTTCAACGGGTAGGGTATTGGTTAAAAACGGAAAGGTATGTAAATGAAATAAATGATGATTTTTGAGCAATGATATGGTTTATGAGGAAATGTGCAAATGAAACGAGTAAGAAAAGGTAATGAAACGGTATGTTCATAATTGAAATGTAGTATGATGATATAAAAGGATTGATGAGTTAAATGATGTATACATATATGTGTGAGAAGCTCACTTGTGCTATGGATGAATTTACTTATGACATGAACAAATACACTAATTTGTGAATTGATAATGTTATTTAAGCTTATGCTAAGTAAATGGAATGAAAAGTAAGTAAATGGAGTGATTCATAGTCTTATGTAAATGTTAATAATGGTATAATATGTCTTATAATCCTATTATGTTAGGAAGGAAAAGTATAAGCGATATTTATGGTTATATAGTTGGATAAATCTTGTGACATTGGTATAACTTCATATTTGTCTTATAAGGTTCATATTTGAAATGGAATATTATGTTAAAAGTTTTTACGAGCTTACTAAGCATTCAGTGCTTACATAGTTATCTTTCTTTTACTTTTCAAATTATCAGAAGCTCGATGGGTTTGGAAGCTCGTTGAAGATCTATCACACTATCCAGCGATTATATCGGTAATTTCAATGTGTTGGTCAAGGTTATAATGACATGCATAGGTAGACTTGTGCCTAACGGTTAGTTGATGTTTATGGCATGTAATGTAGCTTTGGATTTGTGGTACTTATGGTATTTTGATGCCTTGATGGTTGATGTTTATATGGTCCAATTGATGCATGGTTAATGTTGGCAAGTTTGTAATGTGATCAATCAGGGTATGCTTTGATATGGAATTTAGTTCATTATGTTTGGATGAAATATGACCATTTAGACACAAAGATCGGTATGAGTACTTGATTGTGATTGAGGTGCCTATATGGCATATTGGTTGTATGGTTAAATGGCTTATTGAATTGGTCTTATTATGCATGATTTGGGTATGTTTTAAGGTCTTGATTATATGTGCAAGTTGTTTGTAGGTTCATGTTTGAATGGGTGAAGGAAATTGCTTGGTTTTGGCCATTTTCTTGTCCACACGGCCTAAGACATAGACGTGTGTCTCAGCCCTGTGTGACACACGGCCATGCGTCTCAACCGTGTGTCCCCTGTAGTTTGAAAGGTTGCTTTCCGAAAGTTACACGGTCTAGCACACGGGTGTGTGTCTCAGCCGTGTGACCCTTACAGTGTGAATTTTCTAACTTTTTTTCTCAATCTTTTAAAATTTTTGATTTATTCCCAAATCATTTCTAAAGTGCTTCAAAGGCCTCAAGGGCTCAAAAAAGGGACAGCGTGTGTATGAATGAATTATACTATGGTTAATGAAATGTTTGGAAATGAATGTTTAAAGTTACGTTTTCATGGTAATACTCTGTAACCCTATTTTGGTGACGAAAACGGGTTAGGAGTGTTACAGTACCTCCTCCGGACCTACAGTGCCGGGGCCATCATCATCGCCACTTCTAAGGAAGTTACCTACTCCTCACCTCTATTTATAGAAAATAGGGCTTGCCGGTGACTTTGAACCAAGGCATGTAATCCAAATAAGCTGCCATGTTAGATGTCAAAAAGGGTTCACGGATGGGTAATAAGTTCATCCTACAAGTGTCGATGTACTCCTTGTGCTAGTCTTGTCAATTCTCATCGTTCTTCCCCCACAAGTCTAGCTTGTGTAGTGCTTCCATGTCTCCAAGTGGCGACAGAATTTGTTGCCTCCACTTGAACTATCCTATAACTTGATCTAATTCATGCATTTTAACTGTCACGTACACTATCAACAGCACTGTAGCGTCCCACATACTCCAATTGGCCAAAAATTCCAAAGGGACATATTTTATGATATCTAGTTCAACATACGGCATCCATTTAAATTGTAGTGCACAATTGTAAATTATGTTATGTACAAAATTTTATTTTACAAATCATTGTGTAATTGCTATAGGTTTGAAAAAGTAAGTAACTAACCTCGGCTTTTAAGCATTGATCTAACAGCAGCCATGTAACGTCCTCAACCTCATCCGATTTGTCGGATCCAGATTTTAAGTGTTACGCTCTTTTACCGTCTTTAATTAAACTTGTTCATACAATTTTTTCAAACTTATACATCTTATTAAGTAATTCTACTCATCCAACAAGTCATTTGAGTGAACAATATATACTTACAATCATTTAACAAAACTTTTTACCCAATGAGGACTTACAAGTACAAATATATATATATGACACTTATCTTGCCCTTAAACACTATCACTGGCATCACTTATTTCGCCAACACATTTTATCGATGTTGCTAGGCTTCTGAATAGTTTGCCTACCCTAATCGTACTATTCTTTTCATACTCGAACATGCTACTTCACTCACTCTGTATAAATAACTGCCCAACGCACCCCTCCTTGGGCATAGCCTTGGCGTCGCCCCTTCTTGCTTAGCCTCAATCAAGTTACCTATGATATAAGAACAGAGAGGTAACTACAATGGAACTTAGTGAGTAAGCCCTTATTTACCTGAGTCTCATCTATGAACTGTTTATCTATTATTCTTCAACTTAACTGCCACATCCCAAAATTCGGGTTACTAGAAAGCAGGTTAATGAATCGGGAATGGTCACATCCAAATTTTTTAGATGATCTTTTACTGATTTGATAATAAATAATTATCAAGTATAGTGGTTGAGATAACCTTGATGACCTGTGTTCAAATCCCTTCCCTCACATTATTTTTTATGTGGTGCAATTTTGCCTCAAACCTTAGCAAAGGTTACACCATGTTTTTAAAATAAATGTTGTAGGAATTATAATAGGCTAGTGAATAGTCAAGTGGTTAAGTGCTTAGTTAATTTCCTAAAGGTCTTATGTTCAATTCCCCACATCCCCATGTTTTTATTTAATTTTTTCTCATAAAAAATTGGTCAAAGCTTCCATAATCATCCACTCCTAGTTACCATGCAAAAAAAATTATTTCCTCCTTTAGCTAGTCAACTTTCCCCCATAAACCCCTTTTCCACTCCACATGTTCCCTCTTGATCCACTTTTCATACCATTGTCGCACAAAACTTCCATTTTCTCCCTTTACCAAGCTTGAACAGTCCATCCAACCTAAGTTAGCCATTATTCGCTTTTTTTCTCTCATTTTGGTGTCTCATTCTCCTCTCTTGACCGATTTCTCCATTACTCCTCCCTTGCTCCTCCTTTCCATTTTCTTCTTCTTTAAGCCACCATTGCACCTCTTTTTCTCCACTTCTATTCCACCTTCCACCACCATTAGTTAACCACCACCTCCGCACTACCACCTTACCACCGGTGTGACCATCATTTTTCCTATTTTTTCTTTTCTCTTTTGAAAATCTTCCACTTTCACCTTAATCTCTATCTTTTTAGTTTTGATAAATCATTGTTGGAATTTTATTGCTTTTATCCTAAAAAGATCTTTGCTATCAATTATTTATTTGATTTATCCTTTCTCTGCTCGTGATCGGTTGATTCAGTTAAGGAATAACGTAAGTATGGGATGATATTAGGTACTAAATCATCACCTCTTCCTTACCTTTTTATTAATATCTGAATGTAGTATTTGTGTTAGACATCGTTTTTCTTCGATATTAACATCTCGTATATTGATCTTGTGTGAAGGGTCGATTACTAACAACTTGAAACACCTTTGACATTTGAGAAGTGAATCACATCTTTGATTCTAGTCGTATTAGCATAAGCATGGTATTAGAAATCAAGATTAATCTATTTTTATCTAAAAGGATAACTTAAGTGACACTTTAATGATGGATTATTCGTTTTGTGTTTAAATCCGAGATAAATCTAGTTAAATCTAGAAGTGGGCGTTAGATCAGGTGTGGGTTTTAACATTAAACAAAAATAAACCTATGTTTTATATTGATAAACTTATTATTATTTAAATTATGTTTGATGAGGATACTTTATGTATCTATTAAGAGAGATAAAACCCATCTTTATGGACTATGCCAAGTAAGTGATTCGAAACCATTGATTTTGGTGATATGTATGATGTATGATTTGTTCATTATTAATGATATGAAAATTATGAAAATTATGAAAATCTCATTCTCATGTTATGTGATCTTATGGCATATTTGATTTTCACATGATTTATAAAATGTGAAATTTTGGTACCATGTGTACATATGTGATTTGCATGTTAAGCATGCCTATGTGATTTTAAGTGAAAAGTGATATAATGAGCATGTCTCACATGCCAAACTGAAAAATAAATTTTAAGTGAAAAAGTGATTTTGGTCATATCACATGCATGGGGTGGGATATCTGAAAGGCGGAAGTATGTGTAGTTTATCTGCATTAATGTGACACTATTCATGATTTTGATTATGTGGCGGTATATCTGTGATTTTGGTGGCTTGTCCACGATATTGATTATTGGCAATTTATCTGCAATTTTGGTGACACTGTTCACAATTTGGTGTGTTGGATGGATGAGTTCTAGGGAACTCAATTTTGGTGTGTAGCAAAGATGGGCAGAACTGTTTTCATAAAATTTGCATCGTTTTACAAAAATGTGCATTGACATGATCATACATAGTATAAGTGTGAAATATTGAGTTATATGAAATTGATATGATTATTATGATTGTATAATGTATATGTTTATGTGTATGTGATTGTGTTTATGTTAATCTCACACTAAGCTTTATAGCTCACCTCCTTTTAGTTTTCTGATTTTACAAATAACCTCGAGGTTAAGATTTGATGACGACATTTGGAGGAGTTTCTATGAAGTCTTTTTAAATTAAAGTAACTAAATTTTATTTTAATATTTCAGTTTTGTACTAAGTTTGAGTATGGACTGTGGCATGAGACTTTATTTTGGGGATTTTTCATTCTGATATTCTTAAATTTCTTACATGACATTAAGTTTTAAAAACACCACAAAAATTAGTATTTAATAAGATTTCACTTGATTTTTGAAATAAAATCTGTAATAACACATTTTTCCGTTGCATTTCTGAAAAATGAGTTTTAATAAAATTAGATTTAGTTTTCAAAATTAGTAATGTTTACAAATGATTTTTCTAAAGACATTTGATTTATGAAGTTAATATGTTTTTATTTCCAAAATAATGACGAATAACTAAGTTCTCCAATTTTGAATAAAAAGACAAATGATTTAGAAGTATAATTGAAAATCTGAAATAGTTTTAAGTATATGATTAAATGTTTATAATTGAGATATTATTTATTTTGATTCTTGAAATTTGCATGATTCTTATGAAATTAAAATAAACTTTTTTATTCCATTTGCTTTTAATTGATAAGCCAATAGTTTTAAAAAAAAATTTCAAAATTCCGAAAGTTTATTTCGACCATTTCTATGGAAAAATGGTTTTGAAATGAGATTCAAAATAGAGTTGAACATTCAATTTTACTAGTTTTGAACGAACTACGCAAATGGTTTAAAATAAAATAAAGTACATTTGAAATCAAGAAAGTTTTTTTGGGCCATTCTGGTGGCTAATGTAACTTTCCAAATTCGGTCATAACGACTAGGTTGGGTTTGGGGTGTTACATTAACTATGAAAGATACATCCTTTAGATTTTATTCATTATACCATGGCCGTCATGCTTCACATTGAGGTCATATATTGCCTTTCATATATTTTGTACCGCTCTCGGACTACTAGTCTTATTCTTTTGTGATTCGTTAACCATTCCCATTGCAAAGGACCTTTCAGACAGAATGTTCTAGGTTCGCCACATACTATGGCACACTCTAATATCGCTGTCCTTACCATGTTACTATACTGGGTTAGCCATAACACATCTTATGGAGCTTTTCTTTCAAATTTCGTCATACTTATCATTCCTTTAATAGACTTCATATTTCCTTTTATCAGAGTTCACCATGGGTTCCTTTCTTTTCATTCGGAGTTCGTCACAAAGGTGTTTCTTTCAAATATTTGCCACAAGGGTCATTCTTTAAATGGCTCCACGAAGGCATTCCTTTTCAGAAATAGCCACAAAGGATTCCTTATCCAGAGATTGCCACAAGGGTTTCATTTTCATTAAGTACTCTCCACAAAGACTTTCCTTTCAGAATCTCGCCACAAATATGTCCTTTAATAGGTTCACCACGAAGGCCTACCCTTCCAGAGTTTTGCCATAAAGACTTTTCTTCTTTTGGTGATTTAGGTGATAGGGATTTGCCTAGAATCACACTTAGTGAGGTTTACCCCTCATCGTCCGAAGACACACAGGGAACCACATTAGGTAATAACCTTCTTTAAATTTTTCCCTATGATGCCATAATCCACCATTTATGATCTTACACGATATGGTCTTTTTTTAAAGCCATGGCCATGGACTTGTCCTTTTAGATATTCGTGTTTTTAGTCTCGACGGACCCTTTTGACTACTCTAGAGACAAAGACAGACTCATCATGCATCAACTCACTTATGATAGACATTCTTATGCTTACCAGACACACATGCACTTCCTATTAGACTCGTTCTTATTTTCAGACATAAATACACCATAGTCATTCAGATTCATAGGTCTTACTTTTCTTATCAAATTTGTCACATCATACTTTACTAGTTTCAATCTCATGCTTTGGCCAGTTAGCATAGAAGTTTCTAAAAGGCATGCAATGTAAGAGTCAGTTTAGGGACTCACCTTACTTCCATCTTTCTCAGCTCAAAGCTTCATGTCTAGACTTCCTTTGGAAGACTGACAACAACTATTGTTACAGAGCAAAGAAACTCATCAAAATTCACTCATATACCTCTTTTTCTGTCATCTCTAACACTTACATCCCCCACTATAGCTATAAGTCCTTAACCTTAACCAGTTGCTCAGACTGACTCTTTTTCCATAACATAGCAAGGAAGACTATGGATCTTACCTTGACATGGAGCACTCATAGGTGGGGATCCAGATCAACATCTTTGTTCCTTTTTTTTTTGTAAAGGAAGGAAGCACTGTAGATTGCTTTAGATCTAGGCAAGGGAAATACTTCCTGAATAAGGTGGAAGGAAAACTTCCATTTTTCAATTTTTGACTATCTAAATATACAACCTTTACCATTATAAGAACTTGACACACGTCAAAATCCTATTTTATTTTTAATATAGGTGGTTTACGGATGTAAGAAAACATGTACGACAATCCATGGTTATATGTATAAATGAATATTTTCGATTCAAATCTATTGTTTGTTCCTAACCATCTCATTAGATTATAACTAGCACCTTAACTAGCCATACTTAGTATCTAGCGGCTTTTAGCATATCCCCCCCTTTTTCTCCTTTCAATATTCCTTAACATTTTACTAAGTTTCACTCTTATAAATGTTTCACTTTCTCAGACATGTTCCTTCAATATCCTAAATGTTAACAGTTTGCCTAAATTCATTCACCTAAGTATTGTTTGGGCTGACAGAACCACGCTACTATTTTCCTTTGACTTTTTTGCTTAACCAAGACTTCGTCCAATGGCATACCGTAGACTTTGACCTCTTGGTTCAATCCAACACCTTACTTACTCAAAACCTACTCCATAATTCTTATTCTTAAACAACACTCGAGCACTAAGGCTTCGCCAGGCAAGATGTTACAAGCGAAATATCTTTGAGCTGCTCGAGTAGTCCCACGTAACCCGACTCATGATTCCACCTATACAAGTGATATGTTAATTCAAACATATAATAGATAAACAACATTTACCATACAAACTACATGTTTACTAAGAAATGATTTTTACATTCTCACCAATGGGAACATGTATGGGTCATTCTCTAGGGGACTCAGAAATGGTAGTCACCACCAGGTTCATGACTGCTGTAGGAGTATACAACCACCGATTGACATCTTATTCGATTCTGTCACCTGACACAACTCTAGGTACAATGTGGCCAACACAGCTGATCCCCAACTCATTTGTCCACTTTCTTTGAAGTCGACTAAGTGCAGCAGCCACCTTATCTGCACCAAATTTAAAGATTTATCAGGCATTAGAATGCCTTCGATTAACCTCAAGATGAATGCTCGGGCATATTTTTCTTTAACGACATCGGGTGCATTCGGAGGAAGATCTTTCAATTTTTTTCCAACCACTTCATATGAAACACCTCTAAGCCGTATCTGTCGCCAAAATACATAAAACTGTAACTTTAAAAACATACATTTTAATTCTCAACATAAACATATCAATCACCATTCATGTACATACATAACATCCCTTAATCGAGCCCTCGAGGCCCAAGAAACACTTTGGAAACGGTTCGAGACTAAATTGGAAACATTTGGCACATTTAAGAAAAATTAGAAAAATTAAACTGAAGAGGTCACACGGCCGTGTGGCCAGGCTGTGTGACTCACACAGTTGAGACACACGCCCGTGTCTCAAGCTGTGTAACAATCAAAATAGGGACACAATACCGTGTCCTAGCCCGTGTTCGTGCTCATGTAACTCAATGAGTTGGGTCACACGGCCAAGCCGCACACCCGTGTGCAAGGCCGTACAACACTCGAAATGACCTCAAATGCCCGTTTGTTAGGCCATGTGCTAGAACCTGTGACTGCCTGAATTGAAAGCCTTTAAAACCTATAGGGACCACACAGTTATGTCGCATGGCCGTGTGTCACACACGGCTGAGACACACACCCATGTCTCAAGCTGTGTGGACATGAAATTGCCCAAATCCAAGCCATTTCCAACACCAACCCAAACATGCACCTACAAGCATTTCGTTCCCACATTCAAGGCATAAAAACATACCAATTCATGCATGAAACAATCAAGTTAATAGACCATAAATTCATCCAACCAATATGCCAACAAGGCACCTCAAATGCATTCAACCATATCATATCTAAACATGTCAAAAACCTATCACAAATCAAGCATCATAACTCATTACTTACTAAGCTACTACACACAACCTAATTAAAGCATTCATGCACCAACACTTTGCACCAAAAAGATTTGTACATCTACTACATATAATTGTTCCAAAATAGTTTACCTAGTTATGCACACAAATTCAAATATCATTCACTATCAACAAGCATAAACATATCAACTTTTAATATTTACATATTCACCAAAATATCGTATTACTAAGGACTTTTCCTAATACATGCCACTTTGACCAACTATAGCAAGAACCAAATTGACTACCAAGATGATGATGATCATGTGTGAGCTTCTGAGTCACTCTAATCAAAGCAACATTTCCAAGAGTCCTACAAAATCAAATCAAACTAATAAGCAAAAAAGAGCTTAGTAAGTTCGATACTAGATTCATTTGTTATCAACTACAATTTTCAGTTGGATGTTAACTTTTAATACACAAGAACAAAGCCTACTAGGCACAAAGCCTGAATAACACTGGCATAAAGCCTGCTAGGCACAGAGCCTAAATAACACCAGCACAAAGCCTAAATAACACCAACATAAAGCCTACTAGGCACAAAGCCTAAATAACATTATACTTCTTTTTCTTTAAACATAGTTATTAATGGAATTCAAAGACTATTCACTAATGAGGTATTCAATTCAACTAAAAATAAGCATATAACGAACTTACAGGACTAGATTGAAGTAATTGTGAAACACAAGAACTACTTTGAAATCTTCCTTTTTCCACGATCGTCAACCCGTTCTGATCTAAAACAATATTTTCATTCAACTAAGTGCTTGTAGATATCAATTTAATCCATAATTTATTTTTATAAAAAATTATTATTTTGCCCCTAGTATTTTAACTTTTCACAATTTAGTCCTTAGGCTTATAAATTGAAATCTAAATATTCTAATCCCTTATTCAAACTAACCAAGTTTATCAAGGACTTATATCAACTCAAAGAAGCCCTTATTTCATAAATTTAACACATATTTTATCATTTTTACAAATCAATTCTTAAATACAAATTTTATTAAAATTTACTTTACAAAACTTGTTTATTCCTTGACAAAGATTCATTATCTAGCATTAAACATAAAGAATCATTCAAGAAGAATCATGGCATAACCCTCAATCTTTAATAGTTTTATTAATTGTTCCTCTGGCTAGCTAGATTAAGCTACAAGATCCCGAAAACATAAAAACCATTAAAAACGAAATTCAAAATCATACCATGCAAGTAAAGTAACCCTAGCCAAATTCAAAGCTTCCTCTCCCATGGCAAAATCGGTAAAAAAATTGAAGATGACATCTTTTTTTAGTTTAATTTGAACTTAAATTACCAAATTACCATTTTACCCTTTAAAAATAATCAAAATTTGAAATAAACCATGCCATGAATGTCCACTGACTACAACAATGGTCTAATTATCATCTAAGTCTTTTCACTTTAAAATTCTATAGCCATTTGACCCTTTTTTACTAACAGAACTCTACTTCTATTCTTTTTATTATTTAGTCTTTTTTTACTTAATTAATCATGAAGACATCGAAATTTCATACCAAAATTTAATACTATCTTACTAACACTCCATAGACATTAAAATAATAATAAAATATTTACTCATCGGATTTGTGGTCCCAAAACCACTGTTCTGATTTCACTAAAAATGGCCTATTATAACTCTCCCCCTCTACAGGAATTTTCGTCCCTGAAAACCTTACCAAAAAATAGATTTAGGTACTGTGATTTCATCAATTCTTCTGTTTCCCACATAGCCTCTTCAACCCCGTGACGATTCCATAAGACTTTAACCAATGGTACCCTTTTGTTCCGGAGTTCTTTTACTTCACATGTTAAAGTCTTGATTGGTTCTTTAGAATATGACAAATTAGGTCGAATCTCAACCTCACAAGTGGTTATTATACGTAACACTCCTAGCTCGTATCCGTCGCCAGATTAGGGCTACGAGGCATTACTGGAAGATAACATCATACAATGAACATTTATTTATCATAATCAAATCACAAGATAAATCATAGCAATAATATCCAAACTCATGCATATAGTACCTTTTACGAGTCCTCGAGGCCTTAAAAAGACATTAGAAATGAATCGGGACTAAATCGGAAACATATGAGATTTTTTAGAAAAAGAAAATTTTTTTTCAAACTGCCCGTGTGAGTCACACAGCTGAGAGACACGATCGTGTCTCAAGCTGTGTGGACATTCGAAGTAGGGACACACGGCCGTGTCCAAGCCCATGTAACTTATTGACTTGGGTCACATGGCCAAGCCACACGCTCGTGTGCCAGGCTGTGTACCCCTCGAAATGACCTCACACACCCTTGTGTCAGGCCGTGTGCTAAGCCATGTAACTGCCTGACTTGTAGCCCTTAATAAGCTATAAGGGACACACAGCCGTGTCGCCTGGCCGTGTGGACGAAAAATAGGCCATTTTCAAGCCATTTTTCTCACCCAAAACTAGTCACTTGCACAAACCAAATGTATCTATTTTCATTCATTCAAATGGAACTTAATATATACATATACAAGTTAGAACATCATAGAAACTAACCATTCAACTAATATGCCAAAATGGCACCTCAAACACAACAATCAAACTTGACTAAACACCTATCAAATTCATTCATAATTCAAACCATCAATTGAACAACTTCAATTCCACATTTGCCATAATGCTCGTATACCAATTACATGCACAACAAATACCATTATGATCATTTACACATATACCATTAATCTTAATAACTATACCAAATGCCAATATACATTCAAGGCTACCAAAACTAACCATTAACACTTCAAGGCACTTTCTATATCATACCAAAACAACATCTCATAGCATACCTTAATGTTCATCCATTCAACTACCATCACTAAGTACTTAGATGCTAAAATGACAACCACTTTAAATCCCATATATATACATTATATCATATCGACTATATCATTAACCAAAATAGCATATATACAAGCCACACATTATGGTTAATTTCATCAAACAAAGAAACCTATACATGCCATTATAACTATGACTCAAAATCATCAAAATCTACCGATATAGCTGATGGATAGTGTGATAGATCTCCGACAAGTTTCCAAACTGAACAAGCTTCTGATTATCTAAAAACATAAGAGAAATAACACAAAGTAAGCATATAATGATTAGTAAGTTCATAATTCATAAACAAAGCTTACTATTTCAATATATATAAGCTTAAAAGCAATTTATGAGAGAATCTAACATAGCTTGGGACAAGTCTAAGCAACAAGAACCTTTCAAGTTAGATAACCACATAACTTAACAACTCATTTCAAAACATCATAGCTTTTATGCACATAACTTATAAGCATTCATACATTCATGAATATGGCTAATCATATTTAAAGCATCATCATTTCATACTTGTTTCATACTTTCACAGCATTACTTATCAAAATATTTGTCGATCCTTCCCTTTTGTATACCTGTTGAACCACTAGAATAATATTAGATACGTGAGAATCCCGCACACTATGTGCTAACATATGGTCGAAACCATCACTTTCTCTTATGTCATATAAATGCTATCTCTCGAGCCATAATTGGGTCTGCTCACACAAGCTGTCAGTCAGGACGTAGATATTCAGTGCTGCTCATACAAGCTGTCAAGTAACCGCAACACATGCCAAAAACTCAACCACCGATAGGATGTACAAAACCAGCACTCGAAACACGGTAACCCCTAATGACATGTCATTTGTATCCTATATATTCCTAAGGTGCAAACGGGATCCGAAAGTCGCTGAAACTTTGTTGGATTTTTTCGTATAGACATAATACCATATTATAACATAAGAGCATGTAAATCAAGCATAATACAACTTTAATTAAATGTACAAACTTACCTCGATCACAACCGAAGAAATACAATCGACTAATCCAACACTTTTTCTTTTCCCCGATCTAAATTCGTACGTTACTTTTCTTGATATGCATAGAAGGACTATGGTCGAACCTTGGAAGGTCTTTAATGGCTTCCTTAAGTACTAATTTTGGTTGAAGAAGAAAGAAAGAAAGATGATATCTTTCTTTTTACTTATTTTATTTTATGATATTTTATTAATTTACCAAATTAACCTTAATTAATAACCTTTAAAACCATTAAAAAGATGTCCATCTTTGTGCACTAATTATATTAATGGTCTAATTACCATTTAAAGCCACTCATATTTCAATTTCATGGCAATTTGACACTTTTTACTTATAGAACTCAAATTTGCACCTTATGCAATTTAGTCTTTTTTATTAAATTAAGCATGCTAACGATAAAATTTCTTAACGAAATTTTTACAGACACTACTAACATGCTGTAGACATTAAAATATTAATAAAATAATTATTTTGACATCAGATTTGTGGTCTCGAAACCACTATTTTGATGTCACTGAAAACAGGTTGTTACATTATATGTGAGGGATCAGACCTATAACGCCTTAGCATTGAAACATGACAAACATTATGGTTCATTTCAAGTTCCGAGGGTAGGGCTAACCTATAAGCCATGGGGCCAACTCTTCTAGTGATTTCATACGGCTCGATAAACCTCAGACTCAACTTCCCTTTTCTGCCAAAACGTAGTATATTTTTCCACGGAGAAACTTTTAAAAACACTCGATCGTCCACAGCAAACTCAATATCCTTTCGCTTTAAATCTGTGTAAGATTTCTGACAATCCCTCGCGGCTTTCAAGTTATTTTGGATAGTCCTAACTTTATCTTCAGCATCTCAAATTAAATCAACTCCTTCT
Organism: Gossypium turneri; assembly: GCA_008044935.1. Taxonomy (NCBI): domain Eukaryota; kingdom Viridiplantae; phylum Streptophyta; class Magnoliopsida; order Malvales; family Malvaceae; genus Gossypium; species Gossypium turneri. The sequence continues at coordinate 23,709,917 of CP032576.1, read as the reverse complement.
AGCTTCCTTTCACTCAACTCTGACCAACATAACGGGCTTCTACATTTACGCCCAAATAGTGCCTTATACGGTGCCATTTTTAAGCTCACTTGATAACTGTTATTGTAAGCAAATTCAACTAATGGCAAATACTTCTCCCAACTACTTTCAAACTCAACTATACAACATCGAAGCATGTCTTCTAAAATTTGAATTACTCGTTCAGTTTGACTGTCAATTTGTGGATGAAAAGTCGTACTAAACTATAATTTTGTACCCAATGCCTCGTGCAACTTGCTCCAAAGTCTTGAGGTAAACCTCAAATCACGATCTAAAATAATAGACAATGGAACACTATGTAATTTAACAATCTCATTAACATAGAATTTGGCTAGTTTTTCCAATTAATAATCCATTCGTACAGGTATGAAATGTGCAGATTTCGTTAGGCGATCTACAATAACCCAAATTGCATCTTTCTTTCTCGGCGTTAACGACGATCCTGTGATGAAATCCATTGTAACTTGGTCTCATTTCCACTCTAGAATCATGATCGATTTAATAACCCAAATGGGACTTGATGCTTAGCTTTTTCTTGTTGACACACCAGACATTTCGATACAAAATCAAAAATTTCTCCTTTCATTCCCGACCACCAATAAAACTATTTCAAATCAGCATATATCTTCAAACTTCCCGGATAAATAGAGTACAAACTACTATGAGCTTTTTTTAAGAATTTTTGTCTAAATTACAAATCATCAAGTACACAACCTTTTGCGAAAATATAAATTACCATCATAACGAATGTTAAATTCAGTATTCTGACCAGTTCAGGTTGCATTAACACTGGAGCTTCTGTCAGTAAACTCTTTGATTTATCGAAACTTTGCTGACACTTATCTAACCAAATGAAACAGGCATCATTTTGCAACAATTTCGTCAAAGGTGAAGTTATAATTTAAAAATTCTTTACAAAACGACGATAGTGCCCAGCTAACCCTAGAAAGCTTCGTCCCTCATATACATTTTGTGGGTTTTTCTAATTCAAAATAGCCAAAATTTTGCTCGAATCTACTCTTATACCATCTCTCAAGATTACATGACTGAGGAATCTAAATTCAGTAAGCCAAAATTCACATTTTTTAAATTTAGCATACAGTTTCTTATCTTGCAATGTTTGCAATACAATCTTCAAATGTTGAGCATGCTCGACTTCACTTTTAGAATAAATCAAAATGTTGTCAATAAAGGCAATAACGAATTGATTAAGATAGGGCTAAAAAACTCGATTCATTAAATCTATAAATGCTTCCGAAGCATTTTTCAACCCAAACGGCATAACCAAGAACTCATAATATCCATAGCGAGTTCTGAACGTTGTCCTTAGTATGTCGACATCTTTCAATGGTAACTAATAATAACCCGATCGAAGATCAATTTTTGAAAATACTAAAGCTTCTTTCAATTGATCAAAAAGGTCATTTATATGAGCTAACGGATACTTATTCTTTATAGTCATCTTGTTCAACTGCCAATAATCAATGCACAACCTCAATGACCCATATTTCTTTACAACAAATAGTACAGGTGCACCCCAAGGCGATACAATCGATCTAATAAAATCTATGTCTATTACTTCTTACAACTATGCTTTAAGTTCTTTAAGTTCAGTTGAAGCCATTCGATATGGTGTAATCGAGATTATAGCGATACCAGGAACTACTCTAATGACAAATTCAACCTCTCACTCTGGTGGCAAACCCGATAATTCTTCAGGGAAAGCATCTGAAAATTTACAAACTATCGATACTTGATCCACTTTCTTCTCTAACACTTTGGAATCCAAAATGACAGCCAAAAACGCTTCACAACCTTTCTGCACTAACTTATGTGCTTTCATTGCCAAGATTATATTTGAAACACCATTTAATCTACCAGACTCAATAGAAATCACTTCACCATTTGAACCTTTCAACTCAACTCTTTTCTGTCGAAAATTAACCATAGTATCATGCATATTTAACCAATCCATTTCTAAGATGACATCAAACTCATTGAAAGGTAACAATATTAAATCGGCAAGAAAGATATAGCCCTAAATTTTCAATGGACATTACTTGCAAACCAAATAACAATAACACTATGACCTAAGGGATTCGTGATTTTAACAACATAGTCGGTTGATTCTACATGTAAATTCTTTTCCGTCATTAACGTAGTGCAAATATATGAATGTGTCGACCCCGGGTCAATTAATGCATACACACTAACATTAAAGATAGAAAAAGTATCTATAATAATGTCAGGAGCCGAGGCCTCCTCTCATGCACGAATGGCGTAGGTTCTAGTAAGAGCCCTAGCTTTAGATTTGACCGCTGACTATTTAACCCCACCTCTATTGACTCTAGTTGAAGTGTTATTTCTAGGTCTTCTACCTTAGGTAGGAGTGGTCACCGATTTCTCATTATGCTCTTTAATAGACTCTTTGACACTCTTTTTTAAAATGGTCTGGAGATCCAAAAATAAAGCACGTCCCATCATTAACACTGCAAACACTAAGGTGAAACCATCCACATTGCTTGCACTCTGCTCTATTTGTATTCTTCACATTGCCCACACTAGCTACTGAAGGAGTCGGAACTTTCTTGCCATTTTGATTCGGTTGATCCCTTCCAGAAAACCCTAACAGAGCAGAAAACTTATTACTAGATTCCTTAATTTTCTTCTGTGGAGAATTTGAGAAAGGTTTAGATCCACAACGTTTATCGAATTCCCGCCTTTTTTCTTTGGTCTGTCTTTTACTTTCACAAATCTCTTCCATTTTCTGGGCTCTATCAGACAACACTACAAATTCACAGATCTCCAAAGCTTCTACTAACATTCTAATCTCATCTTTTAGTCCATCCTCAAAATGTACACACATATCTTCCTTGGTAGGAACTATCTCTCGAGCATATTTGCTAAGCTAAAGGAACTGTCTCTCATATTCTGCCACTGTTCTACTTCCTTACTTTAACTTAAGAAATTATTTCTTCTTCCATTTCAGATAGTGCTTGCTAACATACCTCTTTCGAAATTTAGACTTAAAGAAGTCCCAGTTGATTCTTTCTTTCTATACAACTGTCGTTAATGTGGACCACCATTGAAAAGCCTCCTCCTTTCACAATGATACCATTCACTGTAGACAATCTTCAGGGGAACATAACATTTCATCAAGCTCCCTTTGAATATGTTCTAGCCAATACTCAACCTTGGTTAGATCGTTTCTCACATTACCACAAAATTCAATGGCTCCACACTTTCTAACTTTATCTACAGTCACTCTATGAACATGTTGTTTACTCAAACCTTGAAGGTGAGAAGATTGAGGTTGTGGAACTGTGGAGTTTACCTTTAAGTACACATCGTACATGTCTGCATCACACAAAGAAAGGCATTAGGTGCTACCTCTCTCGACCCTTGCGGTCTAGGTTCGTTCCGCATACTTTCCTCATCAGTAGGTGGAATAAAACTCTCTATCTCATCAGAACTTGCTCGATTGGATCCCGTCAACTTCTTTTATTTATATACAAACATTTTAAAAATTATGAAAAGCTATTACACTATCATCGGATAGTCAAATAGCATGTATTTTTAAACTCTATACATGCTGCATTCGGACCAAGAACCGACTAAACCGGAGCTCTTATACTACTAAATGAAACACCCTTAACCCATATTTGTCGCCAAAATAAGGTTACAGAGCATTATCGTAAAAATGTAGCTTTAAAAACATATATTTCAATTCTCAACATAAACATATCAATCACCATTAATGTACATGCATAACGTCCCTTAATCGAGCCCTCGAGGCCCTAAAAACACTTTAGAAATGATTCGGGACTAAACCAGAAACATTTGGCACATTTAAGAAAAAATTAGAAAATTAAACTGAAGGGGTCACACGGCCGTGTGGTCAGGCCGTGCTACTCACACAGCTGAGACACACACCCGTGTCTCAAGCCGTGCAACAATCAAAATAAGAACACACGGACGTGTCCCAGCCCGTTTTCTTGCTCGTGTAACTCTCTGAGTTGGGCCACACGGCTAAGCCATATGCCCGTGTGCTAGGACGTATAACTTCTTGACTTGAATGCCTTTAAAACCAATAGGGAACACACGGTCGTGTCACATGGATGTGTGTCACACACAATTGAGACACACGTCCGTGTCTCAAGCCGTGTGGACATGAAATTGCCCAAATTCAAGCCATTTTCAACACCAACCTAAACAAGCACATACAAGCATTTTGTTCCCACATTCAAGGCATCAAAACATACCAATTCATATATTAAACAATCAAGTTTTTAGACCATAAATTCATCCAACCCGTATGCCAACACGACACCTCAAATGCTTTCAACCATATCTTATCTAAACATGTCAAAAACCTATCACAAATCAAGTATCATAACTCATGACTTACTAAGCTACTACACACCACCTAATTGAAGCATTCATGCACCAACACTTTACACCAAAAATATTTGTACATCTACTACATATAATTGTTCTAAAAAGGTTTACCTAGTTATGCACACAAATTCAAATGCCATTCACTATTAACAAGCATAAACATATCAACTTTTAATATTTACATATTCACCAAAATATCGTATTACTAAGGACCTTTCCTAATGCATGCCACTTTAACCAACTATAGCAAGAACCAAAATGACTACCGATATGATGATGACAGTGTGTGAGCTTCCGAATCAATCCCATCAAAGTAACGATTCCAAGAGTCGAACCAAAACAAATCAAACTAATAAGCACAAGAGAGCTTAGTAAGTCTGATAATAGATTCATTTGTTATCAACTATAATTTTCAATTGGAGGTTAACTTTTAATACACCGGCACAAAGCCTACAAGGCACAAAGTTTGAATAAAACTGGCATAAAGCCTGCTAGGCACAGAGCCTGAATAACACCGGCACAAAGCCTGCTAGGCACAAAGCCTGAATAACACCAGCACTGAGCTTGAATAACACCGCATAAAGCCAGCTAGGCACAGAGCCTAAATAACATTACACTTATTTTTATTTAAACATAGTTATTAATGGAATTCAAAAACTATTCACTGATGAGGTATTCAATTCAACTAAAAATAACCATATAACGAACTTACATGACTAGATTGAAGTAATTGCAAAACACATGAACTACTCCAAAATCTTCCCTTTTTCGCGATTGTCAATCCGTACATGATCTCAAACAAAATTTTTGTTCAATTGAGTGCTTTTAGATATCAATTTAATCCATAATTTATTTTTATGAAAAATTACTATTCCCCCTAGTGTTTTAACTTTTTACAATATAGTCCTTAGGCTTATAAATTGAAATCTAAATATTCTAATCCTCCATTCAAACTAACCAAGTTTATCAAGGACTTATATCACCTCAAAGAAGCTCTTATTTCATAAATTTAACACATATTTTACCATTTTTACAAATCAATCTCTAAATATAATTTTCTTTAAAATTCACTTTACAAAACTTGTTTATTCCTCAACAAAGATTCATTATCTAGCATTAAACATCAAAAATAATTTAAGAAGAATCATGGCATAACCCTCAATCTTTAACAGTTTTATGAATTGATCCCCAAGCTAGCTAGATTAAGCTACAAGATCCCAAAAACATAAAAATCATTAAAAACAAAATTCAAAATCATACCATGCAAGTGGATTAACCCTATCCGAATTCAAAGCTTCCTGTCCCATGGAAAAATCGATTCAAACAAGAAAAAACATAAGTTTAATTTTAACTTAAATTACCATTTTACCCTTTAAAAACTATCAAAATTTCAAATAAGCCTTGCCAAGAAAATGGTCTAATTACCATCTACGTCTTTTCAATTTAAAATTCTATAGCCATTTGACCCTTTTTTACCAATAGAACTCTACTTCTATTCTTTTTACAATTTAATCCTTTTTACTTAATTAATCATGAAGACATCAAATTTTCAAACCAAAATTTTAATAATTCCTTACTTAAATTCCATAGACATTAAAATAATAATAAAATACTAATTTACTCATCAGATTTGTGGTCCCGAAACCACTATTCTAATTTCACTAAAAATGGGTTGTTGCATCATATCTATCCAATTACCGTAAAACTTATTTGACACCTTCCCCATAAATGTTTCGCAAAGGTCCTTTCTATTGAGAACGATCGTTGACCCTATTACGACTAGCCCATCCAATTGTAAACCAAGTTGTAAAGCTACGCCTTCGAGTGTGATTGTACACTCACCACATAGAAGATGGAAAGTGTGTGTCTTGGGCCTCCATCTTTCCACAAACATACTGATAAGTGTAAGATCGAGTTTATAGACCTCGAGCATACGTGTAAGAGCCCGTTTTTAGTAAAATCAGAATAGTAGTTTTAGGACCACAAATCTGAAGTCAGAAAATTTATTTTATTATTATTTTATTTCCTCCAACATGATAGTAGTACCGCATAAAAATTTCGTTAAGAAATTTTACCGTTTACATGCTCAATTTGATAAAAAAAGGACTAAATCGCGTAAAGTGCAAAAGTTGAGTTCTAATAGCTAAAGGTATTAAATAGCTATAGAACCTTAAAGTGGAAGTCCTTATATGGTAATTAAACCATTAGAGTTGATAGTGGATTTTAATGGCTTGTCATTTGTGTAATTTTTAAAGTTTTTAAAGGTTAATTAAGTAATAATTGATAAATTAAAATAAAACCAAATTAAGTATCATCTTTCTTTTCACCATTTTTCAACTAAAACTAAAAGGGGAGAATATCCATGGAAGAAGCTTGATTCGACCAACCCTAGTTTGTCTATTTGTAAGTGATTTTTTAATCTATTTTTAATGATTTCTACATTTTCGGGATCGTTGTAGCTTAATCTAGCTAGTCCAGGAACTAATTTGTTAAATTGTTAAACTATTAGGGTTTTACCATTGATGCATGTACATGAGTTTTGAAGTTTTAGTTAAATTGTGAATATATGTTTTATTTTAAAATATGCATGAATTGTAAATTTGCTATATGTATACACTGTCGCATATCCAACGATGTATGACTACTAAGCCCCGTTTGAACCTTAGGAATTTGTAGGATACAAATGACATGTCATTAGGGTTTACATGATTTGGGTACTAGTCTTGAACGTCCTACCGATGGCTGAGGTCCTGCATGTGTTGTAAATACTCCACAGTTCGTGTCAGCAGCACCGTATAGCTACGTTCTAACCCACAGCTCATGTGAACATATCGATTTATAGGTCGTGAGAGCATACCAATTTACAGCTTGAGTGAGCATACTGATTCACAGCTCTTATGAGTATACATGTATATGAATTGATGGATTACAGTTATATGAGCTAGCACACTATGTGTGAGCTATCCCGAGTATCTAACAGTATTCTAAACGGTTCAACAGGCAATGTTCTGATACGAAATGATAAGAGTTCGATACGAACTATTACAGTTTACATGGAAATGTTGTTACATGGTATATGAAAACTTGAATTGGTTGATACATGTATTTGGAACTTGATCAATTGTTGTATTCATCCACGTTTATTAGCTTAAATATGTGTTTACATGGCTAACATGGTTGGTGAATATGTGCTTAAGCATTTGGCCAAATTGTGTTGGGATATGCTTGGTTTACTTACCTATTATATGACTAAATGGTAAGTAATATTCTATGTTATACAAACTTACTAAGCTTAAATGCTTACTCTGTGTTATTTTTCGTGTTTTATAGTGAATTAGAAGCTTGTTCGGGTTGAAAGCTTATCGGAGCTATATCACACTATCCATCAACTCTTTTGGTACTTTCGGTTGTTTAATTTTGGTTATAATGGCATGTATAGGTATTTTGACTAATGTTGCCCTATGTGTTTAATTGTTGAAATGGCCATTTGGTTGGCTTGAGTTGTGGGATTTTAGTGTTCTAATGAATTTAGTTTTGGCATGTAAATATTAGCCTTAATATGGTTGATGATTTGCTTAATGTGTTTGAAAGGTGAAATGATAGCTGAATGCGTATATTATATATGTCTTATAAATTATTGTAAATTGGTACTTTACTATGGAAGACACATATGTATATTGAGGCTAGTAATTGAGTAGTATATTTGGTATCATTTGGTAAGTTAATTCAATGGTTCGTATTGATGCAAATCTAGTTGGAAGTTAGTTGATCATTTTGACCAAAATGAGTACATGATTATGCATGTTTACATATTGCCATTTGAGGTGCCTAAGGGCATATTGGTTGTATGATATTATACCATATGTATATGACTTGTTCATGCATGATTTTGATGCCTTGATATGGCTTGTATATATGTGAAAAGTGCTTGTAGGTACATTCTAGTTTGGGTTAGAAAAAATGGCTTGTAAAATGGCCTATTTTCGTTCACACGGGTAGAGACACAGACGTGTGTCTAAGCCGTGCATGACACACAGCTAGGTGGCATGGCCATGTGTCCTCTGTAGCTTTCAAAGGGTTGCAAGTCAGGCTGTTACACGGCTTAGTACACGGCCTGTCACACAGGCGTGTGGGGTTACTTCGAAGGGTACACGATCTGGCACACGAGCATGTGGCTTGGCCATGTGACCCAAGTCAGTGAGTTACACGGGCATGAACACTGGTTGGGACACAGTCGTGTGTCCCTATTTTGAATGCCCACACAGCCGTGTGACCCTTACAATGTTGAAAATTTTCAATGTTCCTGAAAAATTCTCTGAGTTTCCAATTTAGTTTCGACTTGTTTCTAACGCATATTTAGGGCCTCGAGGGCTCATATAAGGGACAATATGTAAGTTTTTTACTTGGTTTTAATATGCTTATTGATATGATATGAACTGTTTATTATATGTGTTCGAATGATTTGAAAACTTCGGTAATACTTCGTAACCCTGTATAAATACTCCAAACACGATCATCTGCCTATTTATATCGATAAAAAAATATTTCAAATATTTTAAAAAATAAAATACTTTAAATTTAACTTAATTGATAATAACGAAATTCAAAATTTCGTCTTACCATTACCGCTTGAGCGGCGGAAATGTGCTTGTCATCGAAACGAATTAGAAAGTTTGTCATTTGTGATAACTTAATCGAAAAGAATAATATATGAAATAATTAAATAAAACTATAATAAAAATATTATTTTTGAACAAGCATATCAGAAAATTTAGAACAAAACTTGAGAGAATTGAGAGTTTAGAAGGAATTGATAATGTTGGATTTGAGTGAAAAAAAAATAAAAAAATGGCTTGGTATTTATAGGAAAAAATCTTACCGTTGTGCCCTTTAAAAATTTTACCATTGCCAATGTTCAAAAAACTTACCATTGGGGGAAAGGGACGTGCTTTCCTACTAGTTGTTCAGAAAGTATACTAGCTTTTTATATATCTGAAAACAACCTATTTCTTTAAATTTAAAAAAAAAAAACCTAAAAGATGAAATAATATTATCATATCTATGCAAACACAAACACAATGTTTTCGGTTACTTGCAATTCTAGTCAATTAGTCCTTCCAGGTAAAAGGACTATTTTATCTTATATTTATCCTCTATGAAATTCAAACGTCAAACCAATGATTAAGGTTTTTTATTTTATAATGTTAAACTTCTGCATAATTAATAAATGTTTTATCAACAGCGAAGAGATATAAAATAAATTAGATTATTTTAATCACCCATGATGTGAGTGAAATGGTTTTTTATAAACAATATATTTATAAAAATTTTATATTAAGACCAAGCAACACTTTAGTTGGATTGGCTAAAAATCCAAATTTCATTTGTCCTTTAATAAAATAAATTGCATGAATTATCAAAGAGAAATTTATTTTTTAAATGCAAATATAAGAGGCCTTGACTTTTCTTAAATCAGAAAATGAAGAATTTATTTTTAAAAAAAATTATTTACTTTTAATTTCAAAAACTAATGATAAAGAAAATGCCGATAATTCATTCTGCAAGAAATTTTCAACTTCAAAGTTAGAAAAATTAAAGGCAGAAAAGAATGGTTTTGAAAAGGATAGAAATGGGGGAGCCTCAACGGACCCATCTTGGACCCAGGCTTTGTGACGGGCCAATGGCAGTGTCCTCGAGGCGAGAGTGGCTGCTGCGTGGGCCTGTTTTCTCATAAAAGCTAATTAATCTGGGCAGCAACCGTGTCAAGCACTTAGCACTCCATATGACGGGTCCATTTGAGTGGCTGCTACTCCTTTTGAGTGGAAGCAAGGTCACCACATTTGATGGGGTTCCCCATATTTCTGCGGTTGGTTTAGAGTCACCTCAAAGCTTGGACCACTAATACTGCAACTAAGAGAAGCAGAGCCTAGGTTGAGGAACTCTCTTTTTTTTTTTTTCATGAACATTTAAATGATATAGAAAATATTAAATATTATATTTCACGTAATTTTTATCTACAAAACAATCTATCTTCCAACTATCACAGTGACCGTGAGATCATTTGAAGATACAATTTCTTGAGCGTCCCCTATATATTCCTCTTCTATGGCGCTCCGCAGGAAAGTATAAGTAGGTTTCGTAGGCATGGGGAGCGTGGGAGTTTCACTCTCGAGCAATAACACCACGGCCGCCATTGTTGGTCTATGCACTGCAGAATCTTGCACGCACAGCATCCCTATATGTATACATTTCAACACTTCATTTGGAGAGCATGTATCTCGAATGGAAGGATCCACCAAATCCATCGCTTTATCTTCACTCCAAAGACACCATGCCTGAAGCCAGTTCCCAATCAAATCAATATATATTTCAGCTTCAGCAGTAGCAGATAAGAACAAATGAATGCTTTTTCTTTTTAAACTTACATATGAGAGAAGACTAGTGTGGTCAGATGAGCGAAAGCTAGTATTCCTTTGGCCACTAACAATCTCTAACAATAATACCCCAAAGCTGTAAACATCTGATTTTACTGAAAAGAGGCCTTCCATTGCATATTCAGGAGACATATATCCACTGCATTTTAAGAAAAGAGGCGATTAGATATGTCTAAAGCTATTGAAATTGTTTGAGAGTTGGGCTTCCGGTTTTAACATGTAGCGATTGCTTACTATGTGCCAACTACTCGAACTGTATTTGCTTCATTTTGGTTACCGTGAAACATTCTGGCCATACCAAAGTCCGAAATTTTTGGATTCATTTCTGCGTCTAACAAAATGTTGCTGGCTTTTAAGTCTCTATGTATTATTCGGAGTCTTGAATCTCGATGGAGATAAAGAAGTCCTCTTGCGATGCCTTCGATAATGTCCAGGCGGGATCTCCAGCCTAGCTCTGCTTTCTTGGTTGCATCTGCCAGAAAGTTTATCAGGAAGCAACCGTTAGCACAATCAAACAACTACAAAGCCTAATAAATTATGACAGACAATTACAAAAAACACTAAACAAGGATAACAAGGAACATACCAAAAAGAAGATTGTCCAAACTTTTATTGGGCATATACTCATAAATCAGCAGCTTTTCTTCCCCTTGAATGGAGCAGCCCAATAGTCTAACAAGATTTCTATGTTGCAGTCTGGCAATCAAGATAATTTCAGTTTTGAACTCCTCTAAACCTTGCCCGGAGTTTCCTGAAAGCCTCTTCACTGCTATTTCTTTACCTCCAGGAAGCTCTCCCTAGGGATAAAAAAATAAACAGTAACCGTCATTACCTTCGATTCAATAACATTACACACATTTTTTTTTTTTTAACTAAACTAAAGAAGCTCACCTTGTATACAGCACCAAAACCTCCTTGCCCAAGTTTGTTTCCTTCATAAAAGTTCTTTGTTGCAGCAGCCACAACACCGAAATTAAAAATTGGTAACTCTGGCCCATTATCTTGATTCTCATCTTTAAGGATGTCAGACGGTCCTGAAAGATCTGCTGAAAATTCTTTTCTTTTGGACTTGGACACATCGAAAATTGCTACATCGTCGTCTTTGCAACATGGCATTGATGAAACTGCAGACAAACTGGAAATATAAATATCCTCTTTCCTTTTCTCTTCTTATTTTTCTTTGAGGGAGAAAAGTACTCACCTTTCACTTTCTTCTTGTATCTCCATAGTAGCCATAGAGATGCCACCAAGAAAGTTGCCACCACCACACAAATTATAACTATCACAAGATTGGATATCTTCCTCCCGCCATCTACAATTCAAGTGAGAAAAAGAAAGGTGTTAGTATATGTTGTACACATATCTGATATAGGTAAAGATCCTCTAGTAGCAGAGTCAAATTTGCTTCATATTTAGTCAGCTAATAGAGACAGAAGAATCAATGTTAAAACGAGTATATGGTCTTAGCCATTTTTGTTAACATCATTCAGCTCACTAGAAGCTTAGTTTGAAGTACCAATATCCCTAGAATTATGACACCATATCTGATATAGGTAAAGGGCAAGGTGTGGGAATCAAGAGGAAAAAATGCAGAAACTTTAGAACTACTCTATGATAAAAATGAGCTAGCTAAAAACTTCTAATGGACCATATCTTACCTAATTCAGAATGATGGAGGCGGTAGAAGAACAGGAAATTCCCAGCTTGCTGAAATTGCTGAAAATGCTGCATATCGATCAAGTCCCCTGTCCATACCATGCATCTAATCCCAGTAACAAATGCATATGCTTTACATTGACAATTTTCTAAGCATCTCTTTCCACAAGCCTCTGAGTTCTCCTCAGATGGCAACAAGGTTGCTAAATCAGGTAACTTGGTGCACTTGAGTTTCTTAAATCCATCTGGTTTACCATTTTCCCGAGATGTACGATTCGTGCTTTGGCATTGCAGTTGGATCTTACGTTCACACCCAGCTGACCAGTTCTCTTGATCCCACTGATTTTTAAACTTTGGTTTAAACCCTTCTAAACAATTACAGATTCGACGAGAATTTGAGCGGTCACAAGTCGCATAATTCCCACAATAATTATAAAGCTCACATTTATTATCAGGGTCAGGCTCTGATTGCAGAGGTAGCCACTTCTTCTTATCGTCATCCCACTTTAACTGCCGTTCTTTACCTTCCCAGGATATCACAAATCTAAATAAATCTTGGGTTGGCGGCTTGTATGTAATATACATGGTCCCAGTTTCATCAGGCAAAGAAATTTTGAAGCCGTGGAAGGAACTAACATTATTACTCATATAGGGAATCCCTATGAAGAACTGCAGATTCCATTGCCCACTTCTCCACCGCCTTCCCTCTTTACCCCATATCACTATCTGTTGTCCTCCATTAGGATCAACGCCCATGCTGTAGTTCCCTGGTGAAGGATCAGTGGCTGATTTCCATGATCTGTAAGGATTGGACACACCTATTTTTGAACTCACTGGAACTCTCATTCCTGGCAAAAATGTATCAGTTGGGTTACTGAAACTCTGCCATAAGGCAGTATTAGCATCACTATCATCAATGCTATCATTTCTTGATAGAACGAAATTTCCAGTATTATGGAGTCTTGCTGCGGTGTTGTTTGCCGAACTTGTAACTGGAGCTAACCAGACTAAATTGTTATTTCCATCGCGGAGTACTAATTTGCCATCAACTTCAATCCTCAAAACTCCATTTCTGTCTGATATTGGACTTTTTCTGTTGGCAACCCAAACAACTGCTTTCTGATCAAACGTGTACCATATCCCCACATATCTAGATGTGGAGTTTACAGGACTGAAAAATCCCAGTTGAAAATAATTATTTTCCGATTTCAAACTGTGGCCATCTCTTATTGTTTCGCCTTGCCTGATTGTATCATTAACCGCACGGCAAAACTGAGCAAAAGAAAACAGTAGAAAAGTTAATGAAGCCAGAAGAAGAAAAACTGGGTTTCTTTTATGAGTTCCCATATCATAGTCTAAGAAAATTTCAGAGACTAAGAAATGGAAAATGGTTGGGAATTAAGAAGAGAAAGATTTAAAGGGCAGACTTGTTGCAGTAAACGAAACCAGGAAGACAATTTGGACTTCTAAAACCTGCAAAAACCAAAACGAAGAACTTAGGAAGTTTCTTAAATGACACAAACACACGTTAAAGCTTACTTTAGGCAGGGAAATTTAATGACAAATCAGAGAACGCTGACTGATTAGGTGGTGGCTAATGAAATTTGAGCATTAGTTTCCACGTGCCTTTTACAAGCTCTGAACCTAAGGTGTTGAAATTGATCTTTACAGTGAAAATTCATCGACCTCAATATGTTTCACAGCCTACAAGCATTAAATTCATAGTAATATATAAATCATAATAATTTTTGGATTGAAGTATAAGTTTAAAATGGAATGAAGTTAACATTATAAGTTTAAAATGGAATGAAGTTAACATTCTTATTTTCACATTATATAACATTCTTATTTTCACATTATAAAACTGTTGCCAAATAACATGTTGCAGAAGCAATAATGACCCATCACCAACTTAATTGAGTTGAAGTTGATGAAACAAGTCCAATTATGAATAACAACTTTTAGCAACATTATTGTAGTATATATTGTTAATATTTACCCAAATTATAAAAAGAATTTCATTAACTGATGTTTTTAAGCAAATATTAAAATTTATTTAATTATAATTTTTAATGGCATATTACATTTTTATCAAATTAACTAATAAAGCAAATTTGTTTATAAGGTTGAATCTTTGAAACTTTGAGCTACATCATATGTAAATGTGTAGATTCTTTTTTAAATTTGTTTTAATTATTTAATTAATTTAAATTAAATTTTGATTCTAATAAAATAGTGGTAACCTAAAAAATAAATTATTTATATATTTTATAATTTTTATTTATACTAAACAGTTTATTATAGGCGCATGCATGTGGAAATCATATATTTAAAACACGGTGGTATGTTTAAAAATAATATATAATCAATAATACAAATATACAATTGATGGAGGTAATAAAATGTGCATATTAAAATGCAAATGTATATAAAAAAATTAGACTAAAGTTTTGGGTTAAGTTGTAAATTTGAGGTTTTACTAGTGCAATTGGCATGGGTTTAAATCTCATCATTTGTATTTTTTTTTAAATAAAAAGACTAAAATACCATCAAATAATACAATTTATTTTAATTATAGAAGGATCTTTTCATAATTTCCCTAACCAAGTTTGTTTCCGATTGACTTGTTACACTAACTCCATTAGGGGTTTAAATAATAATATAGATATAATTATCTATACTATTTATTAAGTCCTTATCTGAGTTGGTGTCACTCTCAATTGGTTCGCCAACTTGGTTAGAAAATTATGGAAATGTCTTTCCATAAATAAAAATGTTATATTATTCGAGGATATTTTAACATTTTCATTTTAACAAAAATTAATTAAAATATGCATATGATAGGATTTAAACCCACACCAATGAGATTACTGAAATCTAAAATTTACCACTAAACTAATGTTTCATTTTAATATATTTTATACATTTTTGTTTTAGTATACACAATTTATTATTTCCATTAGTTGTGTCTATATATTAAAATTTTGTTATTGAGTTGGTGTCACAAGTCAACTCAACACTAACTCATAATTGATGACAAAACGATGATAAATAAATGTAGTGCATTTAGTATTTGTTCATCTTATGTATTTATGTATTTAAATTTCGTTTTACTCATAATTTAATCTAATTTTTTATTTTAATATCGCACATATTTTATGTGTTGTTATGATTAATTAGTTTTAAACCATGCATTTCATTGTTTATTGTATGTAACTTTTAAACAGACATTTGTGTTTTAAATCTATGGTTTCTACACGCATACGTGTGTGATAGGATTTCTAATATTTTTTTAAACAACTATTACTACAATATGAAAATAACTTCCTAAACTTAAATCATGTACGTGCATATTTGTTAAGCCATAGGGTAATTGGGTATGAACGTAATTATTTTTAATTACCAATATAATTACTCTAATTCCCACACTCCCCTCTAAGGATTGAAAAATGTAATTGGGTTGATCCAATTACACTCAATTTAGCGCGGCTTACTAAATACAATGGTCATCCAAACATGCTACACTTGTACAATTACAAATAATTATAACTAAATTCAGTTATTAAATGGCTTTCCAAACTCACGTTAGATGATGGACTAGAAGTTTTTTTTTTTAATCCAGAACTACTTTCTAATTTGTGAAATAAAATTTTAATTAAATACCTTATAGTAAAAGAAACCTTTAAAATACCATGTGAAAAATAGTTAATTGTAGGGGTGAGCATTCAACCGAGTCGAGTTGAACTGAGTGAAAATATTTTAAGTTAATCGAGTTGACGAGTCCTATTTTATCATCCTAACTTGATTTGAAACTTTTTCGAGTGAGTAGAGTGAAATGAAATTCGAGTCAAGCCGAATCGAATCAAGTGAAATTGTTCGAGTTAAATTAAAAAATTAAACAATGTCAAATTAAAATCTTATTACAATATAACTAATTACATGTTAGAGCAAATAAATTTGAAACCATATATATACGAAAACATTTTTTTTTAAAAAAGAAGATATTTAGTACGATAAACTTGAATCATCAATGAACTTATTTAGGTTCCAAAATTATTATTTTAGAAAAAAATTAATTTTTTAATTTATATATTTTTTTAGATTTTTTTAAAAAATTTAGAATTTTTTAAGAATATAAATTTTGAACTTTTTATAAATATTTTGAATTTCTAAAAATTATTTTGAATTATTTTGTAATTTTTGTTGAAAGAGATCAATTTGTTCATTTTCAAAATTTGCAGGAACCAAAAGGGCATTTGCACAATCTATTATTTGAATTCTTCGAGTTACTCGAATTGTAAAATTCAGCTCAACTCGAACTTGAAACTCAAATTACTTATTCGAGTTGACTCGAATAAATCAATTTGGCTAACTCGAAATTCGAATTCTTTTCGATTTTTTAGAGTCGAATCAAAATTTACTCACCTAATTATTTACAAAATTAACTATGGACCAATGAGTTATTAATGATTTATGAAGCTGACAAAGTGGACTAAAATATTTTCCTAGTTGATTTAAAAGGTGGAAGGAAAAAATCGAAAAATACCAAATAAAATAAATTTGCCTTTGATCAGGAAAAAGAAAGTGAGAAAGAAAACGTGAGATGGTTAAAGTTTTGTCATGGGTTTAAATTATGTAATTTTGATTTTAATTCTAATACTGTATAAAAAAAACAAATAATTTTATATCTGAATGATAGCGGGAGAAAAATGAAAAAAAAAATTGTAAATGTTTAAAAGTATGTATTTTTAACATTGTTATTTACTTTGCTCTCATTTTTCAATTTTACTAAATAATAAATAAAAAAGTCATTAATCTTTTTATTTTTTTTATCAAGCAGACCAATAAAAATATATATAATTTAGGCCAAAAAAAATACTATATATATTTTATCTTTTTACTTTTCCAATCTCTCAATCTTCATTTTTTGTAATTCTCTTTAGACTCTACACTGTGTTATTCACTTTTTATTAGAGCTTCCATTCAATTCAATTTTACAACAATTTATTTGATTACTGAATAATTGAGTAGATTGGGTCTTTAGAAAAACAAAAGGAAGTTGACTAAGAATAGTAATTTGAGAAAACCAGCAAATTGGGGATTGGGGACCATTTTTATGTCATGGGTTTGAACTATTTCGAATGTCGTAGAACGTGGAAGAGAATCTGAGGACCCTTGTGGTCACCGGAGTCAACTCAGACGTTGGCTTCCCCGAAATTCCTGGTTGGGTGTTAATATTATAAACTAGAGGTTTAGTTAAATACATGCCAATATTAGTGATGATTAATGGAACAAGTCAATTAAAATTCATTGTTTTTGCCAACCAAGTCTTGTTGGTTAAAGAGAAAAGTTTATGCATGTGAGTTTTTTTGTTTCATATGTATATATCATATATGAGTTTTTCTTTTTCTTTTTTAATTCTATATTTATTGTATTTTTTATATTAATTTAATTTTATGTTATAATTGTCCGAATATTTATTTATGCTTATATAAACCCTCTCTATTTGTCATAATGAACTTTAAAAGGAAAAAAAAAAAAAAAAACAAGTAAGCAGAATCGAACTTTAGCTCTACGTTCAAAACTTGAGATAGGTTGATTTGTAATAATAGTGTTTGGACGGTTTTGATTCATGAGTTAAAAAACCGTAATTAATCCAACTAAATTGAATTTTATTTTATTTTATTTTATTTATAATTAATTTTAATCTTTATGATATAAAAATAAATATATTATATTTAAATTAATCAAAATAACTTAGTAATACTTTATGAAAATTTATATTTCAAAAAAAATTATTTTTTATTTTTTATTTACTTCAAAATTAATTTTTATAAATAATCATGAAAATAACTTTAAAACTTTATCAAATAATGTTCAAAAATCATAAAACAAAACCATTTTGTAAAATTAAAATAATCCAAAACTTAAAAATAATTTAAAAAAAAACAAAACTTCAATCAAACTGTCACGGATGGTTGGAAAATCCAAAAAAAAAAAAAAAAAAACCAAATTGAATCAAACTCAATCCTAATTTTTCCACCATCATAGTTATTAATAATTATTAAGAAATTATATAATAAATATTAATTAAATAATAAAAGAAATAATTACAAGAAAACTAAAAGCAAAGTATAAATATTAATTAGATTACTTATAAAATAATTTAATAACGGTCAAATTATATAAGAAGTTCTCTATATTATAATTTAATCATTTCAATCTTTCTACTTTGCAAACTATGCATTCTTTAATCTTGATATCAACTTTCTTTCATTAGTTTAGTCAAATAAGTACTTTTTTCAAAGTCATTTCAATCAAATAATTTGACGTGACTTGTATATCTTGACATTTTGTACAGTTGAACAAATTTTTACACTAATTTTTTTTAAAAAGATAAAAAAAAATTATGATGTATATGCTATACTATTACGTGGAATGTGCCTTGCATTTTGGATAAAAACAAAATTGATGTTGCCACAAGGAAGGGCCGACATCCTGACGATACGACACACGACGTCTTAGCGAGAAGAAATTGATGTCCCGGCAACGTGACATGTGACGTTCTGATGAGGCGATTCACGACGTCACGACATGGCGACGTGCTCCGCACTTAACCTGGTTTCTTCTCCTAATTAAACTCTGCTATCTTTTTCCAGTTGAATTCTAATAACTCTAGGGATATTTTAATCATATTAGTCCATGAATTTTAACATATAAATAAGGCGTTTAGCAAACATAGAGAGTTTAGATGAAACAAACACAACAAAAGAGAGTTTAATGGAATTTTGTGTTTTATCTAGAGAGTTTTATATTTTTGCGGGATTTAATGGCTTGTTTTGATTATTCTCCATCTTGTACTCTTCTTCGATTATTTGCTGTTTAGTGAAGTTTTCTTTACCTGTGATTTTTATCCTCTTTAGAGGAGTTTTTCCACATAAATATTGGTTTCCAATTTTCTCTATCTTCTCTTATTCGTTGCTTAATTCGGGTTTATCCCCAACACATCATATGTTTTGAACTAAAGGGATAATACAAATTTGGTCCTAAACTTGGCATTAGATTCATTTTGGTCTCTATACTTGAAAAATATAAAAATTTTGATGATGCGATACTCGAAGAATGTGCCATTTCATCATTTTAAAATTTAAAAATTATATAAAGTTTTAGGTAATGGCATAGTGCAATTCTAGAGTGTCACATACAATATTCTAATAACAGACCAATGGTGGAACCTTTTAAACGACTGGTTCCGATTCAATCAATTTGATTGATTCAATTCTAGACCAACAGTAATTAAATAAATAATTAAAATTCTTAAAAAATTCAAAAAATAAAAAATTATTAAACCAGTTTGATTGGTTCAATTAGTAGTTTATGTCCCAGTTTTCAATTTTTACTAATTTTGTGTAGGTTTTAATTCAATCCCTTTGTTTGAACTAGTACATAGGTCGATTCTTGGTCCGACCAGTTCGACCGACCAATCCAGTCCTATTCCAAGAACACCGATCATATCATCAAATCTTGATAGAATCCGAATTCATGGACCAAAATAGATCTAGTTGCCAAGTTCAAGTACCAAAAAAAAAAGTATAAGTATCAAAGTGGACTTAATTACCAAATTTAGTGGCCAAATATTATATTATCTCAAAAAATAATTCAACTTACTTCACAGAATTAATGAAAAAAACAAGTCACCCTCAAGATTGAAGATATTCATTTTAAAAAGTAAAGTACTAGGAAAAAAAATCAAATTATAGTAAAAGTATTAAATTCTTCAAAACTACATGGTACAAGATCCTTCAATAAATTTAACCTTTAATGATAGATGGAAATCCATGTAAGTATTCAAAAATCAAAATTAAGCAATTTTAAAAATCGATGAAAATTTATAAAAGTATTAAAAGAAAATCAGAACTAAGTAATTTTAAAAGTAATTAAGCAAATGGGTATTTGAGATAAATTAAGCAATTGGACAATCGAGGTGTATTAGTTGGACTAATCAGTTGTTCATTTGTACAGGAGTTCAAAAAGAGTATGGCATAAATAATTATTTAAAAGATCCGTAATAAATTCGTTTTTTAAGAAAAGGTCTTATCAGGATATGGAATGCTGAGTAGATCAGCAAACCTAGCATTTATCTTCTTCATTGAATGATTATTAAATCTGATTTTTGTTTAGACAAATAAAGAATTCAGCAATGAGTGATTCAGTGGTTGAGAAAATTTGTCCATTGTATTGTAATGCTCCTATCCCTTGTTGTATAAGCAAAGAAGCGACAAACTGCGCATGCTCCAAAAATATATATATTGTTAAATTTACAGCTTAACCACTTACAAAGAATTGTTGTAATTTAATTAAAAACAACATTTGGTTGGTTAGGAAAGATTAAATAACTTGTTTAACAGCTTGGAATTGTTGAAAAAAAATAGACTTAAGTTCTGCAACAGCTAAGAACTCGGTTTTCTATATATTTGTTGAATAATATATTAGGAATGTTCCCAGGGATACTTTGTATATGCCACGTTTCCAGCTCCCTTTCTTTTAGAAAATCATTATCAGAGGTCAAATTGAGTTTTGATCCTTCTATTAGGCTCATATTCGAGTTTTAATCTTTATATTTTAATTTCACTTAATTTAGTCATTTACTTTTATGATAGCATTTGTTAGTCCAAATGGTTAACATCCTTAGCTATTCCGATTAAAATGTTAAGGTGATTTTTTTTTTATAAACACATTTTTAACACAAGAAATACTATTTCAGCATAATAAGTTGAAATGAGTATTTTTTTAGAAAAAATTCGACCTCAACATCTTAACCAGAATAATTAAAGGTGTCAACTATTTGAAATAAATAATAATTTTATAAAAATAACTGAATCAAATTATGGTAAATTAAAGTATAGATCTAAATATTATATTTAAACATAATAGAGGAATCATAACCATAATTTGACTATAAAGAATTTATACCTAATTTAACCATTCATCATTTAATTTAATGAAATGTTGGATTTAAAAAAAATATTTTATTTACATTTTTTGAAGTAAATAAATAATTCCACTCATTATAATTAAAATTATATAAAAATTTAA
Source organism: Gossypium turneri (assembly GCA_008044935.1). Classification (NCBI taxonomy): domain Eukaryota; kingdom Viridiplantae; phylum Streptophyta; class Magnoliopsida; order Malvales; family Malvaceae; genus Gossypium; species Gossypium turneri. The sequence continues at coordinate 23,688,294 of CP032576.1, read as the reverse complement.
GCCGTGAAAAATAACAAACAAAACATTCTAGTAATATATAACGACAATACTAATTAAATAGGGGAGGCATCTATTTATACTTGTGTAACTAGAGTAATTTTACACCTTTTCATATCTATTTGTATAATTAATATTTTAACAATCTAATCGTTACATTTTATATTTTATTCATATGAATCATGCATGTCAAATTTGATGTAAAATAAAATTTTCTAACTATTTGTTTTATGCAAAAAAAAAAAAAAAACTTTCAATCATTCAATAATTATTAATATATATATATATATATATATATATATATAGTATTTTAGGTCAATATGATAGAAAATTCAGTTTGGTTTAAAAAATTTACATCCATGACAAGTACAATTATATCGATAAATTTGATAATTGGATTGCTAAAATATTAATTGTACAAAGAGATACGAAAGAGTGTAATAAATTTACATCAGTGTAAGTAGATTCATCCCTAATTAAATATTCAAATAAATTTTTATAAAATTGAAATTATTTTTAATTTAAAGCTTAAATCTTAAAACATTTATTATAATCAATTTGCTCATATTTTATTGACGAATAAAATAAAATAAAACTTCATCAAATAAAATAAAACTATCCCGGCAGACCATCCCTGTGGATGTCATGAGGCCTCTCCCACATAGTCTTATACCTTCACTCCCTCTTGGAGTATTATCATATGATGCCATGGCCATGAACTTTCCATAAATTTATTCTGTGATCTACCAGTTTGGTTAGCAATATATCTATCCTACCAGAAGCTACACAATAAATCTCCATTTTCACAGTGATCTGCTTGTCCAGTTAGCAATATATCTACCCTACAAGAGGCTACACGATATATCTCCTCTTCACATTTATTCATATCACTGAATCGCCTATACTAGACTCGTACCATAGTAAAAGTCATTTTACTTAGACTTTGACCGTACTCACATGTAACACTAATTACTATCACCCACACATTCTAGAGATGACGTACCAACTCTATAACAAAAAAGATACTTATCATGCCACTTCATATTCAAACAACTATCAATACTCTTCTTTTACATCTACACAAATATTTTCTCAAGCAGACATACCTATTTACAGAGGCATCAACCATTTATTCGAATTAAAATGATATATAGAAGTCAGTTCTAGAGACTCACCTTTACCTTGACTCAAAACACTTGTTTCAATCATCCTTCCCAATCCAGTAGCAACCACTGCTCAAAAGATCATAGAACCTCTATTAAAACCTTATTTACTGATAGGTTACTAACATTTCATCTATACACGACCCCCACATAGGGTCTTCCACTTAAAACATACTGTTCTTACATCTTTTACACATCCCTACTCTTTACTATCATAACATGCAGAGCTATCGAACTTACCAGGAGGTTGAATCATTCACTAATTTACGAACCTTAGCTTTAGCTAAACAAAGAAAAATAAGAGAGCGTTTAGAATGAAAAGAAGTAATCAGAATGCAATCAGAAAAGAAAAACCATCTAAGTGCACCCCTTCACCATATATATATACTCCCAATACCTTATAATGGATTTTGAAAACTGGCAATATTAACTAAATTTGTGCCCCGATTTTCTTACCAAATCCAGGGTTAGGTAAAAGAAAATCTAGCAAAAATCTATGTTACTATTCAATCAGTCATGGGGAGGGTGAAATCAAACCAATTGTGTAACACCTCTAACTTGTCTCCATAGTCGAATTAGGGTTACGAAGTTTACCAATCAATCGTAAAATATTTAACAGTATAACATTCAATAATTTAATCTCATTCAAAATATATCAAACACAATCACTTAGTCCCTAAATCGAGCCGTCGAAGCCTTAAAAATAACTTATAAGTGATCTAGGACTGAATTGAATCAAATCAGAAGTTTTAAGAAAAAGTTGAAAATTTTCCAAAATAGAGGACACATAGCCGTGCGGAATGCCCCTAGGCCGTGTAACTTTCGAAGTAAGGGCATACGGTCGTGTCTCAACCCGTGTTCCTACCCGTGTAACTCACTAAATTGGGTCATACAGTCGTGTCACAAGCCGTGTATCAAATCGTGTTAACTCTCTGACTTGTGACACACGGCCATGTCACAGGTGATGTGCTAGGCCATTTAACTCATTGAGTTAAAACGCACAACCGTGCCTCAATCCATGTGTGGCACATGGCCAAGTGACACTGGCGTGTCCCAAGTCATGTGCACCTAGATGAACTTTAAAAGACAAGTTTACCATTTCAAGCTTACTTGGATCCAAGTAACCCATTTATTAGCTATTAAACCTATTCAAAATGACATTATACAAGCTTAAAACATGCTAAATCAACCATCCTAAGTGCCTAACCAATGTATCCTCATTGGTACCACAAGTATACACAATTACATCAATATGAATCATCAATCACAACTTATTAGTTCACATAACTTAACACCTAAACAATATGCCTATCATAGGCACCTCAAATCACAACATCTCAATATAACACATGCTAAAAACTTGTACTAAAAAAACATCTTACCTCATTCTCATATATCATATAACTTAACTATTTGCACTTAAGATCACTATTTAATGATTTATATACCAAAACAATAGTAATGTCAAACAAGCCTATTACATGCCATATAATCCCAAAATAAACGTTCCAAAAACTACTGAAAATAGGTTGATAGTGTGACTTGAGTGCTAATCTGACTGGCCAATTTTCAAAAGTATCTACAAGAATAGAAAATAACAAAAATAAGCTCATTGTACCTTAGTAAGTTCGACATACAAAAACGAAAAATCTTACTGAAGTAAATACAATAAATCATTCAATAATAACTAAATTACATGTGTTTCGACAATGTTAACTGATGAATTTCACAATTCAAAGAAAGATTAAAATAATACTATCTGAGAACATATATATATATATCCACAATAGATTCAATTATCGATATCATTTATGTATCGAACCATTCAAAGTCATTATAAGTATAATACCATAGTTTATGATCTGGTGAACGACTTACAGATACGAACACAGTATTCCATCCGAAAGTACACCAAATGCTCGTAAGAGCTCATCCACCCAATAAAATGCCAAATGCTCTGAAGAGGTAGTCTAACTGAAATCACGCTAAAGGCTCATAAGTGCTAATCCACTCAATAACAGGCCAATTGCTCCAAAGAGCTGGTCCAATCGAAAACACATTAAAACAAGGAGTATAACACGAGAGTTCGCAACAAATGCTAAACCTCAGCCTACTCGGGAAAGATATATATATATCACACCACATCAATCTCCACTTCGATCCCCACATAACACATTGTCATTCGATTGTACTCTATCTCGCGTTCATCCAATACAAGTATTAAAATTCAATAATATTTCTCAACAAATTTATATCAAAAATAAAACAATTATACCTATTATCTCATATTATATCATAAAAAATTTCAATAGATGTTAAATCATAAACCGTACGAATTTACCTGGACTGAATTGTAGTAGTTGCAGAAGTTTAGGGACTAATTTGTAATTTTCCTTTTTCACATATATCAACATGTTCTTGATTTAGAATGTAAAATTTCTCAATTATTAACTTACATTTCACATGTGTGACAATATTAATTCATGTTTGTTGTGAATAAGTTTGAGGTTTAATAGACCATTTTTATGATTAGATTTTGCATAATTGAATGGAGTTTCATGCAATCCTAGAAATAAGATGACATAAATGTACCGAATTAGATTCAAATCTAATAGGGGGATCCATTGAGTGAATTGATGCAATAATAAGGGTTTTAATTAGAAAGAAATTTCAATTAATCAACCTAGACTTAGTTGCTCTTATGCTTGAAAGAGATATTAGCACAAATTATGGATTTCTATGGATCAAAGAAACTAAGAAACAAAATTGAATAAATTAGATTGAAACTTATTGTAACGCCCCTAAACCCATATCCGTCACCAGATTAGGGTTGTGGAACATTACAACACAATTAGAACAATTAAACATACAATTCATATATAATTATAAAGATATTATAATCCAATCATTTACATGCGTATCATCCCTAAATCGAGCTTTGAGACCTTAAAGATACCTTAGAAACATTTTAGGACCAATTTGAAATCATTTGGAAGGTTTAAGAAAAAATTACAAAATTTTGACTACAGGGTCCATATGGCCGTGTGGTTCACATGGCTAAGACACACGCCCGTGTCTCTGGCAGTGTGACTTTCGAAATAGGGACACATGGTCGTGCCCCAGCCCGTGTAACTCTCTGACTTAGGTCACACAGCCAAGCCACACGCTCGTGTGCCAGGCCGTGTGTTAGGCCATGTAACTGCCTGATTTGCATGCAAAGGAACCTACAAGGGACACACGACCTATTCACACCCTAGGTACATGCCAACCTTACAAAAGAAAACATCACCAACATTGAGTACATGATTCTTACAGGATGCCGAGTCCGAGCCTACTATTTATCTAACCTGCAAACATGGAAACTGATTATATTTAATAAATTTCATTCATAAAACTAACCACAAGATTAACCAAATCATATGAGGTCATATCTCAACCAAATAAAAGTTTTGATTCTTCTTTAATAATACCTATAACCAACTCTTTCGATAATTCATAAAACCTCGCCGTGTGGTCTATTAGTTACATGGCACCTGGTGCCTAGTGGATAAACCGTAGAAGAGTCTACGCCCAACGCTAGTCGGATTAGCTGAAGATATTGAATGTGAGCCCAACTCTAGTTGGGTAAACCAACGATGTTTGCCCTCAGCGCTAGTCGATTATACCGATGATTGTGTGCCTAGCACTAGTTAGACAAACTGACAAAAGTTGCGCCTAGCGCTAGTCGAATATATCGAAAAAATCCATAGTGAGCCCAACTTTAGTTGGATAAACCAATGATATTTACGCCTAACGCTAGTCAGTTATACCGACGATTGTGTGCCCAGCACTAGTTAGACAATCTAACAAAAGTTGCGCCCAGCGGTAGTTGAATATATTGACAAAATCCATAGTGAGCCCAGCTCTAGTTAGATAAACCAACGATGTTTGTTTAATTATTTATTCCACAATTTCCTCATTCATTTCCTTACATCCGAATTCAATGAAACACATACAATTGTATATCAAGTACTAGTTTAACATTGATTAATTAAATGATAAATAGAAAAGTTAAGTTCAAGTCTATGCCAGAATTACACTTGTAAATAATTATTTAGTAGCTTTCTCTTTTCCACGATTGGCAACGAAATCTCTCGTTTCTCGATCTAGAAATATTAATTTAATTCAATCAATTACTGAATAATCATAGTTACACATTTAACCATTAACATTTGGTATTCAATCAACTTAGTCCTTGCCACAAATATAACCAGACATCCAATGTCTACAATAATTTCCTCATCCCACCGAATATATTTATATACATAGCTATCTAATTCCCAAACGGTCCTTATACTCTTGAAGTTTATCACTCAATACCATGCCATCTAGAATTTAACAGCTGCTACATCCCTAACAATCAATTCCATTTAAACTCATCATACAATTAAATTAAAGTGACAATTGAAATTAACATCCCTTCTTCATTTAATTATTTTTTCCAGCTCGTAAACATCCAAAGAAAAGTAGCCCTTGCATGCCAAAATTCTCCCAACAACATCAAGCTCAATCTCATTATTCAATATATCACTAATGTACAAATAATAAGATTATCCTTAACAAGTTTTTCCATAAAGTATCCATGCATTAAAGTTCACCATTAAATCCAAAATAAAATTTAAACTTCATTTATGGCATTATCCACTACTTCCAAAAATTCTATATTCTATCATATGGATTAGCTAAATTAATCTATTCCCAACTCAAAAATATAATCAAAATGAAAATCCCTTTGAGAAATAATTACGTGCATTCAAATATAGTAAAGGAAATAACCAAGCTTTTCCCCTTAAACCTTCAACGGTTTTTGGCAGCAACAAGAAAGAAGAAAAACATCCCTCTTCACTCACCTTCTTTTCTTTATTTGATTTCCTATCTCATTATTAACATTTTCTTTTGATATATTAATTTCCTTTACATATTATAATTATTAATATTATAACATATATATATTATTCTCATACTCATCCACTAATAAAACCCATTTAAATAATGGTTTATTTTATTGCTAAGTCCTTTGATATTTATCCTCTTTATAAATTTAGTATTCATTCCCACTTTTATCACCTATTTGATTTAATCCCCTTAATTAAACACTTGCTACTTAAAATTATCTAATTATCAAACAATTCCCTTTCATGACAACTTAAATAAAGTATTAATTAAAAATAATTAAGGCCCCGATTCATGGATAGGGTCCTGGAAGTACGTTTCTCGACACTCCTGACCTTCGATTTATTACACTTATAGATAAAGTCTAGGTGGAATTTTACCTAGGTATTGTTTTGTCACTTGATTGATATTTGATTTTTTTTTTGTTTTATTTCTTTGACGCATTCATTAATTAATTTAGTTAGTTAATTTTAGTTTTAATCAATTATTTGAATTATTAGGTTAAATAATAAAAAGACGATAAATACGTAGTCCTCAAGGGAACGATATTTGTGCTCACCATAGCTATACTATTAATTAATAGTTGCACCTGCCTTAGTTAAATTTTTAGTTAGTTTAGTGGACATCAAGTTTTTCGCGCCATTGTCGAGGACTAAAATATTTGGAAAACCTTAGTTCTATTAATTTAACTATTTTTATTTTTATTTTTAATTTAATTTTGAGATTTTGATTAGTTTTTATTTGGTTTTTTACAGGTTCTTTTGGTTTATAACTAAAGGCAACCCAATGGAATGGATAATTTTTTTTATTGTGAGATTGAAAGAACTATTTGCAAAAATTGAAAAGAGGTTAGAGACGTAAGGCAAGACCAACATCAAATTGTCATAGATAATCAAGAGAAAGAAGACGTTATTGAAGGAATGAATCCTCATCAATTGACTATGTATGATTACGCCAAGCCAACTTTGACTGGGGCTGAGTCTAATATCATTAGATAAACTATTGTTGCAAATAATTTTGAGATCAAGTAGAATACAATTCAAATAGCACAACAATATGTTCAGTTTGATGGGTTACAAGATGAAGATCCAAACACGTATTTAGTAAATTTTTTAGAGATTTGTGATACTTTCAAGATCAATGGTGTTTCTGATGATGACATATGCCTAAGGCTGTTCCCATTCTCTTTAAAGAACATAGTGAAACAATGGTTGAAATCACTTCCATGGGGTTCCATCACTACTTCGGCTCAGATGATAGGGAAGTTCTTATTAAACTATTTTCGACCAGCTAAGACTACCAAGTTGAGGAATGATATCTCTTCTTTGGTCAAATTGAGTTTGAGACACCTTATGACACAAGGGGGAGATTTAAGGATCGGTTAAAAGGTGCCGTCATTATGGTTTACCTTTGTGGCTACAAGTTCAAACCTTCTAAAATGGTTTAAATCCCTCAACTAGGCAAATGATCGATGCAACAGTTGGGGGAACACTGAATAACAAAACACCTAAAGCAGCCCAAGAGTTTATTGAAGAGATGACAATGAATAATTATTAGTGACAAGTTACAAGAGTAAAGACTGCCAAGGTAGCTGGTGTTTTTGATATAAATGTAGTTGCTATGTTGGCAAGTCTGGTTGAAGATCTTGGTAGAAAAATAGATGGTTTGAGTTTAGGGAAGCAGATGACTTCTGTGATGTAGCTGGAGTGGGTATGATTAATGAGGAATGCCTACCAATCTAACATAGAGCATGAGCAAGTTGAGTTTATAGGTAATAATTTCAGACCTCAGAATAAACCTTATGGCCATACCTATAACATAGGATGGAGGAATCTTCCACACTTCTCCTGGGGTGGTCAAGGGAATCAGATATCACAACCCCTATAGGTTTTAGTAGCCTCACCAATAATAGAAGAATTTAAGCCTCAAAGAGATGTTTGTGAAATTTATTTTAGTTTCCAAAAGTAGATTTCAAAACATTGAATTAGATTTAAAGAGTCAACAGGCATCTATTCAGGGTCTCAAGAATCAAATTGGTCAATTTGTTAAATTGGTTTTAGAGAGACTACAAGGCAGTTTAACTAGTAACATTGAAACCAACCTAAAGAGCAAGTCAACACAATTACTTTGAGAAATGGAAAGGTGTTAGTTGAGCTTGAAGAGAAGCTGAAAGAAGAAGTTATTGAGAAAAATGATGGGGTTGAGGATAGCAAGAAAAGGAAAATATAGTGCTTGGAGAATACAAACCACTAATCTCATACCCAACAAATTTGAAGAAAGACCACATGGATGAAAAATTTGGTAAATTTCTTGAACTTTTTAAACAATTGCATATTAACTTACCTTTTGTTGAAGCTCTTTCGCAGATGCCCAAGTATGCCAAATTTTTAAAGGAGCTTTTGACAAATAAAAGGAAATTAGAGTAGCTATCCACTGTGGAACTTAAGGAAGAATGTTTAGCCATTCCCCAGAACAAACTACCTACTGAGCTTAAGGATTTAGGGAGTTTTACTATCCCTTGTTTTATTGGTAGTTTATCTGTTGAAAAAGCTTTAGCTGATTTAGGTGCTAACATCAATTTAATGCCTTATAAAATGCTTAACAAACTTAGTCTAGGGGAACCAAAACCTACTATGATGAGCATTCAACTAGCTGACAGATCAATAAGTATCCTAAGGTATTATTGAGGATCTTCTTGTTGAAGTAGATAAATTTATATTCCCTATTGACTTTATGATACTTGACATGGACGAGGATGTTGAGGCACCTTTGATTTTAGGCCGACCATTTTTAGCCATTGCTAGAGCTGTTATTGATGTTGGTAAAGGTAAAGTTGTGCATAGGATAGGTGATGAAGAGGTTACTCTTCAAAAATGTGATGTTATAAGAGATTATAGTGAGCAATATATTACTTTTTATTCTATTAATTCTATTGATCATGTAGCTCAACATTCTTTTTAGGAAATTACTCATGAAGACATATTGGAACTGTATCCTGTTTAAGGTGATTGATGTCAAAAGATAGGTGAAGAAGAAATGTTGCAGCCTAATAAGCTAGATGAATGGCAAGCAAATGCTTATGAAAACTTAAGAATGTACAAGGAAGTAACAAAGTAATGCCATAATGCTCATTTAAAGAGGACAAAATAACTTATAACTAGAGACAAGTGCTACTTGTCACACCTAGTTTTCACTGTAAGTCCCGAATTTAAAAGAGAGTTGGGAGTTAATTAAGTAAAATGGTAAGTTGGCGGGCTCTACTGGAAAACATTAGAAATTTTGTGGCTAGTTGGTATTTAGTTAAGTTTCAATTTTGGTTCGGTTAGGTTGGAACTGACTGGTCCCTTAGTGAAAGACAAAATGATTGTCGATGGATGACTTATTTGGGGCTTTGGTGGTCGTGCATGAAGGTTTATATATGTAGGAAGCCTTAACCAGCTAGGGGAAATTCTTTTAAATTCTTATTATAATTTTTTTCTCATCTGCATTGTCTTTTTCAGTTTCTCCGAAGAAGAGGAGATTAAAAGAGTGCTGCATGGGGCGGTGATCGTGGGATTTGAAGTTTGAAAGTAGAGAATCTAAGGAACTGAAAAGCCTTTCTATATTCCTATATCTGTGGAATTTGGAAAAGAAAAGTAAGATTTCTGAAATCTTTAATAAAGCTTTTGCATAAGATTGGGTTTTAGTTAATTTCCCATTGTTTAATTGGTGTTTGAGATGTTATGCCTAGCTACCAAGACAAGGAGGCTCTGATATTTGGAAAAGCTAGGCTGACAAGGATGAAGGAGTTCAAGTGAGTTTTTGTACCCTACCTATGGGTGGCTATTGATAATGTACTCCTTGTGTGATCTGTGTCTGTGTCTGTTCTGAATTTGTTTGAATTCATGGTCATGTATGAAAATGGTGAATGAATATTCTATGAATGCATAACACTGTGTAAGTATATGTACGCTTGAAAGAATGAATACTGGATGTCAATTGATTTTGAATTGACATATTGATAAATGGCGTACCGTGTTATAGTAATAAATACTTTGTTTTGTGTGAGATGCATGTTTATATTATATGTGGAGTAAGTAGGGAATTACCTTGACAGTGTCACACCTTAAAATTGGTCCTAGAAGCTTCGAGGGTAAAATAGGGATTTTAGCTCTAATGAGCTTGGGAATTTCATTAGAATAATATTCAGAAATGTTTTTATCTATGAAATTTTGGAAATTAAAACAATTTTTGAAAATAATGTTCAAAAGACTTTCAATTTTGAAATAAGGACTGATTTGTAAAAAGGTCTAAATTATTATTTTTTAAAAGGCAATTAAACCAAATTTTAATTTTCACCCTATTTCCCCCTTCATCTTTATAAAATCCAGATTAGTCTTTTCTCCATATTCTTGTTCTACTGTCCATTGCATTCCAAAGCTCCTCTTATTCAATTTTGATTCTCAAACTTAATTCCTTAGATTTCTATCATTTCCCAAGTCATAAATCTCCATAGTTTTGCAAGAAAACAAAATCCAAGAACATCATAGATTTCTCCATTGTTGAATTTTTGGGTTTTTTGGGTTTTTGAATCAAACATTCGATTTTTCATCAACTAAGATAACGATTCGGTTCCTTATAAGTTTTTTATTTTATTTGATCCTTTAAATTGATTTTTTAGCCGTTAAATCGCATGTTTTAAATAAAAGCCAAAAATTGGGTTGTTACTGGTGGATTTCGATAGTTTGGGTAAAACCATGGTTGGAAAGTGCTTTTCAATTAGTTTTGACATGATTAGAAGATTTCTAAACTTACTTTAAAGTTTTGTTGAAGATTTCCCATGTTTTAATGAATTTTCGTGAAAATTTCCATAAATATGTCAAAAATTTCAATGCCATATATTGGGTAGTTTTGAGTACTTTAAAGGTTGAGAATCAGTTTTAGGTGAATAATTAGATGAAAAAAATTATTTTTAGGTAAAAGGATTACGTATAGACCGAGATAATTGAATTTCAAGTTTGCTATGTCGAAGGTTTCGATTATAAGAGAATTTAGCTTAGGCTTGTGTTTTGATTGTTTGAAGTGAGTCTTTAGCTGATTGTTGACTGTGTTGTTGTGTGATTTACCTTTTTGAAGAGTTGGAATAGTTACGACCTTCAACGAGTAAGGATAAAGGCAAGGAATAGCTAGTTTAAACTTTTGGTGAATAGGCAAAAACGCGAACGGTGAGTGTTTGGAATCACTACTTGTAGACATGATTCATAGTGTTAATTGGGAGCTTACGAGTAACCTAAACCCCTATCCAAAGTTTCGAGCATAAGCTTTCTATTTCCCTTGTTTTATTTTGGAAATTATGTGATTATGTGAATAATTGTGGATTGATTATTATGATATGATATTGTGATATGAGACATAGGTGATGACTATTGTGAATTGTGTTGTATTGTGGGCATGATATACATGCCAAATGACAATGATAATGATATGTTAATAATGTAAATATGTAGAGAAAACGAGCAAAATTTCGGTAAGTATATATGTGTTGAATTGTGGAATGTGATATTATTATGATAAGTAATATGTGAGAATACTTGTATGTGATATATGATGTATTGATTTTAATGCACACATATGTGGTGGGATATGTGATGGCTCAATAAGCATTATTGTGGCACATAAAGTGCAATTAAATGTGAATCTGATAAGCATGCATTGTGTACAAGTTGTGATTTAAATTAATGAATATGAACAAAGATGATGTACATTAAATAAATAATTAAAAATGTGTAATTGTGGATATTTTGGCTTTGTGATCTCCTGAAACTGTTGGGTATAGTTGGCATGCTATAGGATTGTAAGTAATCACCTATATGTATTGTGTTTTTAGGCATTGAGGCCCTAGGACTTGTTTGGTGTGTTGGAGAATGTTAGCTTTATGCTTCACTTTTTGGGATATGTTTGAGAGTCAAATAGTGTGTTGGAGATCCATGTATCCGATGTGTGGTGATAGAGCCCACTTTTATGTTTCATAGCCTCAAGTGCCAAATTATCATTTAAATGTGATCTTATATATTGTAATAATATGCTAAATGAGTTGATTTAAGTTTCGTGAAAATGTTAGTATGTTCTCATAGTAAATTGCGTATGTAATTGTAGTTTGGGTCGTTTTCATTTAACTTGTGAATGCATGTGAATATATATATGCTAGACTTGTGATTTATTAAATCATGTATATGTTATTTAGTCTTGATGAATTATTGTAAAATGAACTATTTGTATGTAAGCTGAGTGTAGTTTTATGTGACAATATCTGCTAGATTTATGATTTTATGAAGCGTGAATATGTTATTGTCACTTGGTTAGAATATGGTCGTGAACGTGTTGTAGTACACTCTTGTTTAACCTCTGATATTGTGTAAATTTTATGGTTACTTCGACATTCACTGAGCTTGTTTAAGCTCACCTACTCTATCTAACCATTGCAAATATTCAACGTTTGCAGCGTGAGTAGTGCGGGGACACCAAGGAAGTGATCCAACTTAGGCTTTAGTATTTGTGTAGGTGATATTAATATTATATTTTGAACTGTAGGGATAAGGCAATGTGGTTAGACTTTGATAGATTATTATTGTGGTCCTCATGGTATTTTATGGGTTTATTTTTCTAGCACTTTTGATGTATGTTATAATTATTTCATCGGTTTTGTTTTGGTTCGAATATTTGCTATGTTGAAGTGCCATGAATTGTATGTATGGTCAACTGATGTTGAATAATGTGGTAGAATTGTTCCATGAACTTTGCCATAATGTTTTGAATACTTTCATAACTTATTTGTTCTTAGAATTTATGGATAATGTTTTGGTGATTACCGATGTCCACGAAACCAATTAAAATTACGACAAAGGCAAGTGCACCTATCGATAAATAGTATAGCTATGGTGAGCAAGATATCATTCCCATGAAGACTAAAAGCACTAGTAATTACCTTATTTTTATTATTTAACCGACAAATTGGAATGATTGATTAAAACTAAAATTAGCTAAATTAATTAACTAAGAACACGATAAAGAACAAATCAGGAAAATAATTGATTAATAACTAGAGAGCGAAACAATACCCAGGAAAGAATCCACCTAGACTGCATCTGTCATTATCAATATGAATTAAACATTTTATTCATTTAATATCTTGATCCGTAGAAATCCCTAAATTATGCTAATATCTCTCTTCAAGACTAAGAGTACCTAACTCTAGGTTGGTTAATTGAAATTTCTTTCTAATTAAAACCCCTATTATTGCATGAACTCGATCTATGGATTCCCCTATTAGATTTGACTCTAATCCTATAGATTTATGTCATCCTATTTCTAAGATTGCATGCAACTCCATTCAATTATGCTAGATCTACTCTTAAACAGGGTCTATTCCTCCTCTAAATTAAGCACATCAAACATGAATTAATAATCCATGAATATAAAATCAAGAATTACACACATATAACTGAGAACAAGATTCAAGTATTTATTGTGTAAAATAGAAATAAAAAGACAGAATTCATCATAAGGTTAATCTCTTCCAGGTATTTAGAAAATTAGTTCATAACCGCAAATAAAAATATATCAAGGACAGTATAACCATAGAAATAGAGATCAAAATGAGATCTTCAATGTTGGTGGAAATCTACTTCAAAGTAGGCTTCAATGGTGTTTTTCGAGTGCTTTTCTTCAATTTTCTCTAACGACTCCCACTTCTTTTCCTATATTTGGTATATATAGGTCTTATAATGCCCAAAAAAACCTAAAAATTCATTTTTTCCGCGTATTTTGAGTGCGAATCGTGAAATCCACAAGGTTTGGCACATGGCTGTGTGGCAGCCCATGTGCCTCACATGGCCGTGTGTCCAGCCTATGTTGGAAAGGCCAATCCTGTGTGCCTCCTGAAATCTGCTCCAATTGTCTGATTTTTGCTCCGTTTTCGTTCGTTTTACTCCAAATGCTCTCGTAAGTATAGAAACATGAATTTAAAGGATTAGGAGCATAAAATTCACCATTTTGCACCGATTAATCATCAAAAAACTCATTAAGAACAAAATTAAAATATGTTACTTTTGACACTTATCAATTACTTAATAAGGTAAAAGTTGCATGTTGAGTTGTTATTATTTTGAATGGATTATATGCCTTAAACTGCTAAATTTTTGTGGTCTGGAGTAGAGGTATTGATATTCATTTTTAAAAATGATATCTCCATGATTTTTGAAAGTGTAGGAAGTCAATAATGTAATTTGGTATAAATACCATATCACGAGTATTGATACTCGGGGTAGAATAATCGATACTTTATGAAAGATACTGATAAATTTCGAGATTTTGATTTTAAGCGGGAAACAAAATGTTGTTTTGGTATCGATTTTCTAAGCAATACCGATACTATTTGAAAGAAATATCGATACCTTTGATTTAGTATTGATACCTACATGAATAATTCTGAATTATATTTGGTGGTCTAAAAGCATGTTTAATTCTCGTTTTAAGTTTGTTTGATGAATGTTGAGCATGTTTTAATGATGACTGGAATATGTGTGACTTGTAATTATTCAAAAGCTAAATTAGAAGATGTCTGCTTAATAACGTGACCATTTGTAATGATTATGATGTGTGATGGTGGTGTGACATCCTGATATTCGGGCTCGGTGACCTAGTTGGATATAAGGTGTTACATTTTGTAGTATTAGAGCGTTGGTTTTTTAATACTCGGACCTAAGTTGTTAAGTACTGATTAGAGTTTTGCAACCCATGGATCCAAAAACCCAAGTGTTTAAATTACTTTGATTGTGTAAATTGTTTGAAATGTCTTTGATTGAATTACATGTGGGGTAGGAACAAGAATATATTACCTTAATCCTAAATTTTTCTTGCAGGAACATGACTTGGATAATTTCCCCACCACTCACACCTTTGTTTGTTTGTGTATGATTAGATTAGATTCGAACGACGAGTTTGTAGGTATTTTTGTCTTGTAATCAATCCCTTTGTTCTCGTTGGTAGATTTAGGTTCTACACCTTCGTAAATTTTGAGTGTTTTAGCTAATAAGTATAGAATCCTGATAGAGACTATTAAATTAGGAACAATGGTTACGAGCTCTTTAGATGAGATTGTACCCCCATAAACCCAGCCTAGACATTATGGTCGAATATCAAAGATCATATTGACCATATTGATGGCACAAAAAAGCATTTAGCTATTTTCTCTTGAAAATCATCGTTGCTCAAAATGTCCTTGTTGAGAAAACTGAATTTTGTTTGAAATTGTTTATCTTTAGAAAACTCAAGTTTTGATATTTTTATAGAAAGTGTCATAGTTCAATTAAAACATCGCAACGGATAATTTACATATCTAATACTCGTTTGTCATTTTCAAAACATAGATTTAATATATATCTCATAAAATATCAATTTTGTGAGTAGATAGTGTTGAGTTTCGAAAACAAAGTGTTGAATTTTGAAAACACCCTTGTTGGGCATTATTTGACTTAGTTATGAAAAATCCATCATAAATTGTCAATTTCACAATTTGTTAAATAATAATTTTAAAACCTAAATCATGTAGAAAAATCCAAAATCAAAATAATCCAAAGTCTAAAAGAAAATCCTAAGCAAAAGTCCACTATAATACACATCCCCAAAATATCGAGTACCAAAATAATATATTCTTTTGAAAATAACCGAGAGAACCTCCGTAAGCCGAGTCCGTCCTAACTTCAATTATTATCTGAAAAGTCAGAATTAAAAAGGGGCGAGCTTTAAAGCCCAGTGTGAGGTAAACACAAATATAATCACATACATATCAAAATGTCAATATCATCATATCAATCATCATAACAATCACAAGTTCTAATAATGATACTTATGCATGAACATGTCGATGCATACTTTAAAAATGATGCACATTTTATAAAATTTCCTACCCATCTCCACTACACACCATATATCGAGTCCCCTAGAACTCATCCATCCAATAACACACCATTTGTGGACAAGCCACCACATAAATGCTGAAAAGTGGCCACATAACACATTGTGGACAAACCACCACATATTTGCAGATAACAACCACATAATCACAGATAAACTACCACATAAGTTCCACCTTTCACAAAACCCCACCCCACGCATGTGATATAACAATTTTACTTTTTAACACATATTATTCACTTTTACACTTAGGCATATAAACATGCTCTCATAATCACATATCACATATTGATCACTTATAATCACTTTAACATGTTACACATGCTTTTCACATTAGATCATGGATCTTAATTTTCACACACACACATATAAGTCTCATATGCTTAAATCATCACATATATCACATAAGCCATAGATCACATATCATGAGGATGAGATTTACGCATACATAGTAACCACAATCATAATCACATCAATTATCATCCGTTTCATAGAATCACTCGGTTAAAGTCACTTGGTGTTCATCTTGTTAAGTTTTTCAATCCTTCATGAATATTTAGTATACTCATGTTTTAATATAATTAAATTAATAATGTAATAAAATAAATATATCACACAAACAAATGGTAATGATCCCACACCTTGTATCATAGATCACGAATAGATCGATTACCAAGTTCCTCACCAACACTTACCCCACGGTTTTGGACTCTAAAAAAGATGATCCCCAATGCGAAACTAGGGGTCTCCCCTATGATTATTGTTTGGCCCATCAACATGGTAAGGAGTAGTATTAGTACGATAATAAATAAATGATAATAGAATGTAACATTGTCCCTATGGCTACTGTAACACCCCTAACCCGTATCTATCGTCGAAATAGGGTTACAGAGTATTACTGAAGTTTACAGAACAAATAGACAAAAAATTGAAACATTTCACATTATTTAATATTCAAGTCAAAAACCATTCAAAATCAAACATATTGTCCCCTATATGAGCCCTCGTGACCAAAATATGCATTAAAATCAAGTCAGACCTAAATCAGGTACTCAAAGAATTTTTCAAAAAACATTGAAATTTTTCAAAGTTGCAAGGGACAACGGTTGTGTGGCTAGGCCGGGTGACTCAGACGGTCAAGAGACACGCCCGTGTCTTAGGTCGTGTGGGTATTTGAAATAGGGACATACGGCTGTGTCCCAGTCCGTGTCCATGCCCGTGTGAATATACTGACTTGGGACACACGACCAAGCCACATGCTCGTGTGCTAGGCCGTATGAGTATACTGACCTAGGTCACACGGCCAAAACACATGCCCATGTGCTAGGTCATGTGAGAAATTTGAGCATACTGACTTGTGTAAATTAAAAGATACAGGGGACACATGGCCGTGTCACTTGGCCTTGTGTCACACATGGTTGAGACATAAGCCCGTGTCTCTGCTCGTGTGGACAAAATAGGCCATTTCCAAGCTACATATATGCATTTCATGAATTTCATGTGTGTATCGGTAATAGTTCATATCAAACTCATATAAATTCATAATAGAATTATGGCCATTGAACCATTTAAAATATCGTTGGATACACGGGTAGTACATACAAGGTGTACTGAACTATAATCTGTCAATTCAGATTCATGTATGCTCATACAGGCTACAAACGAGAAGCTCCTCCGAGCTGAATAATGGGAAGCCCATGTGAGCTGAATATCGAAAAGCTCATTAGAGCTGTATAACGGCAAGCTCATAAGAGCTGTAAATTGGAAAGCTGATAAGAGCTGTGTTCTGCCCGCAAAACATGCAGGACATCAACTAAAATCGGTAACCCTAATGACATTGTCATTTGTATCCTACGAATTTCTACGATTCAAATAGGACTCGGTGATTGTTGGATATACAACCGATATTTATTCATGGAAATTGTACATTTAACAAACAATAATTCAATTTAACACATATGAATGCACAATTTAATTACACGAACTTACCTTGATAAGTGTACGAAGATACAGAGGTAATTAATTCGATATTTTCTCTTTACCTCGATCTAGCGCTGTACGAGATCTATCTGGATCGATACGAATGAATTTAACTCAATTCAATATAATTCGTATTCAATTTAGTCCAGCACATATTTTGGCAAAATTACTATTTTACCCCTATACTTTTAATTTATTACAATTTAGTCCCTAGGCCTAGAAAATGACTTTCATGCAATTTAATCCTTACTCAAGCCTAGTCAATTTTTCATACATATTTATAGCAACCCATGTATTTTATAGAATTCTAAAAATTTTCCATAATTTATCATCTTTTCAATTTAGTCCCTAATTGATAATTTCATCAAAATTCTCTTTACAAAAGTTGTTTATCTAACAACAACCTTTTATTTTCTATCATAAAACTTCAAAATTGAAGCATGTTCATCAATGGCAAAACCCTAATACTTAAACAGTTTTGCAAATTAATCCCCGATATAGCTAAATTAAGCTACTACGATCTCGAAAACATAGAAATCATTAAAAACGAGACAAAAATACTTATCGAAATGAGTAAAATAAGCTTCCTAAAACTTAAGCTTCCATGACTAGGGTTTCCATCTTTTTTTCTTTTAATTTTGGTAAAGATGATGAGAATGGATGATAATATGATAAAATAGTTATTATCATCACCTAAATCTTTAATTTTTCCAAAATTAACCTTAGTAATTTATTAAAATTCCAATGATGAATAATCATGCTTATCCACTAACTACTCTATATGGTCTATTTGCTATATAAGGACCTCCAATTTAAAATTCTATAGCTATTTAATTCGTTTAGCTACTAGAATTCAACTTTTGCACTTTATGCAATTTAATCCTCTTTATCAAAATAGACATGTAAACGGTAAAATTTCTTAATGAAATTTTTAAACGATATTTCTATCATACTCTAGACCATAAAATAATATTAAAATAAATTTTCTTTTAAGTTCGGATTTGTGGTCCCAAAACCACTGTTTCAATTTCATTGAAAACGAGTTGTTACAACTCTCTCCCTAAAGGAAATTTCATCTTCGAAAATCTTACCAGTAAAGGGGTTCGGATATTACTTTCTCATAGTTTCCTCGGGTTTCCAAGTAGCTTCTTCTATACCGTCTAGTTGCCAGAGAACTTTTACTAAAGCTACATTTTTATTTCTCAATTCTTTAACCTCTCGTGCTAGAATTCTGATCAGTTCCTCACTATATGTCATGTCAGGTTGGATTTCAACATCCGTCGGGGAGATAACATGTGAAGGGTCAGACCTGTACCGTCGTAACATAGACACGTGAAAGACATTATGAATCTTTTCTAGCTCTGATGGTAAAGCTAATTGACATGCAACAGGTCCGATTCTTTCAGTAATTTCATACAACCCGATAAATCTTGGACTTAGCTTTCCTTTAAGACCAAACCGAAGAACTTTCTTCTAAGGCGAAACTTTCAAAAATGCCCTGTCACCAACTTGAAACTCTATTCCTTTACGTTTAAGATTCGCATAAGATTTCTGACGATCTGAAATTGCTTTTAAGCTATCTCCGATCACTTTCACTTTTTCCACAGTCTCGTGGATCAAATCAACTCCATGTATCTTTTCTTCACAGAGCTCAGTCCAATATAACAGAGTTTGACATTTACGACCATATAGAGCCTCATACAGTGCCATCTTTATGCTTGAATGAAAACTATTATTGTACACGAATTTGACTAACGGCAAATATTTTTCCCAACTGCCTTCAAACTCTAAAATACAACAACGAAACATATCTTCAAGAATCTGTATTACATGCTCAGACTGGCCATCAGTCTGAGGGTGAAATGCAATGCTAAAATGTAACTATGTACCCAGAGCTTCTTGTAACTTATTCTAGAATCACTATGTAAACTGCGGGTCTCTATCCGAAATAATAGAGACTGGCACTCTGTGCAACCTGAAAATCTTTGAAACATATAACTCCGCTAATTTGTCAAGTGAGAAGTCAGTACATATCGAAATAACATATGCAGACGTCATCAAACGATCGACGATAACCCAAATGGCATCTTTCTTTTTCGGAAATAGGGGTAACCCGATACAAAATCCATTATAACTCTATCCTATTTCCATTCCAGTATCATTACTGGCTGTAACAGTCCTGAAGGTACCTGATGTTCAGTTTTAACTTGCTTACATATCAAACATCTAGATACGAACTCAGAAATATCACGTTTCATTCCCGGCCACCATTACATCTGTTTCAAATCATTGTACATTTATTACTCCCTGAATGAATAAACATGCTACCATTATGAGTTTCATGTAAAATTTTCTGTATAAGCTCTGGATTCTTCGGGACAGAAACTCTACCTCTGAATAATAAACAATCAACGAGTCCTATTTGAAATTCTGAATTAGAAGTCGACTCACACTATACCCGTTTAGCTCGCAACTCATCATCACAATTCTGAGCTTCACAGATCTACTGTAGAAACATCGGTTTAGCTTTTAATTCAACTAAAATTGAGCCATCATCAGAAATGACAATCAGGTATTCATCACTCGTAAAGCAAACAAAGACTTTCTACTCAGGGCATCCGCAACTACATTGGGTTTTCCCAGATGGTAATCAATAACCAACTCATAATCTTTTAACAGTTCGAGCCATCTATGCTATCTCAGATTCAAATATTTCTGTAGCATCGGATATTTTAAACTCTTATGATCGATAAATATATGACATTTTTCATCAAACAAATAGTGTCACCAAATTTTTAATGTAAGAACAATAGCTGCCAACTCTAAGTCATGTGTTAGATACTTCTTTTCATGTGTTGGATAGTTCTTTTCATGTGGCTGTAACTGTCTGAAAGCATAAGTTATTACTTTACCTTCTTACATCAAAACACGGCCTAATCCATTCAATGACGCATCACTATAAATCACAAATTCCTTACCTGATTCAGGTTGAACCAGAACTAGTGCTTCAATCAACAGAGCTTTCAACTAATTAAAAATTTGTTGACATTTTTAGACTATTCAAACTTCACATCTTTCTATAATAGTCGTGTCATCGGTGTATCTATCATCGAAAACCCTTTTACAAGTCTCTGATAATAACCAGCTAATCCCAGAAAACTTCTGACTTCAAATACGTTTTTCAGTGGTTTCCAATTAACAATCGCCAAAATTTTATTCAGATCAACTCTTATGCCTTCAGCCGATAGTATGTGTCCCAGAAAACCAACTTCCCGAAGCCAAAACTCACATTTTCTAAATTTAGCAAACAATTGTTTATCTCGCAAAGTTTGCAGGATAATTCTCAGGTGCTCGGCATGTTCAGTCTCATCTCGGGAATATATTAGGATATCATCAATAAATACCACAACAAATTTGTTTAAATACGGTCTAAAAATTTTGTTCACCAAGTCCATAAATACCGTAGGTGTATTTGTTAAACCAAATGACATCACAAGAAATTCATAATGTCCGTACCTGGTTCTGAATGCTATTTTAGTACATTTGAATATTTCACTCGTAATTGATAATAGCCAGAACGAAGATCAATCTTAGAGAACACGGTGGCACCTTTCAACTGGTCAAACAAATCGTCAATGCTAGGCAGTGGATATTTATTCTTGATTGTAACTTTGTTGAGCTGACAGTAACCAATGCAGAATCTCATTGATCCATCCTTTTTCTTAACAAAAAGAACTGGTGCACCCTAAGGTGAAAAACTGGGTCGAGCAAAACCCCTATCATTCAGTTCTTGTAACTATGCTTTCAAATCAGTAGGAGTCATTTTGTATGGTGCTATCAATATCGGTGTTGTTCTCGGTACAAGTTCTATAGCAAATTCTACTTCTATGATCGGTGGTAATCTAGGTAACTCCTTTAGAAACACATCAAGATACTCACAAATTGCTGGCACTGATTCAAGCTTCGACTCGGATACTTTAGTATCCAGTACATAAGCAAGGTAAGCATTACAACCTTTTCTCATATATTTCTGTAATGACATAGCTGATATCACAATAGGCAACCTATTCAATTTATCTTATTCAATATGAAGCATTTCACCATTCTAAGATTTCAATATGATATGCTTTTGTTTACAATTTACTACAGCATCATATTAAGTTAGCCAATCCCTGCCCATTATCACATCAAATTCATCAAACGGTAATAGCCTCAAATCAGCCGAGAAACAGTAACCCTGAATCATTAACGAACAGTTCTTGCAAACTTTATCAACTAAGACATACTAGTCTAGAGGGTTTGATACTTTAACCATGAATTTAGTCAACTCAACAGGTAAATTTTTACTAGACACTAATTTCGTGCAAACATATGAATGAGTTGATCCGAGATTAATTAAAGTAGTTACATCAGTACCAATAAGAGAGAAAGTACCAGTAATAATGTCTGGTGTAAAAGCATCTTTGCGTGCACGAATAGCATAAGCCCTAGTTGTTGTTTGTGCATCAGACCTTATAGTAGAGTCTTTCGTCACATCACAGCTACCACTTACATTTCCAAGATTACAAGGTGGTCTACCTCTTGTAGCTATGTTGCTCGGTCTTAAAGTTTGCATACTGTTTTTTTTAGATTTCTCCAGGCAAGATCTAAGATAGTGGTTAAAGGAACCACATCTAAAACAAACTCCACTCGTCATTCGACAGTCACCAAAATGTAGTTTGTTACAGTGTTTGTACTTAGGTTTGGTGTTTCTAGTATTACCCATACTCACTATAGATGTAGCCTGAGATTTAGGACTAGAGTGTCGGGTACCTCTGTCTCTACCGGAGTATCTGCAGAAGTAATAGAATGGTCATGATATTTCTTTAATTTCTTTGATGCTGACTGGTATGACTTTACCATCAATCTCTTACTTAAATCTCTAGCTTCAGTCTCAGTTTGTCTTTTCTCTTTGCTCAGCTCTTCATCTTTATATGCCCGATCAACCAATACAACAAATTCTTTCAACTTGAGGGTCACGAATAATAGTTTTATATCTTCATTTAAGTCATCTTCAAACCACTTACACATTGTAGTCTCAGCCGGAATACATTCTCTAGTATATTTGCTCAATCGAATAAATTCTCGTTCATATTCAGACACTGCCATACGACCCTGTTTAAGTTCCAAAAATTCTTTTCGTTTCTGGTTAAGAAACCTTTGACTGATGTATTTCTTTAGGAATTCGATTTGAAAGAATTCCCAAGTAATCCTCTCTTTCGGCAAAATAAAAGTTAATGTATTCCACCACTGATAAGCTGAATCTTTTAACAGAGATATTGCACACTTATGACATTCAGCCGATGAACAAGATAACTCATCAAGAACTTTGATAGTATGTTCTAACTAGAACTTAGCTCTTTTAGGATCATCCTCAGCTGTAGCTCAAAATTCTTCAGCCCTATACTTACGAATCTTATCAATAGGGGGCTTACCAATTCTAATAGGTTCTATATCTTGAGGAATAACAGGAGCCGGTTGAGAAATAGGAAGGGGTGGAGGTTGTTGTGCAACCGGGTTCATTCATACAAACTCGGTGAACCATTCATTCATCATCTGGAAAAAGGCTTCTTTAGCCTTTCCTCTTTGGCCCTCAAATACTGGCCTCATACCACTCGAAGCTACTCCTTGAACAAAAGCTTGAGCGTTACTCTCAGCTTCTTCAGAATCAAATCGGTTGGATGACATTCCTATATAAAAACATGTTTTAAAACGGTCAGGAGATATCACACTATCACAAGTTATGTAATGGCATGTATAGTTGAACTCATATATGCTACGTTAGTCCGAGAATTGACTAAACCGTAGCTCTGATACCAATAAATGTAACAGCCTTAACCCGTATCTATCGTCTGAACAGGGTTACAGAGCATTTTCGGAGTTTACAGAACAAATAGACAAAAATTTCAAACATTTCACCTTATTTAATATTTATGTTAGAAACCAATCGACATAAAAGATATTGTCCCTTATATGAGCCCTCGAGACCCAAAATATGCATTAAAATCAAGTGGGGACTAAATCAGTTACTCAAAAATTTTTTTAAAAATATTAAAAATTTTCTAAGTTGCAGGGGACACACAGCCGTGTGGCCAGGGCGTGTGACTCACACGGTCAAGAGACACGCCCGTGTCTCCGGCCGTGTGGGTATTCGAAATAGGGACACACAGTCGTATCCCAGCCCGTGTCCATGCCCGTGTGAATATACTGACTTAAGACACATGGCCAAACCACACGCCCGTGTGCTAGGCCGTGTGAGCAATTTGAGCATACTGAATTGTGTAAATTAAAAGATACAGGAGACACACGGCCGTCACACACTGCTGAGACAACACCCGTGTCTTTTCCCATGTAGATAGAATAGGCAATTTTCAAACCACATTTCTCACTCAATTCGGTACCAACCTAAACACAACAATTTGCACATTCACAAGCCACAACAAGGCATTCCAAACAAGCCAAAATCTAGTCTTAAATATGTATTATCACAACATACAACCAATGTGCTCTTAGACACCTCAAATGACAATTTAATATCATGTCAATCAATTATTCATATTTACCTAGGTAACCAAATGCATATATTCATAATCAAACTCACACTTCAAGCATGATAAAATCACTTATATACACATCAAAATATACCAAACACAAGCCATTCAAATGGCTAGTCTCAACAAAACATTTATATGCCATCAATGGCCAAAATAACCTATACATGCCATTATAATCAGAATTAATTTATTAAAAGTACCCAAAAAGAGCCGATGGATAGTGTGAAATAGCTTTGACCAACTTCCAACCCAAACAAGCCTCCAAATTACTATAAAACATAAAAAATAACACAGAGTAAGCATTTAAGCTTAGTAAGTTCGTATAATACAAAATTTAACTTACCATTTAATCACATTTAAGGTAAGTATATAAACATATCCAAACCATTTTGGCCAAAAGCCTAAACACATATCCTGAACATGTTAGCCATGTAATTCACATATAAGATTCAACTCACATGGATGAATTCATCAAGTGATCACATTTCAGGAATTTAATGTACATATTGGTAATATTTCATATCGCAATCATATAAATTCCTAACAGACCTATGCCCGTTGAACCATTTACAATATCATTGGAAACACGGGTAGTACACATGAGGTGTACTAAACTGTAATTCATCAATTCATATTCATGTATGCTCATACGAGCTACAAACGAGAATCTCCTCTGAGTTGAATAACGGAAAGATCACGCGAGCTATAAATCAGGAAGCTCACAAGAGCTGTGTGTGTCCGCAACACATGCTGGACATCAACCAAAATCGGTAACCCTAATGACATTGTCATTTGTATCCTACAAATTCCTACAGTTCAAACGGGACTCAGTGATTGTCGGATATACAACCGGTATTTTTCATGGAAATTGTATTTTTCACAAACAATAATTCAATTTAACACATATAAATGTACAATTTAATTACACGAACTTACCTTGATAAATGTACATAGATACGGATGCAATTAATCCAATATTTTCTCTTTACCTTGATCTAGCTCTGTACGAGATCTATTCGGATCTATAAGAATGAATTTAACTTAATTCAATATAATTCGTATTTAATTTAGTCCAGCACATATTTTTGGCAAAATTACTATTTTACCCCTATACTTTTAATTTATTGCAATTTAGTCCCTAGGCTCAAAAAATGACTTTCATGCAATTTAATGTAACACCCCTATACCATGTTCGACTCAAGGAACCTGATATAGGAATATTACATTTGGTGCCAAATTAATTCTTGGCTAATTACTAATATATTTGAACATAAAAATGGAAACTTGGAACATACTTAATATTTTTCCTAAGTACATGCCATTCTATTTAAAATTTGAAAACATACCTTGTTGTTGCTTGAAGATGTGATGAGATGAAAGCTTGCAATCTCAAATTCAACTCTCCAAAAAAAAATTCTGTATCTAATCTACGCACGAAACAAACTGTATGCTGAGTATACATCCAGTGGTATTACTATAATTCAAATACTTAAGGTAAAAACAATATATATATATATACACACACATTAAATCTTACCACTATTTTACCTTTAATAAATAATTCATACATTTAAACTTTAATTTTATTTTAATAATATGTATTTTAAATAGCTTCTCTTCATTTTAACTTATATATCTTCTTACTATATCAATATCTGTTTCATGCATTTCATCAATAACCATTTCATAAAATCATTATTTCATATATTTCATTTTCACATCTCAATTCAATGTCTCATTTCAAATCAATTTAGTTCAACTCAAATCGCTTTTAATTTCCAATCAATATACCTTCAAATAATCACATAATTCATAATTCAATATCATTTCTTACTTCAATTCTTTTATTTTGCCCCTATTAACATGACTCAGACTTTGGCGGATACACGGATCCAACCAAACACACCAATACGGCACATTGTGCCTAAAATGGTACATAGTGCTTGATCAATATACGACAGATAAGTGCCTGAAATGACACACGAAGTGCCTGAAATACGACACATAAAGTGCCTAAAATACGACACATAAAGTGCCTAAAATACAACATATAAAGTGCCTGATTAACAAAGCCGATAAATCCTATACTCTTCCAAATCCTATGGCATGCCAACTATATCTGACTCAGCCCGTCTAGTTAATAGGGTATTCAATATATATATATTTCTTAATTCAATTTCAATTAATGCCATTTCAATCACAATATCTCATATTTTCCATTTGATTCAATTTCACATTTCAATCGATATTTCATTCAATTTCGATAAGCAAATTCACTTCTAGCATCAGTATCACATATCAATTTCCACTTTCTCAATTCAATTCCAATAAAATCCATATCAATCACCAATTTCAATATTCCAGTTCAATACCACAATAGTTCAATAATTCAACAATCAATACTTAATTTCAATAATCATATTCACATTCACTTGAAATCAACTCCATTCAAAACAATATTATCATACCAAATTTCTTACCTTATTTATTTACCATGCATTTCAATTAAAACACAATAATTAATAATAATTAAATTTGAATTATAGTAATACAAATCGTGATTCTCGTGTCTACTCATCGTCCACTTTTTCTTTTCCTTTCTTCGTGGATACCTCGGGTACGATATTAGCTACGAAAAATTAGGATAACTTTCATAATCATTAATACAATATTAATTTATGTCTAATATTTAAATTTTCCTATTCAATTTCTACCGTAAATTCAATTTGGTCCTAATTAAATTCACTTACTTTCCTATTTTAATTCATAGTTTATTTCTACTCAAATTTCAACCAAACTTAGACATAACTATCTAAATTTCATCATAAATACCTAATTTTGAAATTCTTGCAATTTAGTCCCTACTATGCAAAACTTATAGCTTACTTTACAATTTAATCCTTTAATCAATTCTAGCTAAAATTTCTAGCAATTAAACCCCTAATTTATCAATTTGTTCAACATGAACTATATTCAAAAACCTAAGAATTTCCAAAACTTCAACTTGATTTCAACAAAACTTTGTTCCAAAGTTTCTAAAACATCAAAATTAAGTAAAAAGGACTTAATTGACTTTCCAATTAAAGCTTTAAGCTTCAAAACCCTAGTTTTTCCTTTTCTACTTTCTTTTCCCCTGTTTCGAATTGCTCTCTGTTTCTTTTCTTCTTTGTTTTGTTTTTATTTTATTTTACTTCATTACATATATTAGTTAACAATAATAATGATAATAATATAATATAATAAATATCTATTTACTTAAAAAGTAATGAAATAAATATATTACAAATGTATAAATACTATTATTACTTTTGTATATTTTTATCCCCATACACTTCGCTTTAATTTAATTTAATTCATAATATGATATTTATAATAAATTAATTTAATAATAAATATCTTTAGTTTAAAATATAAGTAAATAAATAATTATACTACAGATGTTTACGTATATTTATTACACATATGTTTTATCATCACCATACACTTGTTCTTATTTTATTAATTATAATATAATTATTATAATTTAACATAATTAAATTTCTAACTAATTTAGTTTTTTATATTAATTAAACAAAACAAAAATCTTAGATTTTTGTTTTGTTTACCACCTCAACTTATGCTAAATGGCTTATTTGCCATTTTCGTCCTTTTATTTTTTTAATCTACAATTCAACTTTACCCTTTATTCACTTTAGTCTTTTTTTCGTAATTACTCTTAATTAAGCTAAATTCACCTAATTAGAACCTAATTAGGCACACCACTAGTCTCATAAATATTTCTAATAATTATTTACGAATCCATTTCACTAAGACGGAGGCCCAATATTGCACTTTTTTGATGCTCGTGAATTTTGGGTCATTACATTAATCCTTACTCAAGCCTAGTCAATTTTTCATACATATTAATAGCAACCCATGTATTTCATAAAATTCACAAATCTTTCCATAATTTATCATCTTTTCAATTTAGTCTCTAATTGATTATTTCATCAAAATTCTCTGTACAAAAGTTGTTTAAATAACAACAACCTTTTATTTTCTATCATAAAACTTCAAAATTGAAGCATGTTCATAAATGAAAAAACCCTAATACGTTAACAGTTTTGCAAATTAACCCTCGAGATAGCTAGATTAAGCTACTACGGTCTTGGAAACATAGAAATCATTAAAATTTGGACAAAAATACTTACCCAAATGAGCAAAATAAGCTTGCTAAAACTTAAGCTTCCATGGCTATGGTTTCCATCTTTTTTTCTTTTATTTTTGGTAAAGATGATGAGAATGGATGATAATATAATATAATAATTATCATCATCACCTAAATCTTTAATTTTACAAAATTAACCTTAGTAATTTATTAAAATTCCAATGATGAATAATCATGCTTATCCACTAACTACTCTAAATGGTCTATTTTCTATCTAAGGACCTCAAATTTAAAATTCTATAGCTATTTAATCCCTTTAGCTACTAGAATTCAACTTTTGCACTTTATACAATTTAGTCCTCTTTATCAAATCAGACATGTAAATGGTAAAATTTCTTATCAAAATTTTTATACGATATTTCTGTCATACTGTAGACCATAAAATAATATTAAAATAAATTTTCTTCCAACTTTAGATTTGTGGTCCCAAAACCACTATTCCGATTGCACTGAAAATGGGTTGTTACTACTATACTATTTGACCAAGATATGAAACCACTAAGGTATGAAACAACTTGATTCAATACGGAATGGTCAATGAATGAGAAATGAACATAGTCGATGAATCAAGTGATCTAAAAAGATCGATAGAATGAAGGGAATATGTAACTTTAATCAATTAAAGAATCGACATGTGAAAGAGAAAGAGAATGGAAGAGTTTTTGGTCATCAGCGGTGGCAGAGATGGTGGTCTTACGGTGGTGACTCAGCGGCGGTCTGGTGATGGTGGAGTGGTGGTCCAATGGAGGAGGGCTATGAGGTTTTGGCGTGATGGGGTAGTAGAAATGTGATGGCAGAAATCACGGCGACAATGGGAGGGAAAAAGAGGAGGAGAGGAGGTGCAGTGACCATGAGGTTAGTTTGACGATGGTAGAGGGTTTGGTCACGGTGGAGGAAAGGAGAAAATATTAAAAGAAATTGTGGTGGTTATTTTGAAAATTGAAGAGAAAATGGATGATAATAGAAATGAAAAAGAGAGAAAATGAGAGTAAGAAGGAGGTAGGGATGGCAAAGTGAGGTTGGGAGAGTGGGAATAAGTTGGTTAACTAGGTTTAGGTTCAATGAATCTCTTGTATGGCAAGGATGAGAACTTTTGGCAAGGGAGGGAGACATGGTGTAAAAAGGGGGATCATGCACCGTCAACTTAAGGTAAAGTTGACCTATATTGGAGGAAAAGAATCCTCCTATTTATGGTGAAAAAGGGGTGGATGGAAATCACTTAAACCATAAGGAAAAATTGTAAAAACAATTAAATAAATGAGTGTGAACATTGGGACTTGAACCTTGGACCATTTGGATAGCTAGGGAGTTAATAAACTCCTAAACTACTCACTTCCGTGTTCTTAATCTTGCACAAATAAAAATAAAAATAAAAATATGGGATGACATTTGCTAAGGGTTTGAAACAAATTCACACCAAATAGAAATTAACGAGAGCGAAGGGATTCAAACTTAGATCATCAAGGACAGCTCCACCACTACTCAGTAACTATAATTGATATTTATTTATCATCAAATAAGCAAAAGATTATGTAAATAAAAATTCAATCGTGACCACTCTCAGTTCATTAACCCAATTTCTACTAACCTGATTTTTGGGATGTTACAACTTTCCCCTCCTTAAAAAGAATTTCGTCCTCGAAATTCCTATTGTCAAGCTAATTCACTTATCCACAAATTTCTTCAATTTACTTTCTGAACCAATCACTACGCTTTCGTTGCACAATTCTAGTTCCAATGTAGTTCCAATACTTCACTATAAATCTCCAATGGATTTCCTATTTATTTACACGGATTGTCTCAAGGGACTATCTATAGAAATATCACTAACGATTTCCTCCTTTCCAAATTCTCAATTTTACAAATACACTATTAACAACAAACCTTTAGGTAAAACCAATCCTCAATTAGTACAAGACACAATTAGAATGGATAGTAAAAGTACATTCATTGATGCTAGATATGTCTCGACCCTCTCGCCGCCTAATAGCATAAACTAATCTCTAATCCTATTTCTAAATCGAAGCTTGCATTTAACTTAAAGAATGATGTGAATGATCTTTAACACGGTGCTCAACAGACCCACTTCTTGGGTATATTCCTTACTTTTCCAACACTTGCTCAAATGGCGCTTATTATAATACATACAAATAAAAATTTCTTGTTGATTCAATAGAACCTCTAATACTAGCTTTTAGAACATTCTATGATGGTCTATCCTCTCTGGTTTGCTTTAAAGGTAATGAATTTGGGCTAGTAGAACTAGACTTCCTCTTATTTTGTACTTTGTTCTTTTCCTTTCTCTCACATTCCAACCACTTACTCCCTTCTAATATCTTGTTTTTCTTAATCGTAGTCTCAAAATCCCCTTTCTAAAACTCCCTAATTGCTTGGGATATTGTATCATCCCTAGTTTCGTGATTTCCTTCTTTAGCGTTAGACACATTAATGATGTAATTTGTTACAGGGCCAGGCATAGGTCCTTGAAAACCTATGACTAATGTTGGGTTACTCAATATTGTGCTCATTGAAAATCAAATACCACGAGTTCGTATACCTCGGGTTTTCATATCGCTTTCTTAAGTATAAAGTTTTATGTTAATCTATAGATAAAAAATAAAATGTCTAACTATTTCCTGATCCACCTTGGGCTTCAGCAACACACTGGAGTGCCTTGAGCATGGCTTGCGACACAACATCGTCAGTAGGCTCCTGGTGATCCTCCTTAATGGTATGATTATTTTCAAATTGGTCAAACACTAGCTTAGGTTCAGTCATGGGCTTAGGTGTGTGCACTCGTGACAATCAAATCTATTTGGGTTCTTAGACCCTACTCCCTATGAACTCTCATACCCCTAGTATGAACACCTTGTGTACTCATCTTTTTATCGAATTCTTAAGTTTTATAAAGGTTTTATCAGAAAATTAGAAATTATATTTCATTATGAATTCAATTTTTTTTTAGTTCTAAAAGTTTCATCACTATAGCATTAGTATCTATAGTTTTAAGGATCTTAACTTTCACAGTATATAGAAATCTACAATTTCACACTAAAATTCAGTAAGTTAGAAGTGCTTATATGGGCAAGATTCGGAGTATCAAATTTTTGAAATAGAATCAAAACTTTATTTAAAATGAGTTTTGACAATGGCTTGGATTTTTCCCAAAATACCACTTTCCACAAATATGCATGCATTTTTGAAAAAATAAATTACAGTCCGTGTTTTTGAATTGAGCTCTGATATCACTAAATGTAACCCGCTAAATCCAGCCTATACATTATTGTTGAATCTCGAAGATCACATTGGCCATATTGATGGCAGAAAAAATCATTTAGCTATTTTCTCTAAAAAATCGTCGTTGCTAAAAACGTCCTTGTTAAGAAAATCGAATTTTGTTTGAAATTGTTTATCTTTAGAAAACTCAAGTTTTGATATTTTTCAGAAAATGTTGTACTTCAATTAAAACATCGTAGCAATAATTTGCATATCTAAAACTCGTTTGTCATTTTAAAAACGTAGATTTAATATATATCTCATAAAATATCAATTTGTGAGCAGATAGTGTTGAGTTTTGAAAATAAAGTATTGAATTTTGAAAACACCCTTGTTGGGCCTTGTTTGACTTAGTTATGAAGAATCCATCATAAATTGTCAATTTCACAATCTTTTAAATGATAATTTTAAAACCTAAATCATGCAAAAAAATCCAAAATCAAAATAATCCAAAGTCTATATGAAAATCCCAAGCAAAAGTCCACTTTAATAAGAACACATCCCCAAAATATCGAGTACCAAAATAATATATTTTTCTAAAAATTTCTGAGAGAACCTCCGTAAGCCAACCCTATCTTAACCTTGATTATTATCTGAAAAGTCAGAATTAAAAAGGGGTGAGCTTTAAAAGCCTAGTGTGATATCAACACAAATATAATCATATACATATCAAAATATGAATATCATCATATCAATCATTATAATAATCCACTACACCAAAACAGGCTTTTAGTGGCGTTTTTAGCGGCGTTTGGACAAAAAACGCCACTAAAAATCAAGCATTAGACGCACTTTTATAAAAACGCCGCTAAAAGTCGAGCATTAGCGGCGCTTTTTGCAAAATGCCGCTAAAAATAAGCATTAGCGGCGTTTTTTGAAAAGCGCCGCAACCTAAGTCCAAAGACACCGTTTTCTGAGTTTTTGGGGCATTTAGCGGCATTTTTGAGAAAGCGCCGCTAATGTTCGGGCCTTTAGCGGCGTTTTTGAAAAAGCGCCACTAATGCTCGGGCCTTTAGCGGCGTTTTTAAAAAAGCACCGCTAATGCTCCGGCCTTTAGCGGCGTTTTTTAAAAAAGCGCCGCTAATAATAATAAAATCTAAAACCATTTCAATTATCTCATTCTTTGATATATTCTCAAGTAATGTTTCAATTATATTTTTTTATTATAAGTTGAAAAAATTGATATTTCGTTGTATTTATTATATATTGGTCAAATTTACATTTAAATGATAACAAATAATATTGTTTAATACAAAATGTTTTTATTAAAGAGGAGTCCTAATTACTCCTAACTATTTATTATTATTTTTCAATCACAGTTTATTTAAACTACTTTACTAGAAAAATATATTAAATTATGAGTAAAATAAAATATCATAAAACTTAAATTGTTGTGTTGTAAAGAATAAAAAATAGAATAATTTTTTATAAGAATAATAAATTTTGATAGTTCGATTAAATAAATCAAAGAAAGTAATATAAAACACCAAATATCGTGATAAATAATATTATATATTGATAATTTTATTACCAAAAATAATTTTATATTTAGTTAATCAAACATGAACACAACAATGACCTAATAGTACCTACTCAAGAGTAAGAACAGAAAATGAATGAAAAGGGACAAATGAGGTTGTTACTTTGTCTAATACCCACTAGAAATTAATACTAGCTAGGTTTTTTAGGCTGAGAAAGGGTTATAGGAAAATATTATAAATATTGAAATTAGAATAAAATTTATTAAATATTGAATTTTAGAAAATAATTAAGTGAAGTTGGGATTCAATTTAGCTAGTAGAGTCAGTGGGGTTAGTTGGACGATTTGCTCCCGAAAAGAAAAAGTTGCTTGTTTTTTCTTAATAACAAAAAGTGTTAGCTGGGTCTCGAGTCTAGAGCCGAATGTTGCTTCAGGCGGTATAGTGGTAGTGGTGGACAGGTAGGTCTAATTTATCTGAATAGCCCAATTGCAAAAGAAAGCAAATATCTTATATTTGCAATCATTAATCGAATTACGTTGGGTACTTCGTTAGGGTGGGTGAGTGGTGAGTGGCGAATGTAAAATGGAAAAATTAAAATACTATTATTTAAAATAATTTTAAATTTTTTGGGTACATAATTGATTGATTTTTAATTTATATATTAAATAATTTCAAATATAATTGTAAAAGATACGATTGCATTAATTTTAAAATATATACTTTAATTATCATTATAGTTGAGGGTTTAATATATATGGTTTAGAGTATATATATATGGTTAATTTAGGATTTAGGGTCAATTTAAAAGTTACAATTTTAAGGTTTATAGATTATGGAATTAGGGATTATGGATTAGGGATTCTGATTTAAGGGTTGTGATTTAAGGTTTATGGGTTAAGGGTTAAGGGTTAAGGCTTAAGGGTTAAGGGTTAGAGGTTAAGATTAGTTAGGGATTTAGGGTTTATGGATTCAGTGTCAGGTTATGGTTTAGATTAATTAGTGTGTTTTAATTTATATATTAAATAATGTTTAGGGGTTAGGGATTCGGGGTCGGGTTAGGGTTTAGGGATTAGGGATTTAAGGTCAGGTTAGGGTTTAGGATTTAGATCAATTAGTGTTTTTTAATTTATATATCAAATAAGGTTTAGGGGTTAGGGGTTAGGGGTTTGGGATAAGAGTTAGTGATTTAAGGTTTAGAGATTCAGGGTCAGGTTAGGGTTTAAGGTTTAGAGTAATTAATATTTTTTAATTTATATACTAAATAAGTTTTTATATAATTGTAAAAGAGATAATAATAAATTGTAAAGATTATTAATTTAAAATTGATATGCAATATACAATAATTGAATATAAAAAATTATAAAATATGCGAGCTTTGGCGACATTTATAGCAAAAACGCCGCTAATATGTATTAGAATTTTTCAAAACAGTCTAGCATTAGCGGCGCTTTTTTGAAAACGCCGCTAAAAATAAGCATTAGTGGCGTTTTTTGAAAAGCGCCGCAAAAAGCCTAAGCCCAACGACGAGTTTTTGGGGCATTTAGCGGCGTTTTTGAAAAAGCGCCACTAATAATAATAAAATCTAAATTTCCTCAAAATGACGCCTTTTTAATAAAAGAAGTTAAATTTATTAGTGGTATTTTCGAAAAAAAGGCCACAAAAGTTAGACATTACCGGCGTTTTTAGAGAAAAATTTCACTTCGCGCTGATTTATCCCAAAATTTCCCCCTTGAAACCCCCAATTTCACTTTTAAAAATTCTCCGCCTAGTTGTCTTGCTCCTTCTCTCGTACAAATTTCACTCTTCCTTGTTTAATTTATTTCCATTTTGTTTTGAATAAATTTCAATTTCTTTTTTACATCCGCCGCTGCAAGTGCAAATCCAAGGGCTGCCATCTTTCGATTCCAAAAATTTTCTTTTTTCTCCTCGTAGATCCTTCTCCGGTTCATTAGCGGATCCAAGTGCAAATCTCCTCGCTTTCAACCCTTTTCACAACTTTCCTTCCCTCCCCACTTCCAGGTTTGCCCCTTTTGTTCCTTCATAATAATTATTGTTTTTGTAGTAGTTTGCCTCAGTTTGAATTTTTAGATGATCTGTTATATGGATATTTTTTGTCATTCTCTTTGCGGTATTTTTTTTATTGGAATCATGAGAAATTTCTGGAATTAAACTTTATGTTATTTTAGTAGTTTAAATGTTAGCCTATGATTTTACATATCATGCTTATGGGTGTCGATGGTTGCTGGAATTAAAGTTTGATCTCTTTTCTATAAGCATCATTTTCATCCAAACTTTCTAGTTCTTTATGAGGAGATGAGAAGCTTGATGAACACGGGGATGGTTATGAAACAAAGGATAATAATGATATGTACTTGGACAAAGATGGGGAAGATCGTGAAATGAATGTAAAGATCTTAATTTATTGCCTTTTTTTCGTTCTTACGATTCTGTCTTCTTTTCTAGTGGGTTGTTCGGGAGTCCTGAAAAATCATTTGGGCAGATCTTAACTTGAGGCAATTGCTGTGTTTGCAACATAGACACCCTGATTTGTGCATTTGAGAATTAATCCTTATTTTGGAGTTTGGGCTTCTTGGTTTAGTTCTCTTTTCTACTGTTATAATGGTGGTTTTAATATTCTTATGCGTCGATTTTTTTCTACAATTGTAATAGACAGAGTTATATTTTTAGAATTTCTTTCTGGCCAAACTATTGCTCTCTTTCTGTAAGTGAAAAATTGGAAAAGGTTATATAATTTAAAGATTAGTTATCTATGTGAGTCTGTATAAAAAAATTATACATGTAAGTCAAATTTTAAGAGATTATGAAATCAGTAAAATATTTGGTGAAGAAAGGAAAATCGTAACAAATGTAACAAAATCATAGTTGATCCCAAGCTATTAAACTTTTATAAGTAGGCATCAACTCTTCACTTTCTCTTGAGTTGCATACTTAAACTCTCCCTTACAGCAGTTTTGGATAACTCTCACCTTCTCCAAAAGGGTTTCCATTGAAAGAGTGGTGGGGTCCTACAAATGGAGGAGTTGTCGGTTGGCCACCCTGTTGGGTAGCACAGACAAGGACCATCAATACACCCATTTTTGGATCACCTTTTCTTTTCTAGTGAGGTACACTAGTTTTATTATTATTATTATTATGATTCTTTTGTTACTAATTAGTTAAGAAATGAAGTTGAATTTAAGTTACTATTAGTTCTATGGTGATGATAAATAATTTGTTTGTGGGATGATAAATGTGCAGTTTCTTATTTAGATTCTGTAGACTATTTTAAATAAAAACAGTTCTATGGTGATGATAAATAATTTGTTTGTGGGATGAACTTGCCTAATGTCTTATAGGATTAAATTAGTATATGGTAAATTAGTACATAGAATTACCACTTGCTTTTTCAGGTAAAGGTAGATGCAGAGGCACTACTTTAGATTGAATAATGCATTTGATTTAGATGTTTATTGTTATTATTTTCTTGATTTTTATTATCGCTCACATTCCATGCGTCTTAGAAAAAGTAGATTGTCCTTAATAGAAAGCTCATCTGTGAAGTTGGTTTGTGTAACCTCCCTTACTTTTACATAATTAAGTAAACTCTATTTTGTCACCCTATCTTTTCCAGCTGTAGTTACAGTCGAAGTCGCGGCATATCCAGTTTAATAGTCCTACCGTAAAGGTTTCAATATCTTAATTATCATTTGGCATCTACGTTTTGAATTAAAAAAAAGCAGTTAAATTTATTTCATATCTGTCATTCTAATTGCATATCTCTTATTTTTTAATTTATCAATGTCATTCTAATTTGTTTATCTTTAGTATTGTGTAAAAAAGCTTATCTTTCATATTCCTTTCATCTGCCAAAGGTTTATGTTTGTTTGTTCAAAATAATGTGATTACTAAAGAAATGTACTCTGCTAAAGAATTTATTGTTTGAAGGTAGAATTGGAAGTTTCTTCTTATGAATCTCTGTTTTTAGGTACTTCAAATTGCGTAGATGTTTACGTTATTTTTTCAATGTGCTATTTTCTTCATGTTGATTCCTACAATACTTGTATATTAGGCTCTCACCCCTTATTTTTTGTATATTACTTTTGAATACATTCGTCAACCACGTATATTTAATAGAACCACTTATCAATTGACTTATACATATGAAGGGTAACTAAAGTTGTTTTGAAAAGAAATGAACATGAAAATAATCGCAGGGATCCTAAACCGATAAGCTTTGGTATGAAAAATATCGATATACTGTCTATTTGTTTCACAGGGTGGCCTACCAATGTATGTCGCAACACGGGGTTTATATGGCTTTAATAAGTAGGTTCTCTGTCTATTTGTTTGTTTATTGTCTATTTGGCTTTAATAAGTAGGATAATGTGTCTGTCTATTTGTTTACAGCTTAATCTATTTGTTTTTTGTTTATTGTCTATTTGGCTTTAATAAGTAGGTTCTCTGTCTTTGTTGGAAACATATGATATCCTGCTTAGGTAGTTCCTGCATTCAAGGACATTGTTTTTGCGATATTGATTTTATCTTAGTGATTTTTCTATTTGCAGATTCCTGCTCAGGATTTGACAATGAGACGGCTCAGAGGTTATGAAATTAAGGTAGATAGCACTGTAATATTTTTAAACATATATGATGATACTTAACTATTTATTCGATCATACATGTGATATACCCTTGGACATACCGTTGAGCATGTTCCGTAGTTTTGCTGAGCCCTCCATGTGGATCAATGAAAAATGCTGGTTGCATTGCAAAAGAAACTGGCACTTTTAAGTTTGCATTGTGGTTAAGACTTATGTTACTCAGACTCAAGGATGACTGTTGGGTGGGGTATATGTCTAACACGGGTATGCTCAATTTTATTTATATTTTCCTATACATTTGGAGGATTGCCACCCAATTCTTATGTCCGAAACATATGTATATATGGATGCCGGACATAGGTACTTCAGAAAATGAAGAGTTGGAGTAACATGGGTATTTGTATCCGAATGTGAATATATATGCTGAATATCATTGAATGAAACAAAGTAAAATATGGTATTTTCTTGCAAATAACCTGGTTTAAGTTGTTTTATGCACATGTGCTATGTACGTGTGCCTTATACACAGTATTTGCACTTAGTTACATACGAGTTCATAGGCTCGAATTAATGGGGTTCTGTTTTTTTTTTTGCTTTACCCTTTCAAGCTGTTTCGGGTTGAAAGGTAACATGATTAATATCTTTTGAGCAGATTATATCAAATATTTTGTGTATTTCTTTTCAAAACAAATAGACAGACCTATTTGTTTGTTTTTTGTGTATTTCTCATACCTAAGTCCGAGCAACATGGTTCTTTTCTTTTTCAAGTTCTAAATTGTTTAACAATAGGTTCTTTGTTTTCTTAAGCAGGGATGATGAAGATGATTCTGTTGCCAAGATGAAGGCAGCTGAGGAAGCCTTGGAAGCAAAACAAAAAGTAACAAATAGCTTGTCTGCTACCTGTTTTTTTTTTTTTTTATCATGTATTATAATTTTGTGACAAATTGTTCTTGGTACTCTGAAGATATTTAT
The DNA here is from genome assembly GCA_008044935.1 of Gossypium turneri. Classification (NCBI taxonomy): domain Eukaryota; kingdom Viridiplantae; phylum Streptophyta; class Magnoliopsida; order Malvales; family Malvaceae; genus Gossypium; species Gossypium turneri. The sequence goes on along the minus strand of CP032576.1, from coordinate 23,649,138 downwards.
GGAAAATTACCCTATGATTCTATTGTATTTATACTGCATGGCTGCACCATGTATTTCTTAACTAGTTTGATAAATTTTATGTGTGGTGTTTAATTTTTCGCTACTGTCTGTGTTTTAATTTTTCATATGTATTATTTATTTTAGTTTTGATTCTAAATTTTTATTTTTACTTTAATATTTATGACAACTTGAGTTCTAACTTTTGGATTTTAATTGTGTTATTAATTTATTATTTTAAATTCTAAAATTAAATTCATTAATTTTTATTTAGTTTTAAAGTTAAAATTTTAATAGAAAATTTAATTTAAATAATATTTTTTATTTATCCTTAAAAAGTATATTTAAAGTTCAAATTAAAAAAAAAACATAATATAATATTTAACATAAAAATAAATATTATTTGATTAAAATAATTTTTTTAAAGGTTATATTTTTAGCGGCGTTTTTGGGAGAAGCGCCACTAAAGGTTTGTTCTTTAGCGGCATTTGTGGGAAAAGCGCCGCTAAAGGTCGTGGACTATAGCGGCGTTTGCGGGAAAAGCCCCGCTAAAGGTCTTGGTCTATAGCGGCGTTTGCGGGAAAAGCGTAGCTAAAGGTCTTGGTTTGTAGCGGCGTTTGTGGTAAAAGCGTCGCTAAAAGTCTTGGTCTTTAGCGGTGCTTTCGGGAAAAGCGTCGCTAAAGGCCTAAAAAAGCGTCGCTAAAAGCCTGTTTTGCTGTACTGATCACAAGTTCTAATACTGGTACTTATGTATGAACATGTCGATGCTTACTTTAAAAATGAAGCACATTTTATAAAATTTCTTATCCATCTCTGCTACACACCATATATCAAGTTCCCTAGAACTCATTCATCCAATAACACACCATTTGTGGACAAGCCACCACATAAATTTCGATAAACGACCACATAACATATTGTGGACAAACCACCACATATTTGCTGACCACATAATCGCAGATAAGTTGCCACATAACTTCCACCATTCATAAAACCCCACCTCATGCATGTTATATGACAATTTCCTTTTTAACACATATTATTCACTTTTACATTTAAGCATGTAAACATACTCTCATAATCACATATCACTTATTGATCACTTATTATCACTTTAATATGTGAAACATGCTTTTCGTGTTAAATCATGGATCTCAATTTTGACATACACATATATAAGTCTCACATGCTTAAATCATTACATATATCACATAAGCCATACATCACAAATCATGAGGATGATATTTAGACATACATCATAATCACAATCATAATCACATCAATTATCATGTGTTTCATAGAATCACTCGGTTGAAGTCACTAGGTGTTCATCTTGTTAAGTTTTTCAACTCTTCATGAAAATTTAGTGTACTCATGTTTTAATATAATTAAATTATTAATCTAATAAAATAACTATATCACACAAACAAATGGTAATGATCCAACACCTTATATCTTATATCCGATTTGCCACAATCCTTCATAACGATCTTACTTTGATCTAACTTGAAAGATGAATCTAACACATGAATAACGTTTATTAGTTAGGATCCGTTTGAAAAATATTCATCACTAATAGATCGGTTACCAAAGTCCTCACCAACACTTACCCCACGATTTTGGATCTTGAAAAGATGATTCCCAATGCGAAACTAGGGGTCTCTGCTACGATTATCGATTGGTCCTTCAAGATGGTAAGGAGTAGTATTAGTATGATAATAAATAAATGATAATAAAATGTAACAATGTCCCTATGGCCACTATACCATTCGACCATGACATGAAACCATTAAGAGAAGGATTATGTGATCCAAATAACCATACTTACAACTTGATTCAATATGGAATGGTCGATGAATGAGAAAGGAATGAAGTCGATGAATCAAGAGATCTAAAAAGATTGATAGAATGAAGGGAATATGTAAGTTTAATCAATTAAAAAATCGACAAGTGAAAGAAAAAGAGAAAGGAAGAATTTTGGTCACCAGAGACGGCGACGATGGTGGTCCGACAACGACGATGGTGGTGGCTCAGGGAATATGTGGAGTGGTGGTCTAACAATGAAGGGCTATAGGGTTTCGACGTAATGGGATAGGAGAAATGAGACCCGTGGTGGCACGTGATAGCGATCACGGTGGCAATAGGAGGAGAAAAAGAGGAGAGGAGGTGTGGCGGCCACGAATGTGGTGAATGGTGTTGGAGGGTCTATTCATGGTGAAGTAAAAGAAAAAAGATTCAAAGAATGGGTGGTGGTTATTTTGCAAAATAGAGATAAAAGAGATGAGAATAGAAATGAAAAAGATAGAAAATGAGAGTAAGAGGGAGGTGGGTGTAACACTCCTAACTCGTATCCGTTGCTAAATTAGGGTTACAGAGTATTACCATACAATCCTAAACATTTAAACTTAAAATCATTCAATAACATAATCAAATCATAACTCCACCATATACAGTCATACCATCCTCAAACCGAGCCCACGAGGCCCTAGAAACACCATAGAAACTACTTGGGACCAATTTGAAATCATTTGGAAAGTTTAGGAAGAAAGTCACAAAATTTTGAAAATAGGGGTCACACGGTTGTGTGGCTAGGCCATGTGCCTCACACAGTTGAGACACACGCCCGTGTCTCAGGCCATGTAACCTTTTAACTAGGGACTCATAGTTGTGTCCCAGCCCGTGTCCTCACCCATGTAGCTCATTGAGAAGGGTCACACGCTTGTGTTCCAGGCCGTGTAACTCTCTAAGTTGCCGCACACACCCGTGTGCCAGGCGTACGTTAGGCTGTGTAATTCACTGACTTGCATACAATGGAATTCACCAGATGACACACGACAGTGTCGCCAGGTCATGTGTCTTACACGATTGATTCACACGCCTGTGTCTCAGGTTATGTGGACCCAAATATACCTAAAATCATGGCATTTCAAAACCATGTCATGCATAAACATTTAGACCAATCATGCACATTTACAAAGCACCAAAACCCCACCTAAACATACATATATATATCCCATTTTCAAGACCCTAATTCAACTAACCAATATTCCATTCAACGACACCTCAAAAGCATTCAACAACACTTACCTAAACATGTCACTTTTACCAAATTAAATCATCAAATTCTAGTTCGAAACTTACTAAAACATGCCATAAACTTGACCATTACCATACCATTTAAAATATACCATAAAAGTCATTCAAAGCATGCATCATAAGATAACAAAATTGACACAAACTCACATGGCATCAAATGGTACCAATCAAGTTAACTTCCATAATTTATACAAGCCAAACACCAACTAAACATCGAAAAAAATGCCATTACAATTCAACTTATACATGCCTATATAACCTTGGCCAAAACATTCAAAAACTACTAATATTTATGCTAGATTGTGTGATAGATCTTCGACGAGCTTCCAAACCGATCGAGCTTTTGGTAATCTATAAAACATAAGAAAGAAACTATGTAAGGAACAGTGCTTAGTAAGTTCGTATAAGCATAAACACAACTTACCATTTCCATAATGCATAACGTAGTTAAAGTACAATTCAACACCAATGCCAAGCTTATAAATACCTAACCAACACCAACAACTCACAAGTTAGTAAGTTTTCCCATGATATAATGAAATCAACCATATGTAAAACATCATATAGTTCATATTTCCATTCAATAAGCCAACAACACAAGTTGTGGAGAATCCACAACAAATGTAGGACCCCAGCCATTAGTAGGACATTCAAGACCAACACCCGAAACATGAAATCCTTAATGGCATGTCATTTGTATCCTACGAATTCTTAAGGTTCAACTAGGACTCAACATCCGTCAATTCATCATAGCATTGGTACGATTATACACCGATCCATTTACATTAAAAATAACATAGTAAACATTCAAATTAAACAACATTAATACGATAACCGTTCATACGAACTTCCTCAATGACTAAGGCGTAGAAGTTAAATTGAGCTAATCGAAGCTTTTGCTTTGTCTCGATCTAGGTCCGTACATGGTTTATCTTGAACTAAATAGACAATTTAAATCAATTTAATACTTCTAGTATTCAATTTAATCCACATTTCATATTAATGAAAATTACCATTTTGCCCCTAACATTTTAACTTTTTCGCAATTTAGTCCTTAAGCTTATAAGTTAGAATCTAACCATTTTAATCAAAATCCATGTTAATAAAAAATGCAAGGGACCTTGAAACAACTCATATTTACCATCATTTCAAAATAAAACCCTAGAATTTATATCTTTAACAAATTAGTCCCTAATTCCAAAATTCATCAAAAATCACTTAACTAAACTTGTTTATTTTTCAAAAAAGATTCATAATCTACCATTTAACATCAAAAATAATTCAAGAACAGTCATGGCATAACCCTTAACCTTTAATAGTTTTACAAATTGACCCCTGAGCTAGCTAGATTGAGCTACAACGAACTCAAAAACATAAAAATCATTAAAAATGGGGCTTGAATGTATACCATGCAAGAAGAAATAGAAATCGAAGCTCTTTCCCCATTTAAATGGTGATTTTTGCATAAACAAGATGAAAAGAAAACGATGATAGATTTGTTTCATCTTTTTTTAACTTAAATTTTCTTTTAATTACTAATTTACTATTTCAACCTTTAAAAACATCCACAATTACATTAATACCTTGCCATGCACATCCACTATCCCTTAAAAATGGTCTAATTACTATTTAAGACCATTTGGTTTAATTTCGATAGTCTTTTAGCTAATTTAGCTAATAGAACTCAACTTTTAACCTTTTAACGATTTAGTCCTTTCATTTAATTAACCATGCAAACATCAAAATTTCTTAATGAAATTTTAATACGACCTTAGTTTAATCCCATAGATATTAAAATAATAATAAAATAATAGTTTACTCATCAAATTTGTGGTCCCAAAACTACTGTTCTGATTTCACTGAAAAGTGCATGTTACAACTCTCCCTCCTAAAGGAATTTTTTTGTCATTGCCAGAGAACTTTAAGTAAAGCTATAAAACAGAGAAAAAAAACTACATAAGCACATAATGCTTAGTAAGTTCATAAAACATGAACATAACTTATCATTTCAATGCATAACATTACAATTAAGCATGATATAATCCAACCATAGCTTGACACAAGCCTAAGCATTATCAACAACACATGTTAGTGCATATGCACATAATTGACTTGAAATATCATAAGGTAAGTCATTGAACATGAACAACTTCATTTGAAATCATCAATTTCATGAACATAAATATATTTTCATTGAACATTCCCTTATCAATGCTTTTCAAGATTCATGACATAAGTCATTTGAACACTTACAGTTCCTTTCCTTTTCATGCCCGTTGAACTATTTAGAATAACATCAAATACACGAGAAAGCTCACACGTAGTGTGCCAAACATATAATCGTAACCTTTCATTTTCCTTTTTCCTTTACATCGAAGCTCACATGAGTTGTGAAATGGGTCTTAACACACAAGCTGTCGGTCAGAATGTGAGCTACATGATGCTGCTCACACAAGCTTTAGAGTATTTGCAACAAATGCAGGACCTCAGCCATTAATAGGACATTCAAGACCAGCACCCGGAAGATGGTAACCCTAATGACATGTCATTTGTATCCTATATATTCCTAAGGTTCAAACGGAGCTCGATAATTGTCGTAACATCGCTAGACTTCCATCAATTAAGTTTATGGAAAATAATGCATGAACATATAGATCAATATAACATTAAAAAATTATTTAATCATATGAACTTACCTCGATAATAAAAATGTAGAAACGAGATCAATCTGAGGCTTTCGTTTTTCACCGATCTGAATCCGTTCGAGGTCTATCGTGATCTAAATAGATAAATTCAATTCATTTAATACTTCTATTATTCAATTCAGTCCATAATTCATATTTTGTAAAATTACAAATTTTCCCCTAATATTTTAACTTCTTTACCATTTAGTCCTTAAACTCGTAAATTGTAGTTTAAGCAATTTCATCCACATTTCATGCTAGTCAAATGCACTAGGGACCTCTACTAAATAAAAAAAACATTATTTCAAGAATGTAACACAAAATTTTATCACTTTTACAAATAGGTCCCTAAATAACAATTTCATCAAAAATCCCTTTATAAAAGTTGTTTATTTAACAACAAAGATTCATATTCTTCTATTAAACTTCAATAATCATGCAAGAACATTCATTCCCACACTCTAAACCTTTAATAATTTTGCAAATTAGTCCATGGGCTAGCTAGATTAAGCTACAACGATCCTAAAAACATAAAAATCATTAAAGACGGGACAAAATTACATACCATGTAAATGGAAACAAGCTTGGCCGAACCCTAGATGCTCCAATGGTGATTTTCGATTTTGAAAATGAAGGAAACAAGAAGATGACATCTTTTAGTCATTAATTTATATGTTATTTTAACTTAATTATTCATTTACCAAAATACCCTTTTAAAATCATTAAAATTTTAGGAAAACCTTGCCATATAGTGCCATTAACTAATCTATTGGTCCAATTACCATTTAAGTCCTCTTACATTAAAGTTTCATAGCTATTTAACACCTTTAACTATTAGAACTCTAATTTTACAAATAAGTATGCAAACGTCAAAATTTCTTAACAAAATTTTTAGATGACCTCACTTACGTTCCATAAACATTAAAATAATAAAATAATAATTACTCATCAGATTTGTGGTCCCAAAATCATTATTCTAATTTCACTAAAAACGGGCCCTTACAACTCTTCCCCTAAAGGAATTTTTGTCCCCGAAAATCTTACTAAAAAAGAGGTTCGAGTATTGCACCTTCATAACTTATTCCGATTCCTAGGTAGCTTCTTCTATTCCGTGATATTTCCAGAGAACTTTCACTAAATCTATGCTTTTATTTCTTAATTTTTTAACCTCTTGAGCTAGAATTCTGATCGGTTCTTCACCGTACCTCATATCTGGCTGAATCATAACATCAACATGTGAAATCACGTGTGAAGGATCTGATTAATACCATCGTACCATAGATACATGGAATACATTGTGAATGTTTTCTAACTTTGACGACAATGCTAATCTATAAGCTACCAGTCTGATTCTCACAATGATCTCATACGTCCTAATAAATAGCGGACTAAGCTTTCCTTTAAGACCAAATCGAAGAACTTTCTTCCAAGGCGATACTTTCAAAAACACATTGTCACTGACTTGTAATTTGATGTCTTTTATTTTCAAATCTGCATAGGATTTTTGTCGATCCGAACTTTCTTTCAGACTGTCTCGTATCACTTTAACCTTTTCTTCTATTTTTTGTATCAAATGAACCCCAAAAAGTTTTTTTTTTCACTGAGCTCAGTCCAATATAATGGAGTTCGACACTTTTAACAATACAAAGCCTCATACGATTCCATTTTAATGCTCGATTGATAACTATTGTTATATGTAAGTTCAACTAACAGTAGAAATCTCTCCCAGTTACCTTCGAACTCTAAAAGACAACATCAAAACATATCCTCAATTATCTAAATCACCCACTCAGATTGACAGTCGGTTTGAGAATGAAATGCGGTACTAAAATGCAGTCGAGTAACTAGAGCTTCATGTAACTTGCTGTAGAATCAACACATAAATAGTGGATCTTTGTCAGAAATAATAGAAACTAGCACACCGTGCAATCTAATGATCTGAGCTACATACAACTTTGCTAATCTCTCGGGTGAAAAATTCGTACACACTGGAATGAAATGTCTGAATTTCGTCAAATGATCAAATATGATCCATACAACATCTTTCTTTCTTGAAGATAGTGGCAATCCCGATACAAAATTCATCGTGACACATTCCCATTTCCTCTCTGGAATCATCACTAGTTGTAGCAAACTAGAAGGTAGCTGATGCTCGGCTTTAACTTGCTGACAAACTAAATATCTCGATACGAACTTTGAGATCTCTCGTTTCATACTTGGCCACCAGCACATCTGCTTCAAATCACCCTATAGTTTATTGCTACCAAGGTGAATAGACAAGCTACTACTGTGAGCTTCCTGTAAGATTTTCTGAATAAGATCAGAATTTCTCGAATTCTGCCTTTGATGTACAAATTATCATCAAAACCAACATGAAAATTTGAATCAGGTGTCTCTTAATCTATTTCCGTTTAGCTAGCAAAACATCATCACTTTTTTAAGCTTCACAAACCTATTACAAAAATCTCGGTCTAGCTTTTAATTCATCTAAAATCGAACCATCATCAATTAACATCAACCATGTGTTCAAACCTATTATAAATGGTGTCGTTGAATCTTCAAGGCGAATACAACTGCTGCAAGCTCTAAATCATGTGTCGGATAATTCATTTCATGTGGTTTCAACTGTCTAGAAGCATATGTTACTGCTTTGCCCTCTGGCATCAGAACACAACCCAGACCATTTAATGAAGCATCACTATAGATCATAAATTCTTTACCGGACTCTGGTTGAACTAACATAGGTGCCTAGGTTAACATTGCTTTCAATTGATTGAAACTTTGTTGACATTTCTCAGATAATTCGAACTTAACATCTTTTTGCAACAATCTCGCCAATGGCGTAGCAATCATCAAGAATCCCTTGACAAATCTTCTATAATATCCAACTAAACTTTGAAAACTTCTAACCTTAGATACATTTCTCAGAGGTTTCAAATTTACCACAACTCTAATTTTTCTCGAATCAACCCTACCACAACTTTAATTTTTCTCGAATCAACCCTAATGCCATTGGCCAATACAACATGTCCCAGAAATCTGACTTCCCAAAGCCAGAACTCACATTTGCTAAACTTAGCGAACAATTATTTTTCGCGCAAAGTTTACAAAATAATTCTCAAATGCTCGGAATGCTCTGTCTCATATTGTGAATATATCAAAATATCATCAATGAATATAACAACAAATATGTCTAAATATTGTCTAAATATCCTGTTCATCGAGTCCAGAAATACCTCAGGAGCGTTAGTCAAACCAAAGGGCATCACAAGAAACTCATAATGTCTGTACCTAGTTTTGAACACAGTTTTTGGCACATCTGAGTATTTAACTTGAAACTGATAACAACTAGAACGAAGATCAATCTTTGAGAATACCGTTGCAGCTTTCAATTGATTAAACAAATCATTAATACGTGGTAAAGTATACTTATTCGTGATCATGACTTTGTTGAGCTGTCGATATTCAATACATAATCGCATGGATCCGTCCTTTTTCTTAACAAATGACACAGGAGCACCCCAATGAGATAAATTGGGTCGAGCAAAACCCCTATCTATCAACTCTTGCAAGTGTAGTTTCAATTCTTTCAAAGGTGCCATTCTCTAAGGAGCTATCGATATCGGAGATGTTCTCGACATAACTCAATAGCAAACTCAACCTCTCTATTCGGCGGTAACCCTAGTAATTCCTCTAGAAATACATCTGTATACTCACATACCATTGGAACTGATTCAAATATGCAAGCGAGATGCACTTTGCAGCCTTTTCTAACATATTTTTATGTTGACATAGCTGATATAACATTAGATATACTATCTAGTCTATCTAACTCAAGTTAAAGCTTTTCACCGTTTTGACATTTCAACACAATATGCTTTTGTCTACAGTTCACGACAACATCATTTGGAGTAAACCAGTCCATACCCAGAATCACGTCAAACTCACCAAAGGCTAGTAACATCAAATCAGCCAAAAAGTTACAATCCTGAATCATCAAAGGACAATTTTTACTAACTTTATCAACTAACACATATTGAACTAGGGGATTCATTACTGTAACCACAAACACACTAGACTCAAAAGGCAAATTCTTATTTGACAATAAAGTCATGCATTCATATGAATGTGTTGACCCCGGGTCAATCAAAGTAGTAACATTAGTATAAGAGATAGAAAATGTACCAGTAATAACATCTGACGCCTAAGCTTCCTCTCTAGCACGGATCACATAAGCTCTAGCCGATGTTCGTGTTTCAGATCTCATAGTAGAGTCCTTTGTCCCACTATGACTATTGCCCGTATTTCCAATGTTCCGTGGCGGTCTACCTCTCACAGTAGTGTTACTCGGTAGAGTAGTCTGAACCTTTTCTTTCTCAGACCTTTTTGGGCAATCTCTGATATAATGTTCATTGGAACCATATTTAAAACATGCCCCGTCTTTCATTCTGCAATCACTAAAGCGTCATCATCTATATTACTGACATTCGGGCTTATTGTTTTTAACACTACCCACACTCGTTACAGACGTAGCCTAAGGTTTTGAACTCGCATGTTGCTTTCCCTTATCTTTACTCGAATAACCCACTAAAGCTGACAAACGACCGTGATATTCTTTTGACTTCTTTGACGACAATTGATATTACTTTCCTATTGATCTCTCTCTTGAATCACGAGCCTTATAATCAGCTTTTCACTTTGCTTTACTTAGCTCTTCAGCTTTGTGTGCTCTGTCAACCAGAACCATAAATTATTTCAATTCAAGGATCTCGACTAACAACTTGATATCATCGTTCAACTCGTCTTCAAAAAGTGTACACATAGAAACCTCTATCGGTATACATTCTCGGGCATACTTGCTGAGTCGAACAAATTCCCTTTTGTATTTAGATACTGTCATCTGACCTTCTTTCAGCTCAAGAAAATCTTTACATTTCTTATCAAGAAATCTCTGGCTCACATACTTCTTTCAAAATTCTGTTTAGAAGAACTCCCAATCTATGCAATCTCTAAGCACAACCGAAACTATGGTATTCTACCACTGATAAGCTAAATCTTTCAATAACGATACAACACATTTCACGTATTTTGTCGGTGTACAAGATAATTCATTGAAAACTCTGATCATATTTTCCAACCAGAATTTGGCTCTCTCCAAATCAGCTTCATACATACCTCTAAACTTTTTAGCCCCATGTTTACAAAATTTATCAACTGGAGGCTTTCTCACTCGTACTGGTTAACCAAAGAAATCAATTCAGAAGAAATTTTGGTTAACCTGTTCTTTGGATACCATACCTAAATAAGTCGATTATCCGTGAATAACTTCTTCTTTAGCAGCAAATTTGCGTATCTCGAATGATCTTTAGAGAAATCTAATATCTCTTCTAGAACTCTTATTTTACTTGTTAACCAATTTTCGGCTCTATCCACATTATTACCAATTCAATCGTTGAATTCTTTAGCTTCTCTTTTGCTGACTTAATCACTATAAATGTTGTATATTCCATTGTATAAGACTTTGAGAGTGAGGGGTGGAGATCGTAAAGCCTCTAAATTTGACTCTCATATACACATTAAACATAACATTCATTATTAACATAACATTATGAACTTTTACTCTCACCTTTATGAGTTACTACTCATCCTTAGCAACTTTTAATCAGATACTTGAGTATCACTTTCAGCATTATCAAAATAACTCGGTGGGAACACATCTCTGTCTAAGAATGAAACAAATCTCATCAGAGTCAGGAGATATCACACTATCATCACAAGTTATATTATGGCATGTATTTCTAGACTTCATACATGCTACGTTCAGTTCAAGAATCGACTAAACTATAGCTTTGATACCACTAAATGTAACACCCCTAACCCGTATCCATCGCAAGGATAAGGTTACGAAGCATTATCGTAAATATGCAACTTAAAATTATTCATTTCAAAAAAAATCATAAATCATATGATAGTCCATTCAAACACATGCATATCATCCCTCATTTGATCCCTCGAGGCCTTAGAATCACTTTAGAAATGATTCAGGACTAAATTAAAAACATTTGAAAAAATAGGGAAAAAGTTGGAAAAATTAGACTATAGAGGTCACACGATTGTGTGGCCATGCTGGGTGACTCATACGGCTAAGACACACACCCGTGTCTCAGGTTGTGCGACTCTTTATATAGCCTCACACGCCCGTGTTCTAGCCCATGTCTGTACCCGTGTAACTCTATGACTTGGGGCACAAGGCTGAGTCACACGCCCGTTATAACAGCCCGTTTTTAATGAAAAATGAAACAGTGGTTTCGGGACCACAAATTCAATTCATAAAATTTATTTTTTTATTATTATATTGCTTACATTATGATAGTAATACCGTATAAAAATTTGTTTAAGAAATTTTTCCGTTTACATGCTCAATTTGATAAAAAGGACTAAATTACGTAAAGTGCAAAAGTTGAGTTCTAATAGCTAAAGGTATTAAATAACTATAGAACTTTAAATTAGAAATCCTTATATGGAAATTAGACCATAAATAAGATAGTGGAATATGATGGCTTGGCATTTTGTGTAATTTTTATTGTTTTTAAGGTTAATTATGTAATTTGGTAAATAGAGACAAAATTAATTAAAATAAAAGCCAAGTTATCATCTTTAAGTTTTCTTCAACTAAAATTTGGGCTTTAAAAATCCATTGTTGAGCTTGAAGTTTTGGCAATCTCATTCTTTCCTATTAGGTATGCAATTTTTGTCTCGTTTTTATTGATTTCTATATTTTTAGGTTTGTTGTAGCTTAATCTAGCTAGCTTGAGGACTAATTTGTGAAACTTCTAAACTATTAGGGTTTTACCATTAATGAATATACATGAGTTGTGATGTTTGATGATAGAAAAGGAATGGCTGTTGTTAGGTAAACAACTTTTGTTAGGTGATTTTTGATGAATTTGTCAATTAGGGATTAAATTGAAAAATAGTTATTTTACACGATGAAATTGTGAAATAAATGAAATATAGGGCTTACTAGGAAGCTAGTTGATTTTCGGCTATAGTGGGTTGTGGTGAAAATGCATAAATTCCCACTTTTATGAGCTAGGCACTAAATTGTAAAGAGATTAAAAGTATAGGGGTAAAATAGTAATTTTTCCAAAATATGATTTTGGGCTAAATTGAATGAAATACATATTGAACTAAATTAAATTTATCCGTATAGATCAAGGCAAACCTTGTACGAAGTTAGATCGGAGCGAAGGGAAAATCTCAGATTAATCACCTTCGTATCTACGAATACTCGTTGAGGTAAGTTCGTGTAACTAAATTATGTTTACATGTTTTTAATTGAGATATATATATGTAATGAATTGTAATACATAATTACCTAGTGCATATACAATGACGTACAACGATTACTGATCCCCGTTTGAACCTTAGGAATCCGTAGGATACAAATGACATGCCATTAGGGTTTACAGGATTTTGTACTGAACCTGAACGTCCTAACGATGGCTGAAGTCTTGCATGCGTTGTGGACACTCCATAGCTCGTGTGATCAACACTGTTAAGCTACAGTACAACCTACTTCGTGTGAGCATGCCGATTTATATCTCGTGAGAGCATATCAATCTACAGTTTAAATGATCATACCGATTCACAGCTCGTATAAGCATACATGTACATGAATTGACAGATTATAGTTATATGAGCTAGCATACTATGTGTTAGCTATCCCGGGTATCTAACGGTATTCTATATGGTTCAGCGAGCAATATTCTGATACAAAATGGCAAGAGATTGATACGGACTATTACACGAATGCATATGATTTTACATGAAAATATGGTTACATGATATATGGAAAAATGAAATGGATGATGCATGTATATGGAACTTGATCAATGGTTATGTTCATCTATGTTTATTAGTTTATATATGTAACTACATGGCCAACATGGTTAGTGTATATGTGCTTAGGCATTTAGCAAAATTATATTGGGACATGCTTGTTTACTTACCTAGTATATGATTAAATGGTAAGTTATATTCTATGTTATACGAACTTGCTATGCTTAAATGCTTACACTATGTTATTTTTTGTGTTTTATAGTGAACCAGAAGCTCGTTCGGGTTGGAAGCTTGTCAGAGTTATATCACACTATCCATTGGCTCTTTTGGTACATTCAGTTGTTAAATTTTGGTTATAATGGCATGTATAGGTATGCTTAGCTAATGTGGCCATGTGTTTTGGTTGTGGTTTTGGCCATTTGACTTGGCTTGTGTTTTGGCATATTTTGGTATGTATACAAGTAGCCTTTATATGATTGATGAATGACTTATATGTTTGAATGATGGAAGATGAAATAATTGATGAATATACATTATATATATGGCTTGTGACTTGATGAGAATTGGTACTTTTTTTGAATAGTTTAAATGACTAGTGATGCTAATTATAGAATGGCATTTTGGTACCAAATGATTGTGTTTTGGCAAGTAAATTATATGGTATGTATTGATGCAAATATACATGCAAGTTAGTTGATTATTTGGTCAAATTGAATACATGATTATACAAGTTTGCATATTGTCATTGAGGTGCCTAACGACATATTGGTTGTATGATGTTATACCACATATATATGACTTGTTTATGCTTGATTTGGATGCCTAGATATGGTTTATAAGTATCTCAAATGTGGAATGTAGGTACATTTAAAATTGGGTGAGAAAAATGGCTTGTAAGGTGGCCTATTTTCGTCCACACGGGTAGAGACATGGGCGTGTGTCTCAGCCGTGTGTGACACATGGCCAGGTGACATAGCCATGTGTCCCTTATAGCTTTTGAAGGGTTGCAAGTTAGGCTGTTACACGGCCTGGTACACCGGCGTGTGAGGTTATTTCGAAGGGTACACGGCCTAGCGCACAGGCATGTGGCTTTGCCCCATGACCAAGTCAGGGATTTATGTGGGCATGGACATGGGCCGGGACATGATCATGTGTCCTTGCATCTAATGCCCACACAGTCTGAGACATGGGTGTGTCTCTTGTTGATAAGCTATTATGAAGATGATCTCGAGAGAGCTGAATTCTGGTTAGAGAATACGATCAGTGTTTTTAATGAGCTATCCTATTCACTGGCCGAGTGTGGTAAATGTGCGATATCATTATTGAAAGATTTAGCTTACCAGTAGTGGAACATGTTAATTTCTGTTGTGCTGAGAGAGCGAATCAACTGGGAATTTTTCCAAACCAAATTCTAAAAGAAATATATTAGTCAAAGGTTTCTGGATCAGAAATGTAAAGAATTTCTTGAGCTCAAACAGGGTCACATGGCTATGTTAGAATACAAGCAGGAATTTTTCAGACTGAGACTGCTATGTGTAAGAGGTTTGAAGAAGGGCTGAGCGAAGACATAAAGCTACTAGTTCAAATTCTTAAGCTGAAAAAATTTGTTGTACTGGTCGATCGAGCACTTAAAGCTGAGAAGCTGAGTAAGGAGAAAAGACACGCTGATTTTGAAGCTAAAGACTCGAGAAAGAGATTGACTGAGAAGTCATATCAGTCAGCATCAAAGAAATCAAAAGAACATCACAATCATTCTACAACTTCTGTGGGTTATTCTAGTAGAGACAGAAGTAGCCGACGTTCGAGTCCAAAACCTCAGGCTATATCTGTAGCAAGTGTGGGTAGTGTCAGAGATGTTTGACCCGAGTACAAGCATTGTAAAAGACCACATTATGGTGAGTGTCGATTAAAGAAAGGAGCGTGTTTTAGGTGTGGTTCCTTAGACCACTATCTTAGAGATTGCCCAAGAAATTCGAGAAAGAGAAAGCTCAAACCACGAGGCTAAGCAACACTACTACAAGAGATAGACTACCTCGTAATCATGGAAATGTGAGTGGTAGCCGTGGGATAACGAAAGATTCTGCAGTGAGATCTGAGGCACGAGTGCCAGCTAGGTTTTATGCTATTCGCACAGGAAAGGATGTTTCTGCGCCAGATGTTATTACTGATACTTTCTCTATTTTTTATACTGATATTACTACTTTTATTGATCCGAGATCCACTCATTCTTATGTGTGCACGAATTTAGTGTCTAGTAAGAATTTACCTGTTGAGTCCACTGAATTCATGGTTAAAGTATCGAACCCCCTAGGCCAGTATGTGCTAGTTGATAAAGTCTGCAAGAATTCTCCTTTGATGACTCGGGGTTACAATTTTTCAGCTAGTTTGATGCTATTATTGTTTGATGAATTTGATGTGATTTTGGGCATGGATTGGTTAACTCTACACGACACTTTTGTAAATTGTAGACGAAAGCTTATTTTATTAAAATGTTAGAATTGTGAGATACTTCATATTGAATCAAATAGTCCGAGTGAGTTGCCTGTTGTTATATCAACTATGTCAGCAAAAAAATATGTGAGAAAAGGTTGCATTGCGTATCTTACTTATGTTTTGGACACTAAAGAATTTGAGTCAAAGCCTGAATCAGCACTGGTGATTTGTAAATATTCTAATGTATTTCTAGAGGAGTTACTGAGATTACCACCAACCAGAGAGGTTAAGTTTGCTATTGATCTAGTATAGGGGACATCACCGATATCGATAGCACCTTACAGAATGGATCCTACTGAGTTGAAAGAGTTGAAAGCACAACTGCAAGAGTTAATAGATAGGGGTTTTGCTCGACCTAATTTTTCACCTTGGGGTGCACCGGTTATATTCGTTAAGAAAAACGATGGCTTAATGAGATTGTGTATAGACTACCGTAAACTCAACAAGGTTACAATCAAGAATAAATATCCATTGCCCTAATAGAAGATCTGTTCGACCAGTTGAAAGGTGTCATAGTATTGTCAAAGATTGATAATTGTTCTGGTTATTATCAACTACGAGTGAAAGAATCGGATGTGCTTAAAACTACATTTAGAACCAGGTATGGACACTACGAATTTCTTGTGATGCTGTTTGGTTTAACTAATGTACCTGCAATATTTATGGATTTGATGAACAAAATTTTTAGACCATAATTAGATAAATTTGTTGTGATATTTATTGAGGACATTTTGATATATTCATTAGACGAATTCGAGTATGCTGAACATTTGAGAATTGTGTTGCAAGCCCTATGAGATAAACAACTTTTTTGCTAAATTTAGCAAATGTGAGTTTTGGCTCTGAAAATTTGATTTTCTGGGACATATAGTATCAGCTGATGGCATCAGAGTTGATCTGAGTAAAATTTCAGCAGTTGTTGACTGGAATCCACCGAGAAATGTGTCTGAAGTTAGAAGTTTTCTAGGATTAGCTGGTTAGTACCAAAGATTCATCAAAGGGTTGTTAATGATAGCTACACTGATGATGTAACTTTTACATAAAGATGTGAAATTTGAATGGTCTGAGAAATGTAAACAAAGTTTCAATCAATTGAAAGCACTGTTGACCTAGGCACCAGTTCTAATTTAACCTGAATCTGGTAAAGAGATTGTGATTTTCAGTGATGCATATTTAAATTTTTTAGGTTGTGTTTTGATGGAGGAAGACACAATAATAGCTTATGCTTCTAGACAGTTAAAGCCGCACGAAAAGAGCTATCCGACTCATGACCTAGAGTTAGTAGCTATTGTGTTTGCGTTAAAAATTTGGTGACATCATTTGTTCAGCGAAAAATATCATATTTATACCGATCATAAGAGTTTGAAGTACTTAATGTCACAGAAAGACTTGAATTTGAGACAACACAGATGGCTCGAACTATTAAAAGATTACGAGTTAATCATTGATTATCATCCGGGAAAAGCGAATGTAGTTGTTGATGCTTTGAGTAGAAAGTCTTTATTTTCCTTACGATCGATGAACACACTATTGACTTTATCTGATGACGGTTCTATCTTAGCTGACTTGAAAGCTAGATCGATGTTTTTATAGCAGATCTGCGAAGCTAAAAAATGTGATGATGAGTTTTAGCTAAACGGGCAAAGTGTGAGTCGACTTCTAATTCAGAATTTCAGATAGGATCCGATGATTGTTTATTGTTCAAAGGTAAAGTTTGTGAACCAAAGAATACATAGCTCATTCAGAGAATCTTGCACGAAGCTCATAGTGGTAGCTTATTTGTTTATCTGGGAAGTAATAAAATGTTTAGTGATTTGAAATAGACCCAGAATGAAACGTGAGATTTTTGACTTTGTATCTAGATGTTTAGTATGTCTACAAGTTAAATTTGAACATCAGATACCTTCTAGATTGTTACAGCCAGTGATGATACTGGAGTGGAAATGAGATCGAGTTACTATGGACTTTGTAACGGGTTTACCCCTATCTCCAAGAAAGAAAAATGCCATTTGGGTTGTCATTGATCATTTGATGACGCCTGCATATTTTTTCTGGTACGTTCAGATTTCTCTCTTAACAAGTTAGCTAAGTTATATGTTTCTGAGATTGTCAGACTATACGGAGTGCTAGCCTCCATCATCTCGGATAGAGATCTGCGGTTTACATCACGATTTTGGAAAAAGTTACAAGAAGCTCTTGGTACTCGGTTGCATTTTAGCACTGCATTTCATCCTCAGACCGACGGTCAGTCTGAACGAGTAATTCAGATTCTCAAAAACATGCTTCGTTGCTGTGTATTAGAGTTTGAAGGCAACTAGGATAAATATTTACCATTGCTTGAATTCGTGTACAACAACAGTTTTCAATCAAGTATAAAGATGGCACCGTATGAGGCTTTGTATGGTCATAAATGCCGAACTCTGTTATACTCAACAAATCTCAGTGAGAAAAAGATACACGGGGTTGATTTGATTCACAAGACTGAAGAAAAAGTAAAAGTGATCCGAGATAGTTTGAAAGCAGCTTCAGATCATCAGAAATCATATGTGGATTTTAAACATAAAGACATAGAGTTCCAAGTTGGTGATAGAGTATTCTTGAAAGTATTGCCCTGGAAGAAAGTTCTTCAGTTTGGTCGCAAATGAAAGCTATGTCCACAATTTATCGGGCCATATGAGATTACTGAAAGAATCAGGCCTGTTGTGTATCGATTAGCTTTATCGTCAGAACTAGAAAACATTCATTATGTATTTCACGTGTCTATGTTACGAAGATACCGATCTGACCCTTCACATGTTATCTCTCCGACGGATGTTGAGATTCAATCTGATATAGTGAATAACTGATCAGAATTCTGGCACAAGAGGTTAAAGAATTAAGAAACAAGAACATAGCTTTAGTAAAATTTCTCTACCAACAATATAGAATAGAAGAAGACACTTGGAAACTAGAGGAAGCTATGAGAAAGCAATATCCAAACCTCTTTTCTGGTAAGATTTTTGGGGACAAAAATCCCTTTAGGAGAGTTGTAACAGCCCGTTTTCAGTGAAATCGAAACAGCGGTTTTGAGACTACAAATACAAAGTTAAAAAATTTATTTTATTATTATTTTATTTTCTACAGTTTGATAGTAATACTGTATAAAAATTTTGTTCAGAGATTTTACCGTTTACATGCTCAATTTGATAAAAAAGACTAAATCGCGTAAAGTGCAAAAGTTGAGGTCTAATAGCTAAAGGTATTAAATAGCTATAGAACTTTAAAGTAGAAATACTTATATGGTAATTAGACCGTAAATAGGATAGTGGAATATGATGGCTTGGCATTTTGTGTAATTTTTAATGTTTTTAAAGGTTAATTATGTAATTTGGTAAATAAAGACAAAATTAATTAAAATCAAAGCCAAGTTATCATTTTTAATTTTTCTTCTACCAAAATTAGGGCTCTAGAAAGCCATTTTTGAGCTTGAAGTTTTGGAAATCTCATTCTTGCCTATTAGGTATGCATTTTTGTCCCATTTTTATTAATTTCTACATTTTCGTGTTCATTGTAGCTTATTCTAGCTAGCCTGGGGACTAATTTGTGAAACTGTTAAAATCTTAGGGTTTTACCATTGATGAATATACATGAGTTTTGATGTTTGATGATAGAACATGGATGGTTGTTGTTAGACAAACAACTTTTGTGAAGTGATTTTTGCTGAATTTGTCAAATAGGGATTAAATTGAAAAATGGAAATTTTACATGGTGAAATTATGAAATAAATGAAATACTGGGATTTCTAGGGAGCTAATTGATTTTTGGCTACAGTGGGTTGTGGTGAAATTGCATAAATTTCCACTTTTATGAGCTAGGGACTAAATTGCAAAGAGATTAAAAGTAAATGGAAAAATGGTAATTTTGCCAAAATATTATTTTGGGCTAAATTGAATGAAATACATATTTAATTGAGTTAAATTTATTTGTATAGATTAAGACAAACCTCGTATGAAGTTAGATAAGGGTAAAGGGAAAATTTGAAATTAATCGCCTCCGTATCTACGAATATTCGTCGAGGTAAGTTCATTTAATTAAATCGTGTTTATATGTTTTGAATTGTGATATATGTGTTATGAATTGTTATACATAATTATCGAGTGCATATCCAATGACCTACAATGATTACCGAGCCCCGTTTGAACCTTAGGAATCCATAGGACACAAATGACATGCCATTAGGGTTTGTAGGATTTGAGTACTTGTCCTGAACGTCCTACCAATGGCTGAGGTTTTGCATGTGTTGTGAACACTCCATAGCTTATGTAAGCAGCATTGTGTAGCTACGTTACGACCCACAACTCGGGTGAGCATACTGGTTTATAGCTCGTGAAAGCATATTGATCTACAGCTCAAATGAGCACATTGATTTACAGCTCGTATGAGCATACATGTACATTAATTGACGAATTACTGTTATATGAGCTAGCACAATATGTGTGAGCTATCCCGGGTATCCAACGATATTTTAGATGATTCAATAGGCAATATTCTGATATGAAATGGTAAGAGATTGATATGGACTATTATAGGAATGCATATGATTTTACATGAAAATGTGGCTACATGATATATGGAAAAATGAAATGGATGATGCATGTATATGGAACTTGATCAATGGTTATGTTCATCTATGTTTATTGGCTTATATATGTAACTACATGGCTAACATTGTTGGTGTATATGTGCTAAGGCATTTAGCCAAATTGTATTGGGATATGCTTGTTTGCTTACCTAGTATATGATTAAATGGTAAGTTATATTCTATGTTATATGAACTTGCTAAGCTTAAATGCTTACTCTGTGTTATTTTTTGTGTTTTATAGTGAACCAAAACCTCGTTCTAATTGGAAGCTTGTCGGAGTTATATCACACTATCCATCGACTCTTTTGGTACATTCGGTTGTTAAATTTTGGTTATAATGGCATGCATATGTATTTTTGGCTAATGTGGCCATGTGTCTTGGTTGTGGTTTTGGCCATTTAACTTGGCTTGTGTTTTGGCATATTTTGGTATGTATCCAAGTAGCCTTTATATGATGGTTGATGAATGACTTAATATGGTTGAATGATGGAAGATGAAATGATAGATGAATATGCATTATATATATGGCTTGTGACTTGATGAGAATTGGTACTTTGTTTGAATAGTTTCAATGACTATTGATGCTAATTATAGAATGACATTTTGGTACCAAATGATTGTGTTTTGGTAAGTAAATTATATGGTATGTATTGATGCAAATATGCATGTAAGTTAGTTGATTATTTGGTCAAATTGAATACATGGTTATACATGTTTGTATATTGTCATTTGAGGTACCTAAGGGCATATTGGTTGTATGAAGTTATACCACACGTATATGACTTGTTTATGCTTGATTTGGATGCCCTGATATGGCTTATAAGTATCTGCAACATGGAGTGTAGGTACATGCAAAATTGAGTGAGAAAAATGGCTTCTGAAGTGGCCTATTTTCGTCCACATGGGCAAAGACAAAGGCGTGTGTCTCGGCCGTGTGTACCCTGTGGCTTTTAAAGGGTTGCAAGTTAGTCTGTTACATGATCTGACACATGGCCTAGCACATGGCCTAGCACACGACGTGTGTGAGGTTATTTCGAAGGGTACATGGCCTGGCACACGGGCGTGTGGCTTGGCCGTGTAACCAAGTTAAAAAGTTACATGGGCACAGACACAAGCTGGGACACGACCCTCTGCCCTTACTTCGAATGCCCACACAGCCTGAGTCACAAGCTGGGCATGTCTCTTGGCCGTGTGAGTCACACAGTCTGACCACACGAGTGTGTGACCCCTATAGTGTTGAAAATTTTTACTATTTTTAGAAAAATTCTCTGAGTTTTTTATTTAGTCTTGACTTGTTTCTAACACGTATTTAGGGCCTCAAAGGCTCGTATAAGGGACAATATGTATGATTTGATTTGGTTTATATACGTTTATTGATATGTTATGTAATGTTTGGAAATTTTGTCTGTTTGAATTGTAAACTCCGATAATGCTCTATAACCCTGTTCCGGCGACGGATACGGGTTAGGGGTGTTACACCCATGTGCCAAGCCGTGTAACCTTCAAAATGGCCTCCTTTAAAACCTACAGGGGACGCACGGCTGTGTTACATGGCCATGTTTCAGACACGGCTGAGACACATACTTGTGTCTTAGGCCGTGTGGACAAGAAAATGGCTAAAATCAAGCCCTTTCTTTCACCTTTTCATCATTGAACTTACAAGTTATTTGCACACATGAACAAAGTGTCATAACCTACCAAAACATGCATAAAAATTACCAAATCATTACACCATTTATCCATACAACCAGTATGCTAATAAGGCACCTCAATCAGCATAATCAAACATACCTAAAGTTATGTCCAAATGGTCATTCAACGAAACATGACTAAATTTCATATCAAAACATGCTTTAAATGACCACTTTGCAAACATTCCAACACTTACCACTTTGGCCATAAAACCATGCATCAATTTGATCATATAAACACCAACCATTAAGCATCAAAGTGCCAAAAGCAACCAACCATCAAGGCATCAAAATAAAATAAGTTTCAAAACTTCAAAGCAACATTACAGGCCAATATCATTATCTAAACATTAGACATAAGTCCACCTATACATGCCATTATAACCACAACCAAAGCATCAAAATCAACCGATAAAATTGATGGATAGTGTGATGGATCTCCGACTAGCTTTCAATCTGGTCGAGCTTCTGATAATCTTTAAAGTAAGAGAAAGATAACCACATAAGCAATGAATGCTTAGTAAGCTCGTATAAACTTTAAGCATAGCATTCCATTTCAATAATGAACTTTATAGGTTAAATATAAACCTATACCAATGCCTCAAGATTTATCAAACCATAATCATCAACTCACAATGGAATAAGTCTATCAACACCACATATACTTATCATTCCTAGCATAGTAGGATTTCATAAGACTTTGAACCCTTCCATTTACTTACTTTCCATTGGATTTAGTTACTTTAGCTTAAATAACAACATTAATTCATTATTTAGCATATTTGTTCATGAACTAGGTATATTCATCCATAACATATGTAAATTTCTCACATACAAGTACATCTTTCAACTAATCATTCCCTTTTATTTCATCATATTTCATTTCAACTATCAACTTATCATTTCATTACCTTTCCTCACCCGTTTCATGTGGATAACACAAGATATAAGCATAACATCAACCATGAGTACAAGCTAGTGCATTTAAACATAGCTCTTTTAGAATCAACTATATGATAAACCATTTCATAAGAAATTATATACTTTAATTTATACCACCTTTTCATGTACATAAGCATATTACCAATTGAACACTTATTTTTTCAATGTATTTCATTAAGACTAAGCATGATATATATTCCAATCATAAGCTTGGCACAAGCCTAAAAATCACGCACAACACATGTTAGAGCATCAACTCATAAATCACTTGAAATAACATAAGCTAAGTCATATATAAGAGCAACATCAATTGAAATCTTCAACTTCATGAGCATAAACATATTTTCATTGAACAATACCTTTTTATTCCTTTTCATAAATTCATTACATAAGTCATTTGAAAACTCATTGTTCCTTCCTTTTTATGCCCGTTGAACCATTTATAATAATATCGGATACGCGGGAAAGCTCACACAAAATGTACTAAACATATAGTCGTAGCTCACACGAGCTGTAAAATAGGCCTGCTCACAGAAGCTGACAGTCGAAAAGTAAGCTACACGATGCTGCTCACACAATTTGATGAGTATCTGTTACAAATGTCAGACCTCAGCCGTCGGTAGGACATTCAGGACCAACACCCGGGAACATGGTAACCTGGGTTTGCTCTCACAAACTGACAATCAGAATGCAGCTACACAATGCCACTCACACATGCTAATGAGTATTCACAACAAATAGGGCATTCAGGTCTAGCACTCGAAACGTTGTAACCCTAATGGCAGGTCATTTGTATCCTATGGATTACTAAGGTTCAAATAGGGCTCGATAATCGTCGAACATTGTTGGATTTCCATCGTCTCCTTGATAAATTGTATAATAACATATATATTGGTTCATTTACAATAGAATCACATATTAAACATTTAATTTAATCAACATTTAAGTGATTATAGTTCATACGAACTTACCTGGCTAAATTACAGAAATGTCAAAGTACAAGGGCTTTTTAGTAATTTTTCATTCTCCTTAATTTTTCACTCGATATTGATCTAAATTAATAATTTAATTCAATTTATTAATTTAGATAGTAAAAATTTTATTTTATGCAATTTATTCATTTTTGACATTTTACAAAATTACCCCTAACATTTTACTTTTATTCAATTTAGTCCCTAAGCCTAAAACATGCAAATTAACCATTTTTATTGCAAATTCATACTAGGCAAATATTCATAGCCTCCATTTCATCCCATTTTTTCCACAATTGTACATCAAGTCCTCGTATTTTTACTATTTCAACAATTTAATCCCTAATCGTTAAATTCATCAAAATTACTTAACAAAATACTTATAAATAATAACTAATAACTCAAATCCACCATTCACATCTAAAATCACAAAGGTTCATCAATGGAAACATTCAAAATCTTTAACAGTTTCAAAAATGAAGGTACGAACTAGCTGGACCTAGTTGCAACGATCTCAAAAACATAAAAATTATTAGAAATTGGGCTAAAATCACATACCAATCTAGCTTTTGAAGTTGCCTAAATTCCAAGGTTTAAAGATAGCTTCTTAATCCATTCAATTTTGGTGAAGTAGAGTTGTAAAAGTTGATAAAGCATTTTAATTTAATTTAATTTAATTTAATTTAATTATCAAATTACCATTTTAACCTTGGTTAATAATTAAATAAAACACAAAATCCATGACCAGATTTGTCCACTAATTCCATAAATGATTTATTTACCATTTAAGTCCATTTACCTTTATTCATTAAGCCATTTACTCACTCAAATCAAATAGTGATCAAATTTTACATCTTTTACGATTTAGTCCTTTTTAATTAATTAACTATCTAAGCATTAAAGTTTCTTAATGAAACTTTAATACAACCTTAATAACACTCTGTAAATATTTATAAAAATATTTACGGCTCAATTTATAGAAACGAGGTCTCGATACCTCATTTTGTAAAACTACTTGACCTTAGGGTCTTACCACTTGAACTTAATTAATCATCTATATAACAAAAATTATCATATGAAAAACCTTTTTAAAACCATATTTGACTTGTAAATATTTAAACGATAATATTTACAAACTTGTCAAATTTGTGGCCCCAAAACCACTATTACTGGCACCACTGAAAAACGGGTTGTCACACTTTTACTAAAACTCTTGTAACTAGGAGTTTAAAAAAAAATGTCGAGGATATGAGAATGTGAAAAATGAAGCATTTACTTCACTAGGGCAAGTGAGAGATTATTGGGAAATGTGCCCAGATTGTAGTAAACATGTAACTATTTTTTATTTATTTGAATGATGAATAAATAAATAAAGTTAATTTCACATTTCAATATTATGTCTTTTGTATTTCTGTCTTTTATATTTTTCATGCACAGCAAAATTGTGACAAGCAAATATTAGCTCATTGATTATCTAAGTTCAAATTGAAGATAAGTGGCATTGTAAAAACGTTTACATTGCGAGAAAGACAACATACTTCAATGGATAATCTGAATGAGCCCGTAATCTCATAAAAGAATCAAAGTGAGCATTTGCTTTAAATACTGAGAAGGATTATTATGTTGTCTACAATTCCAATTTAGGAGATGGCTAGTGTTGGCTATCAAAGCAGTTGACTCCACGAGTAGATACATATATGTATTTATTAGTAGAATAATACATTGGACTGGACCCAAGATGAATTAATTTTGAATCTATTTGTGAATTAATTCACTTGTGATGTTCATGATGTGATTTACCTAAATCCTGAGTTAGTCACTAACTATGCGCATGCAACTCATGTGCTTTTATGTAAGTGGAGGCTTATGCTCTAAAGATGACCAAGCCCATAGCTAGTATGTCGGGTATATGACTTGTGTATGGCATGAAATTATTAGAAATAGTGGAATTCATAGCTCAATTAAATAGTTAATGATATCCTCTCATTGTCATTGTATGAATGGATAAATATGGAACGTGGCCATGGGTTGCTAGTTCTCGAACGATCAATTTATCATAGTCAATTTTTCAAAGTGATAATATTAATCATTAAGAAGACACAATGGTGAAAATGAGATAAAATAGGATTGTATTGACTAAACAAATTTAACTCAAAGGAATCAAAGTTATCATATGAGGGTAACACACACATGACGAGGTCATTGGGCAAAACAATTGGATGAATTGTTTTCGTAAAGAGTATACAATAAGGAGTTTTCAATCATGATACTTCTTGTGGACTAACTCTATGGTTAAGTATTTGTGAATTATTGGAACAATGCTTCTGGACATAATTGTAATTACTAGAGCCTAATTGTATATGTTTGATTGGTCCCTCCGCTAGCTCAACAAAAGCTCGATCGGAATGCATTTGAATCAGAAGAAAATTCTACAATTTTGGAAATAATTTAATGGAGTCAATTTATTCAATGTGGAATTAAATTAGGTGGTCTTGAGAATTGTTCAACTAGAGAATTTTATTACAGAATTTTCTTGAAAAATTAATTTGGAAAATCTAAGTGATTTTTGGGAAAATTAATTTTGATCAAGTAAAATTA
Source organism: Gossypium turneri (assembly GCA_008044935.1). Taxonomy (NCBI): domain Eukaryota; kingdom Viridiplantae; phylum Streptophyta; class Magnoliopsida; order Malvales; family Malvaceae; genus Gossypium; species Gossypium turneri. The sequence continues at coordinate 23,622,203 of CP032576.1, read as the reverse complement.
GATTAATCAAATTGATATGATATTTTTGGAAATTAATTTTTGAGTCAGAGAATTGGCCCAATGGGTAATTGAACTTGAAAATTGGACCTGAGATCCTAAATTGGGCACGGAAGCCCAAAATTAAGACCCAAACCCAAAAATTATTTCAATCGGGCTAATGGTCCAACCGGTGGCTAGACCGAATCGATTGAGCCATCATTGACCCAGACCGAATGAATAGTAATCGAACTGGCTCAGGGTGTCGTAAAGGTGTTGCTATAACACCCAAAAATAGAGCCTAAGAGTTTTAGGGGTATTTTAAGAATTTTGGCCTATATGAGCTTAGAATTTCATAAGGTTAGTAATCGATAATGTTTTTGACTTTGGCATCTTAACTGTTAAATCAATATTTGAAAAAGTGTTCTAGAACCCTTTAATTTTAGAGAAATGAATGATTTATAACATAGTCAAAACCGTGAGAATTTATGTGGAAATTAAACTAATTTTTAAAATTGAACCTAAAGCCACCCTCAACCTACAATTTTCACGATTTCTTCATTTCCTTTCAAGCTTGTGCCGTCCCTTGCCATATCTCTAGCTATTTCTATTGATTTTTTATTCCCAAATCACAATATCTTGATTTTCTATCACTTTTAAGTCATTTATTACCGTATATCTCCAAGGAAAACACCCAAAACTCCATAGATTTCATCATCTTCTTCAAACATGGGGTTTGTAAATTTATGTCAAAACTTGTTCATTTTTTCAACAAAAGTAATCCTTCATGTATCCATTGGTTTTTAAGGTTATTTAGACTCTAAAACTGAATTATTAGCCCTCAATCGCATGCTTATTTGACTATGGTTATTATATGATTTATGTGTGTAAAGCTTAAAATTCGTTAGAGCTTGCTACGAGCTAGGGAAGAGTTAGTTGAGCTTTCAGCTTTTCAGCAAAAGCACAAAGTGGTGAGTGTATGGGATTACTACTCATGAACATGAGTCATGTGTTAATTGGGAATTTATATGTAGCCTAAACCCCTACTCTAAGTTCTAAGTGTAAGTTTCCTTGAAATCCATAATTATCTTGGGATTTTGTGATTATGTATTGTGCATGAAAAGTGGTATGTGAATATAGTGACTATTGCGTAAAGTGCAATCATATACATGAAATAAATGTGTAATATATAGGTTATATGACTTTGCTAGTGTTCTACAAAAGATGCTAATATGCAGTGATACTACACAGTTAATCGGTAAGTAATATGTGTTGTTTTTAGGTTATTTTGGCCTTATGATTTTGGAACCATTGGATATGGTTGGCATACCATAGGATTGTGAGTACTCACTCATATGTATAGTGATTTTGGGCATTGAGGCCCTGGGACATGTTGTAGGGATAAGGGAAAGTGAGCTAAGCTCCATTCAACAAGACATGTGAGGTGGAATAAGGAGAGTGTTAGCTACATGCTTCACTTCTAGGACATGCTTGACTGTATGAGTCTATGTTTGGTGTGTTGAAGATCCATGTATCCGTTGAGTGATGATAGAGCTCACTATATGTTTCATAACTCAAGTGCCAATCTATCTTGTCTTTTATAATTGTGGAAATATGCATCTATGTGCTATGTGATGTATGCTTAAATGAGTATGTATGTGTTGTGAGAATGAACTATTAGATGATGCATGATTTAATATTGTATGATGCTAGAATTAAGAATGCAGTACTTGTGAGTAAATGACTGGTTGTGTTGCATGACAATATGTTTGCTTTGTTGAAATTCTTGCACTCACTTAGCTTGTTAAAGCTCACCCACTCATTTCAACATATGCAGATCAGTGACATCATGGTGTGGGCAATGTGGTTTCCAAAGGAGTGATCCAAGGAAGACTAGTTATTTATCGTAGGTGAACTATTAATTTTATTCATATTGGGAAATAAGGCAACGTGGTAGACTTGTTTAGTGCCATGATATGTTTGGGTTATTTACCGACTTTGTTATTTTGTTTTTGAAAATTTGCGAGTTTATATGTTTGCTTATGTTCATGAATTTTAATGATGGCTTAATTGGGACTCATTTGGACAATTCGAACTGATAAATTTAGTTACAGGATGATTATTTATCGAAGTAGGTGATGAATGATACTTAGAATCTGATTTGGAGTGAGTTCATTGCATATGTATGCTGCATTTTGATGTTCAATAGTAGAGGTATCGATATACGAGATTTCCAGTCGATACCTATGTGTTTTAAAATGTACATGAAGTCAAAATAGAGATTTGATATCGGTACCCTATCTCGAGTATCGTTACTCGGGGCTAAAGTATCGATATTTCATGGCAGATACCGATAATTTTTAACAATTGGGATTTTTGGCCAAGAAACAGTATGCTCATTTGGTATCATTTTTCCAAGTGCTATCGATACCACTTAAGGAAAATATCGGTACCTTACTATCAGTATCGATACCTACGAACATTTTATTGAATTTTTACTAAATAGCCCTTATGCATGTTTCTAACTGTATGTAAGACTAATTAATGAATGATTTGCATGTAACAATGTTAATTAACTATTTGGACAACTTAAAATTATTTGGTTTAATAAAAGGCGATCGTTTTTCTTGGATTTAGTTTCCTAATTGATGTACATGAGACGAGACGGTTGTGTGGCATCCCGTATTTGGGCTTGGCGACTCGGCTAGGTATAGGGTGTTACAGCCGCACCTGCATCACCGGACATGAAAATGCCGATGGCTGCGATGGCAGCATTCTGGTCGCCGACGGTGGTTGGTCTTTGGTAGTTGAGCAATGGAAGAGTTACACTTCTGTTGGGACTCTACCAGAGAATTTGATTTCAAATTAACTATTCCAAAAACAATATTGTTTTAATAGTTTAATATTAAATTTAATTTAATATTTCTCTTAATAATACTTTATTAATTTAATATTAAATTAATTATGTTAATATTAAATATAATTTAATTTTTATCCTGTAGATAAAAATTTTATTATTTTAATAAGATTTAATATTAGATTTAATCTAATATTTATCTTCATAAATATTATATTAATTTAATAGTAAAGTGATTAAGTTTAATCTTAGTTGAACTCTCTAAACTCTCCCTATATAAAGAGAGCCTTGAGTCATTATTACACACACACTTGAATTCAAGAGAAAGTTGTAGAGAGAATTTTCTAAAGATATTCTTTCAAAAAATTTCTAAAGATATTTTTTTTCTTTTACAACTTGACCTAAAATTTTAAAGAAACTGTGAAATTACCCCACTGGTAATTTTTGTGAAAATTTTTTTTGATTCGAAGCAAGCCCACACTCGACATACGCAAGCTTGAGGATAGCGGAGAAGACTACTTGGTCGACACACTCAATCTAGACGAATCGAAAATGTACAATTTTCATTAAGTTTTTATTACTTTGTTTTGAAATTTTTTTTAAAACTTTTTTTCCCCTAAATTTATTTTCTGTTGTATTTTTCAAACCAGTTTTTCCAATAGATATTGGATATGATGTTGCGAAATTGAGTAGGTACACAAGTAATCCAAGTAGTTTGCATTGGAAAGCTTTGAATAGAGTACTTTGGTATTTAAAGAAAACTATTATCTATGTGTTGTGTTATAATGGATATCTTTCAGTTTTAGAAAGGTCTTTGGATGCTAGTTGGATTAGTAGTTTGGAAGATTATGCTTCTACGAGGGGATAGATCTTCATTCTTCGTGAAGGAGCCATTTCTTGGGTTCCAAGAAATAAACATGTATTACTCCACCATGACAGCTGAATTTATGACATTAGTCGCTGCATCTAAAGAAGCAAAATGGTTAAGAAATTTGCTTTATGATGTACCTCTACGACCTAAACCAATTTCACCAATTTCACCTATTTCCATCCATTGTGATAGTGAGGCTACTCTAGCAAAGGCATATAACCAAGTACATAATGGAAAGTCAAGAAAAATTGGATTAAGACATAGCTAGGTTGATAATTAATCTCTGATGGAGTGATCACTATTAATTATGTGAGGTCAAGTGAAAATTTGGCGGAGCCTTTGACAAAAAGTCTTGCTAGAGATGTAGTCAACAAGACCTCGAAAGGGATGGGACTCAAGCCTATTAATTAGAGTCATCCATGATGGAAAATTCACTCAACGCTTGATATAACGTCAAGTCTTGAGTTCAATGAGACAAAGTACATCATTAGTATGTGACTGTTAGCACTATAAATAATCCATCCTAAGATTAATTCTAGGTACTCGTAATGATAAGGGAAGGATGAGTAACATACTCTTATAATTATGGGAACACTCTTGATGGGATCTACCTATGTCAGTGTGAAGTGTGGTCGCTTCTAAGAGCTTAAAGGCTTGGCTCTAACAATACTCATGAAAGGAGGACATAGACACATGGCCATAATAGTGTCCATTGATACTATGCATTGACTGATGTTGAAATCATTGTGTGAGATGTGTTCAGTCAATCAAATGGAATAGCTGGTTCAAAGCTTATTCTACCATGCCATTTCAATTAACTTTAATATGTTTTCACTGAGTGAAGGTTTGTAACACACCTTACCCGAGACCGTTGTCGGAGTCGAGCACGAGGCGTTACCTGACTTAACTTACTAATTCGGAGCATAAAAATTTACTTTTAAAATTAATTCACTCACATTCAATCAATATGTCCCTAAAAAGGGCAAATTTGGATGTGAATTGTTTTGGAATGTATTGTGGTGTCAATGATGGCACATTGGTTAGGAATTTAGGTTGATTTTCTTTGACATGTTTGAGTGTATTTGAAGATGGTTTTTTGGCTTATAAAATTGTGTATTTGGTTGTTTTTAGGTACCTAAGCAAATGGGTGATTTTTGAACTTGAACTTAGTCATTTTTGGGCATACACGGCCTGTCATACAGCCGTGTGATACACATGGGTAATCCACACGAGCGTGTGCCTAGGACATGTTTCAAAAAAGAATAGGTGCAATTTTTACATAGGTTGACACACGGCCTGCGACATGACCGTGTAACTCAACATCAAATTGAACACGGGCTAGCACACGATCGTGTGAGAGTGTTTCGAAAGGTACATGACCTAGTACACGATTGGCTACACAGTCGTACCTTGCACCACATGGCTTGGGCTGTGTCACATGGCCATGTGACCCCTGTTTTGAAATTTTCAAATTATTCCTAAATGTTCTTGATTTGTTTCGATTTGGTCCCTACATATTCGTAACTTATTTCTAAAGCTTCGAAAACTCAATTTAAGATTCGAAACTAAATGTTCTCTTTCACAATGAAAATTACATGTAATTATGGAATTTAATTGATTATTGAATTTAAACCATTATAAATTGTTCCAACTTGACTAATAACATTATGTATCTTATTTGGGCAACGGAAACGAGTTAAGGGTGTTACAAAGTCTACTTATAAAAGCACAATACTTGGTTGGGCTTCAATATACAATTTCAACTGCACGTTAGTCACCATTAAGAAATCTTACATTGAATTTTTGTACTTAAAAGTTAGCTTTATCTACTTTAATTTAATTTAACTACCGATGCATAAAATTCACGATGTAGTATAATGTATCATTTAGTACTAAAAGAATTAAATTTATTTTAAATTTTAAAAAAAATAATTTTAATTTCAAATTTTAGTTATTTATTTGAATTATCTAAAATGTATCAAATTGTGTAGGTTAGATGAGCTCCGATTAAATTGAGTAAATCAATATTTTCAACACATTATTTGTTTTTATAAAGAATGTATTCTTTTATACCATTTTATTGTTTATGAAATTTAAATTTTTCAAAGTTTGTGCTTGTCCTTCTCAATAATATCGTATTCAGGATTACAATGTATTCACTACAACACTTATTTGATCTTAACAATTTTTTAAATAATAAATCAACTCTCATTTTTTGTTATTCATGACTTACATCCTTTTTTTCAAAAAAAATTATATATATATGGAAAATTATTTGAGACACTGTCAAGAAGATATTTTAGACTCCATGAGTGAGTTGATGGTTTGATCAGTGTATTATAGATTGTTGTAAAGTAATAAAAAATTAATTATACAAATAAATGTGACACTTATCAAACCCTCAACTTTATTGTGAAATCTAAAAAATTCCATATCAAATAATTTTTCTAAATATATATTATAATTATAATTTATCTTTAATATATCTTTAATATATCTTATAAAATTAAGAATGGGAGACCACAAGTAAGAGGTTTAATATCTATGACATAGCTGTAAAAATATTACTGTTAAGATCTTTCTAGTTTCATAATTTTTGGCTAATTGCCAATTTGGCCTAGAAAATCAAAGCTAGCCGGATTTATGATCATGAAAAGTGTCATTAATCAATCCTTCATCTCAGTCGGCTGCAAGAAAATAACAAGAAAGGGACATTTCTTGTTGTCAAATTAACAAGGTGAGATTAAATCATTTGGCACTATACCATTTCTTGAAACATTTCCAAGTTCCTAACATTGAGATTATAAGATTAAAATCCTTGAAAAAAAATAATAGTTACTGTATATAAATACAAAACTCATTTGGGAGGTTCTGAAATCCAATTTCATTATCATCATGGGTTTCATAAAATTCTCAGGTTCATCCCTCATTCTCTTCCTATTGTTTTCTCTCCTTTTGTTTTAGTCCACGAGTGACAATGATGATGATGACGACGATGACTCCACTTCTATGGCCAAACTTACGGCGGCTCTTAATCCTTTGCCATGGACTTGGTCCACCAATTCATCTTCTTCTTATTGTGAATAGAATTATGTCAAATACGACAGTTCCAAGCACGTTCTAGAGATTGACCTCAAAGCTAGGACTCTTGGTTCTTTGCCATCCTAATTCCCTCCTTTCCCTTTCCTTTAAATCCTTGATCTTTCAAAGAATAAGTTAACTGGTTCTCTTCCTTCATTAAACAAACTCCCTTTCTTGAAGAGACTACCTAAATATCAACAACTTCACAACAATCCCACCAGGCTTTTTTCAAGGACTTTCTAGCAATTTGCAGCTTTTGATGCTTGGTGGTAATCCCTTTCTCAGTACATGGATGATACCCCTTGAATTTACCAAGTTGGGCAATCTATAACAATTCAAAGGAAATAAAAACATAAAACCAGACTAATGGATGAAGGTTATTCTATTTCATTCAGCAAACATACAACATTTTTAACAAAATAAAACCAACATCAACATCCCACTTTCTCCTAAACTTAAGCAACATGAAAAATAACTAACTACTAAAAAACTAAAATAAACGTGGATATATTTCAATCCTGAAGCAGTTTCTTAACACTCCTCCTTGCTTCAAGAGTTGCAAATGCCAAGTCGTGACCTCAGAAGCTCAAACTTGCTAGCAGGGTTTGGTTAAAATATCTGTAATTTGATTTTCTATTTTCCAGTAGACAAGAACCACATCTCCATGCTTCTGGACTTCCCTGAGAAAAAATAGCCTGATATTAAAGTGTTTAGTCTTCCCATGAAACACAAGATTATGAGAGATATCAATAGCAGCTTGATTGTCAATAAGAATTTTTGTGTTATCCTTCTGCTCCAGATCAAGATCAAGCAAAATTTTTCTAAGCCATAAAGCCTCAAAACCCTAAAACATGTAACATAAAAGGTTCAGGTCCAAACCGGGAACATTAAAAATTTTCTGAATACTTAAATAAATCAAAATAATTTATTTCACTATTCATAATAAAACTGTCCACTTTTTTTTGTCAGTCACTAATTTAATTATAACTCAAGTTACGAAACTCAACATTTAGATCCATAAATTTTTCCTAAAACTAGATTCAAATATCTTCTTATCATAAAATTTCCAGAATTTTTTGGTTAGCCAAATAGTACAGTTAATTCGTTAAAATCTCCTTTGTTTCACTATCCGACGGTTCTGACCTCTATTCACTAGAAATAAATTATATCATTGTATGGGCTTGATATGGTACTTACACTTGTTTCTATTGAAAATAGACTCACCAAGTAATCTAAACATATAAATTATGACTCATAATTCTTTCTGTACAATTTTTAATGATTTCTTAAAGTTAGAACAGGGGACTTCAAAAACCATTCTAACCCGGTCTCACTAAAATTCAAATATTACAAAATATTAAATTCCTTTGCCTACATCGTTTCTTTCATGTGAAAATACACTCGATAAAATTTAATTCTATATCTCATTCACTCTCTAATTTCATTTCTACTATCCTTGGTGATTTTTCAAAATCACGTCAATGCTGCTGTCCGAAAACTGTTCCATTTCAAATTTTTACTCTTTTATAATTTCTTTATATTAAGTATCATTTAGGCATACATAACACCAAAACATGTTCTTAAATAGCCATTTCAATAGCTAATCATTATCAAGTATTTACATGCTATTCATTAGCCATATCATAAGGACACACACACAAAATGACTAAGTCCTTATACATGCCATAACTTAAAATGTTTCGAATCACAAAATACCGAGATGGTCTGTTGATAGTGTGAAATGATCTCTGACACCCTTACGATTCCCGAATTGGCTTGGCGATACCATAAAAAGAAGGAAAATAAAGGGGGTAAGCATAAAGCTTAGTAAGTTTATAAGCAAATAAATAACAACATTTATCATAAATAATTATACTCATAAATTATCATCAAGTATCATGATCTTTACTTTCTTCTTTACTTACTCTCTTACTTGTTTAATTACTTGCTTACTTAAATAAACCATGATTATAACTTACTCCTCCCTTGCTGAAATTTTTTTCTCAGCTGATAACTGAGATATTCTAAACCCTTAAAAACTCACCTAAATCTATTTAGTATGCTTTTACCTGAACTTTCATGTAACATAGTCTATTTACTAGCCCGTTGAATCACTTGAAATACTAAGGATACTCAGGTCTCTTGTCTGATAATAACATTCGAAAGCCATGTCCCAGAAATGGTCTTACATGGGATGTTTCCTGTACTACCAATGCCATATTCCAGATATGATCTTACATGGGAGTTCTCATATCGGTGCCCATGCCATGTCCCAGACATGGTCTTACAGGGGACCTTTCATCTCGGTACCAACGCCATGTCCCAGACATGGTCTTACGTGAGACCTCTCATAACCTCAATAATGCCAATGCCATGTCCCAGACATGGTCTTACATGGGGTTCCATCCCCCTAATGTCATGACATTTGTATCCGATACATTCCTAATGTTTCAACGAGACTTTTTAACACTGATTCTCTATCATCTCATACTTGAGTCAACATTAAATAATTTCATGAAATAAGTACATAATTGCTGGAAAATAACAACATTAATAATAACTATTTAAATATTGCATTTATTTACCATAAACTTACCTCAGCTCAAAATACGATCAAATCTAGCAACTTAATCCTCAACCTTTTTCTTTCCCCAGTCTAACTCCAAATTTCTTTCCTCTTGATCTATAATAGCAAATTTAGCTTATTTAATACTCACATTCATCAAAACAGCCTTGACTCGAACTTTGGAAAAATTACAATTTTGCCTTTACACTTTTGCATATTTACACTTTTGCCCTAAATCTCAGAAATTAAACTTCATCCCTTATTCTTATGTTTTATGATATGCTGAACATCTTTCCCTTCTATGGCAACGTCAAATTCCCACTCTAACATTTACTTATAAATATTAGGTATTTTTACCGATTATGTCGTTTTACTCGTTTTCATTTAAAATCGCCTAGCAAAAGTTATTTAACATAATTTCAAACTTCATATTTTACCATAATACATTAAAATAAACACATTTCACCTATGGGTATTTCTCCAAATATGAACCCTAGCATAAATTAATGGTAGAATAAGCTAAACCGAGCCATGATGACTCCAAAAACGTAAAAAAAATAAAAACGGGGCTTGGATGCACTTACTATGAGCTTGAGAAAGTGAAGAAACCCTAGCTACAGAGTCCCTTGAAGTTTCGGCCCTTATGGAAGAAGATGAGCACATTTTGTCATCTTTTTCCCTTTTAATTCTTTTTAGTACTAAATGACTAAAATGCCCTTCATTAAATTTTAGTTATTTTTATCTATGCATGCCCATTTGTTTCCATGAAAATATAATGGTCTAATTACCATTTAAGGGCCTCTACTTCAATTATGCACTTCTATTAAATCCTTTATCATCTAAAGCTCATATTTACCCACTTTTGCAATTAAACCCTAATATGCAATTCAGACATGCAATCGCTGAATTTTCTTATCAGTATTCTAACACATGCATCCAATCAATCGATAAATCATAAAAATTAATCACAATAAACTTTTCTATCTTGAATTCGTGGTTTTGCAACCACTATTCCATTTAGGCCCTATTTCGGGATGTTACAAGGTTCAATCTAAGACACCTTCATTTATGCAAATTGATTTCCAAGAATATCAAAATCTAAAATATTTTGAAAATGGGGGGATATTGTTGGAACATTTTCAAATATTTATAGTGTTCCAATAACTATAAATGAAAGGGTGTAATTAATCAAAGTTATATCTTTTTGTTATTGACAAAGAATTATAACTATTCAAACAATATTATTTGAATAGTTATGTTTAATAAAGAGATATTAGATGAATAATTGTGTCTCTTTTAGATATGTGATTATTTAGAAAAGACACATATTGAAAGATGTCTTTATGAAGAGATAAGAAAGTTCCTATAAATAGGACAAAGATTTCATTTGGAAAACATACCACAAATTATCAAGAGTTCTTTCTATCATTCCTCAATCTTCTTCTATTATTAGATTGTTCTATAAAGAATTACTATAGAAATTCTGAATAGAAATTCATTTTCTTATTATACATTACGTAGTGCTTAGTGGACTATTTTCGTCAGTGCAAAATGCAAAGAGTTATCGGGCTTCATTGTATCCTCGAGGCTTATTTTCTTGATACTTATTTGCACACCGAGTATAGGTGGGAGTGAATACAACCTTAAAGATAATGGCTTGATACATGCCTTGGGGCCTTGTCCTATTTCTTCATTTTCTGTTTGAGTTGTTCATGTTTCGTTCCTATGTTCAAGATTTTCCTCACCGAAGTTTTGTACTAATACTTTCATGAAATTATTTGAGAATTGATCCAAGGGTTGTCGAGGCTTAATCTTGAAGAATGAGTTTCTTCTCTTATGTGTTGATAGGAACAACTTGGAGAGAGTTTGGACTAATGGTCTTCAAGTTTTGATTAGGGATGGTTGAATCCGCGTAATTGAAACTTAGTCTTAAAATTAGACTTAGAATTTTTCTTCTTTATGTTGATGTAATCATATTAGAAAATTTTTGGTCCAAGGATCTATGATTTTTGATCTAAGATAGATGGATTTGATTTAAGATCCTTCTAACTTGATATTGAAGAAAATAATTTCATGTGTAATTTTTTACGATGACTAGATTTATTGTTAATATTTTAGGTTTGATTTTTTCTCAACAAATTAAATATGAATAACATAATATATAATGAATTGTCATGACTTTTATAACACCTAAAATGAGACACACCAATAAAAAAAAGAAATAGACTCCTTAAATAGGTTTACGAAGATCATCTACAATGAACTTAATATTCACTCTAGAGATAAAAATGAGGAAAAATAAAATAAAATCACCATTCCAAGTCAAACAAACACCATCCTTGATTGTTAAATCAATTTCCTCTTGTTTATTAGGAATTAGTAATCCATCTTTCTAACATGTGTTAGCAATTTTGACTTGTATGTAATTAATATATTTAATTAATGTGTTAATTAGGTAGCAAATGTAGGACTTCTTATGTGCAAATGGAACTAGATAAAAGATGGATTAATATCTTATCTATTGGGTGATAATTATGAAGAGAAGGAAAGAGTTCAAAATTGATTTAACTATTTTTCATAAAAAATTCTTGGAGCTGAGCAGATTTCTTTGGAATGAAGGCTTATTTGAACAATGAAGAGATAATATTATTAGGGATATTTTTATTTTATTTTGAAGGCTGGCTTATCTTTATTTCGGATTGGGATGAGATTATATGAAGCCTGCAATAGCTCGATTTTTAATAGTGTCAGAAATAGTGGTTTTGAGACCATAATTCTGACGTAAAAATTCATAAATATTATTTAATTAATATATTTATGGGGTCTTTAGGGTCATATTAAATTTTGGTTGGAAAATTTTATCGTTTAGATAGTTTAATAAGTAAAAAGTACTGAATCATAAAACTGTAAAAATTGAGTAGTTAAATTAAAGGGGCTAAAGGGGTAATATAACCCATGGGAATTTAGTTAGTGGAATTGGATGATGATTTGCATAACTGAATGACTTAATTAGGCTTAAACATAGATTAACGAAAGTTAATTAAGAAAGTTGTCAAAATTACAAAAAAACCATAGTATATATATTAAATTAAACCAAAGAAAGATTATATTTTTGCAATCTTACCCTCTACCTCACGATATAGCCAAGAAAACCTGGGGTTTTCATAGTTTTTCAATTGAAGCCTTAATTGGTAAGTGTTTTGGTGCCCATTTTTAGTAATTTTTAAGTTTTTGAATTCGTATTAGCTTAATCTAGCTATTTTGAGGACTAATTTGTGAAATTGTTAAATATTATAAATGTTACCATTGATTAGTTGAGTTATTTCTTGAAGTTTATGATGGAATAAGAAGTTGTATTATTTAAGTGGACTATTTTGTAAAATGATTTTTAGTGATTTTAACGTTTAAGGACTAAATTGATAAAATGATAAAATTGTTTGTATTTAGTATGAAATAATAGTAAATAAGGACTGCTAGAATACCATATAATGTTCGGTTGAAATTGGGTTTAAGGAAAGATGGTAAATTTACATGATTAGTGCTTAGGGACTAAATTGAGTAAAAGTGAAAAGTTGTGGGTAATTTTATAAATTTTCAAAAAGGAATTAATAGCATTAAGTGATTAATTTTCATTTTTGAATTAATTAATTGAATGAAACTATTGTGTTAGATTGAGAACGTGTAGACGATCGCAGAAAAGGGAAATTACCGAGTTGTATGTACTTTGGCAATTATACAAATCAGTCCTGTAAGTTCGTATACTTACTTATACTACTAATAATCCTTATATATATTCTATGTTAATATAATATTATCAAATGTTTGTTTGAATGTTTATATAATCTTGGAACGAAAATGAAATACCAAATATACTGAATGTTGCTCAATCGAGCAAAATCTATTGAACACACTGTGTGATGCTCAATGGAGCAAAACCTACTTAATATACCAAATGTTTCTCATCAAGAAAAATCTACTTAATATACTGAATGTTGCTCAATCAAGAAAAACCTACCGAATATACCGAATATTGCTCAATCAAGTAAAATCTACTGAAATATACTGAATGTTCTTCAACCGAGAAAAAATTCACTGATTTTACAGAATGAGATCATTTGTATTGATGTTTGGAAATGAATACTAAAATAATGCTACGAATAATATTTATTTAATAGAAGTAGTGATTGTTGAGGAATCAATTTAATGATTATTCAAACGAACTTACTAAGCTTTACTTAAGCTTACTTGTTGTTGGTTTATTTTGTAGATTACATTTTTGTGGGCTCGAAAGGTAGGACCAACACGAAAATCACACTATCTGGGGATCTTGGTAGACTTTATAATTTTGGTTGGTTTATGTGGCATGTAATAGGACTTCTTTTGAAATATGATGTATTAATACTTAGTTGTTTAAGATAAATCCTTAACTTGTGTTGTTGTGATGTATAGCTTAAGGAAGTATGCATGTTGTGATTAAGTTGAATTGGTTGATTTAAATGAATTAAAATGACATTACATTGAAGTGTTGTAGTCAATGATATGAATGTTTGGTGTATACCATATTGCAGATTTAGCGTGAGAAATAGTTGTATGCAAAATTTAGCAAGTGTGAGTTCTGGCTTCTAGATGTTGGATATCTAGGACATGTGGTTTCTACAGATGGAATACAGGTTCATCAAAGTAAGGTCTCAGCTGTTATTAACTTGAAAGCTTTGAAAAATGTTTTTACGATACGAACCTTTTTGGGGTTAGCAGGATATTATCGACATCTTGTTAAAAACTTCTTTATAATAGCCTTACTGATGACCAAGTTACTACAGAAGAATGTTCAGTTTGTTTGGTCAGATGAATGCCAGCAGAGTTTTGATCAATTAAAGAAAATGTTAACAGAAGCTCCGGTACTGAAACAACCTGAATATGGGAATGAATTTATTGTTAATAGTGATGCGTTCCTTAGTGGATTGAGGTGTGTATTGATGCAAAATGGAAAAGTAATAGCATATGCTTCTCGACAGTTAAAGCCTCATGAAAGAAAATATCCAACACATGACTTGGAATTAGCTGCTATTGTTTTCACTCTGAAGATTTGACGTCACTACATTTACGATGAAAAATGTCACATATTTACGATCATAAAAGTCTAAAATATTTGATGACTCAAAACGAATTGAATCTGAGATGACGACGGTGGTTAGAGTTACTGAAAGACTATGATCTTGTGATTAGCTATCATCCTAGGAAAGCTAATGTGGTTGCAGATGCTTTTAGTAAGAAATCACTATTTGTTTTGAGAGCTATAAATGCACATTTAGCTTTGGAAAGTGATGATTCTGTTACAGCTGAACTTAGGACTAGACCGTTATTTCTTCAACGGATTTTAGATTTGTAGATTGAAGATCCAAAGTTGTTAGCCAAACGAGAATCGATTCACAATGATTTGACTACAGGATTTACTCTTGATGGTAATGGTATGATGTATTTCCATAACAGATTATGTGTACCGAACAATTCAAACTTAAAGCAGGATATTCTATCAGAGGCTTATAGTAGTACATATTCCATCCATCTGGGTAGTACTAAGATGTTTAATGATCTAAAGAGAATGTACTGGTGGCTAGGAATGAAACGTGAGATTTCTGAGTTCGTGACTAAATGTCTGGTGTGCCAACAGGTAAAAGCTAAACATCATGTGTCATCTAGATTACTACTACCTGTTACTATTCCTGAGTGGAAATGGGAGTGAGTTTCGATAGATTTTGTATTAGGAATACCAGTGACACCGAGAAAGAATGACTCGATCTGGGTTATTGTTGACAGATTGACTAAATCAGCTCATTTCATTCCATCTGTACTGATTATTTGCTTGAGAAGCTAGCGTAATTATATATATAAGAGATTGTTAGATTGCACAGCGTGACCTTATCTATTATCTTTGATAGTGATCTGAGATTTACCTCAAGATTTTGGAGTAAGCCTCATGAAGCTCTAGGCACTAAACTTAATTTTAGTATAACATATCATCCACAAATAGATGAGCAGTCGGATTGGGTAATTCAGATTCTAGAAGATATGTTACAATGTTGCATTCTTGAGTTTGAAGGTAGTTGGTAAAGGTATCTACCATTGGTAGAGTTTGCTTATAACAACAACTATTAATCTAGTATTAAAATGTCACCGTTCGAGGCTCTGTACGGAAGAAAATGTAGAACGCCACTGTATTGGTCAGAGTTGAGCTAATCTACGCTCGTTGGTACAGATTTGATACGAGAAATAGAGGATAAACTATGGGTAATCCGTGACTGTCTAAAAGGAGCATAAGATCGTCAAAAACTGTATATAGATATAAAGAGAAAAGATATAAATTTTTTCGTTTGTGATTGAGTATTCTTAAAAGTCTCATTGTAGAAGAAAGTGCTTCGATTCAATAGAAAGGGAAAATTGAGTCCAAGATTCATCTAGCCATACAAAATTCTAGAGAGAATTGGTCCTGTAGTTTACAGATTTGCTTTACCCCCAGAACTCGAAAAGATTCATAATGTTTTTCATGTTTTGATACTGAGACGATATAGGTCAGATCCTCCACACGTAATCACTCCTTGTGAGATTGAAATATAGTCGAACTTACCGTATTCTAAAGAACTGATTAGAGTTTTGGGACCAAAAGTAAAAGAACTTCGAAATAAGATAGTACCGTTAGTTAAAGTCTTATGGAATCGTCATGGGGCAAAAGAAGCTACATGGGGAACTAAATACTCAATAAGATCACAGTATCTGAATCTATTTACTAGTGAGAAATTTCGGGGACGAAATTCCTTAAGAGGGGAGAGTTGTAACAGCCTGATATTTAGTGGTGTCAAAAATAGTGGTTTCGAGACCATAATTTTGATGTAATAATTCGTAAATTTATTGAACTAATATATTTACAAGGTCTTTAGGTTCATATTAAACTTTGGTTGGGACATTTTATTGTTTAGATAGTTTAATAAGTAAAAAGGACTGAATCATAAAAACTGCAAAAGTTGAGTAGTTAAATTAAAGGGGCTAAAGGGTTAATATAATGCATGGGAGCTTAGTTAGTGTAATTGAATGATGATTTGCATAATTGGATGGGTTAATTAGGCTTAAACATAAATTAATTAAAGTTAATTAAGAAAGTTATCAAAATTACAAAAACACCATAGCATATATATTAAATTAAACCAAAGAAAGATGATGGTTTTTCAATCTTACCATCTTCGTCACGACATAGCCAAGAAAACCTAGGGTTTTCATAGTTTTTGAATTGAAGCGTTAATTGGTAAGTGTTTTGATGCTTGTTTTTAGTAATTTCTATTCTTGATTTTAACGTTTAAAGTCTAAATTGATAAAATGATAAAATTGTTTGTATTTAGTATGAAATAATAGTAAATAAGGACTCCAGAAGACCAAAGAATGTTCGGTTGAAATTGGGTTTAAGGAAAAATGGTAAATTTATATCATTAGGGCTTAGGAACTGAATTGAGTAAAAATAAAAAGTTGTGGGTAATTTTATAAATTTTCAAAAAAGGAATTAATATATTAAGTTATTAATTTTTATTGTTGAATTAGTTAATTGAGTGAAACTATTGTGTTAGATTGAGAATGTGTGGACGATCGTGGAAAAGGGTAAATTGTGGAGTAGTCCCTGTACTTAGGCAATTCTATAAATCAGTCCTATAGGTTTGTATATTACTTATACTACTAATGATTCTTATATATATTCTATGTTAATATAATCTTATCAGATGTTATTTTGAAATTTTATATAATCTTGGAACGAAAATGAAATACTAAACATATTGAATGTTGCTCAATGGAGTAAAGTCTACTGAATGTCGCTCAATCGAGCAAAATCTACTAAACACACTAAATGTTGGTCAATCGAGCAAAATCTATAGAATATATTGAATGTTGTTCAATCGAGAAAAATCTACTGAATATACTGAATGCCGTTGAATCGAGCAAATCTATTGAGCACACTGAATGTTGCTCAATCAAGCAAAACCTATCGAATATACCGAATGTTTCTCAATCGAGTAAAACCTACTAAAATATATTAAATGTTGTTCAATCGAGCAAAAATTCACTAATTATACTAAGTATTGCTCTAACGAGCGTTATCCACTGATTTTACTGAATGAAATCATTTATATTGATGTTTGGAAATGAATACGAAAATAATGCTACGAATAATATTTGTTTAATAGAAGTAGTGATGGTTGAGGAATCAATTTAATGTTTATTGAAACGAACTTACTAAGCTTTACATAAGATTACATGTTGTTGGTTTATTTTGTAGATTACATTTTTGTGGGCTCCAAAGGTCGGATCAACATGGAAATCACACTATCTGGGGATCTTGGTAGACTTTAATTTTTATTGGTTCATATGGCATGTAATAGGACTCCTTTTGAAATATGATGTACTAGTACTTAGTTGTGTAAGATAAATCCTTAACTTATGTTGTTGTGATGAATAGCTCAAGGAAGTATGCATGTTGTGCTTAAGTTGAATTGGTTGATTTAAATGAATTACAATGACATTACATTGAAGTGTGGTAGTCAATGATATGAATGTTTGGTGTATATATATTGTGAGAAGTGTTTGCTTGATTAACAGTAGTTGTAGCAGCAATAAACGCTTCTTCAGCAGAAGATTGAGCTACAATTTCTTGCTTCTTTGAGCTCCATGAAAAAAACACCAGAACCAAAAGTAAAATAGTAGCCTGAAGTGCTCCTCATATTATCTATAGAATCTCCCCAGTCACTGTTAGAAAAAACAACCAGCTTGAACTCAATGCTTCTTGTGAACTTGACACCAAAATCACTTGTACCTTTGACATATCGCATCACTCTTTAAGTAGCCTTGAGATGTAATTCACTAGCACAATGCATGATCCGAGATAAAATACTTATAGCATTAAAAATATCAGGTCTTGTTGCTGTGAGGTACATTAAGTAACCAATCAATCTCCTACAATATTTCTCATCAACTTTGTTAGTATCATCTTCTTTGCTCAACCTCTCTTTCTGATTCATTGGAGTGCTGACAGCCTTACATTCCTCTATCTAAAAATTCTTTAATATCTCCTTTGCATACTTCTTCTAGAAAATAAAAACTTCACCTTGCCCTTGCTTGATCTCCATGCTAAGGAAATAGGTCACAAACCTAAGATCAGTCATTTCAAACACCTTCATCATCTCCTGTTTGAAATTTTGAATATGACCTATATTGTTTCCTGTAACTAGTAGGTCATCAACATATAGTGAGACAATAAAAATGTCTGAATCATTGTGCTTAACATACAAAGTTGTTTCAGATAGATTTTTTAAGAATCCCAAGCCCAACAAGTGTTCATCAATTTTGCTATACCAAGATCTTGAAGCTTGTTTTAGACCATAAAGGGTATTCTTGAGAAGATAAACTTTGTCTTCTTTACCTTTCTTCCCAAATCCTTGGGGCTGCTCAACATAAATTTCTTCCTGTAAAACACCATTTAAAAAGGTTGATTTGACATCCAATTGGAATAATTTCCAACCTTTTTGTGCAGCTATTACGAGCAGTAGCTTGATTGTGTCTAATCTAGCAACATAAGCAAAAGTGTTTGAATAATCAACACAAAAAATTTGAGCATATCCTTTAACCACTAGCCTGGCTTTGTGCTTGTTGAGTGAGCCATTAGCATTAAGCTTGGTTCTAATTACCTACTTAACTCCAATCATATTTCTATCTTGAGGTCTGTCCACAAGAATCCAAGTTTTGTTCTTCTCTATCATCGACAGCTCCTCCTCCATTGTAGCTGTCCACTTTTGATCCTTCTTTACTTCTGCAAAGTCAGCAGGTTCACACACAGAAACATCCCATCTTTCATAAATATCTGAGAACAACCTTGTTCCTCTCATAGAAGCATCATCTATTTTTTTCATTTTGCTAGTCATTCTCTTCTTCAATGCTAGAATCAAAAAAATTAAGTTTCAGAGATGTCAAAGTCTGAGCTTTCTTCTCTACACTGTCCCAGCTCCATTCTTCATACTCCATAAAATAAACATCCCTACTAATAACAATTTTTTCAGTTTGTCGCTGAAAAACTTTATAGGCCTTGCTAACCATACTATAACCAATAAAAATACCTGGTGAGGCTCTTCTATCAAGTTTGTCACATTTGCTTTGTGAAACATGAGTAAAACACAAGCAACCAAATATTTTAAGAAATTTCAAAGATGGTTTGTAACCATACCATGCCTCAAATGGTGTCTGATCTTTCATTGCCTTTGTTGGAAGTATATTCTGTAGAAACACAGCAGTATTTGCTACCTCTGCCCAAAACTTCTTTGGCAAATTCTTCTCATGCAGCATACATCTCAACATTTCTATGATGTATCTATTTCTTCTTTCACTAACTCTATTTTGTTGAGGAGAATAAGGAGCTGTAAGCTAATGCTCTATGCCAAAATCTTCACAAAACTTGTTGAAATTTGCTGAAGTATACTCTTCCCATTGTCAGACCTTATCCTCTAAATTTTGCAATCACTTTCATTTTCTACTCTTACTTTAAACTTCCAAAAAACTTGAGCAACTTCCGATTTGAACATCAAGAAAAAAATCCAGCACATTCTGGTGAAGTCATCAATAAAAACAATATAATAGTGACTACCTTTTAAACAATGTGTACTTTGAAGGCCTGCTACATCAGTATGAATGAGCTGTAATTTGTAAGTAGCTCTCCAGGTTGACTTAGGAAATGATGTACTACTTTGCTTTCCAAACTGACATGCTTTGCAGCTTGAGACTGTATCACTCAGCTTGGGAATATTAAGTGCCAACCCCTTTTCTCTTAGTTGTAGTAACCCTTGGTGATGATAGTGCCCAACTCTTTTGTGCCAAATCTATGTAACATCTTCTTTGAGAATAAAGGTAGATTGCTCTTCCTCTAAAGGATTGAGTGCAAAAATCTTTCCTTTCATTTTCACTTTGAAGATATCTTGATTAGTTGCATCCTTAATCAGACAATATTTGTAACAGCTCGATTCTGGGCCTAGTTGGAACAGTGGTTTCAAGACCACAAATTCGATGAGGGAAAATATTATTATTATTATATTTTTATGGTCTACAATTTCACAGAAAATTTTCGTAAAAATTTCGTTCGAAAATTTCGACGTTTGGGCACTCAATTGAGTCAAAAGGACTAAATTGTAAAAAGTGCAAAAGTTGAGTTCTACATCTTAGAGGTGTCTAATTGTTATGAAATTTTAAATTGGAGGTCTTTATGTGGTAATTAGACCATTAGTTAGTTGAAGGACAAAAATGGGCATAGAATTAGTGAAATAGATTTTTTTAAAGTAAGGGCATTTTAGTCATTTGGAAATTAAATAGAATTAAATGGGAAAAAGATGGCAAAATATGCTCATCTTCTTCATGGTGAACGAAATCAGCAAGGGGGAAGCCATATTTAGGGCTTTTAAGCTTCCAAGCTCCATAATAAGTGATTCCAAGCCCCGTTTTTAATGTTCTTTACGTTTTTGAAGTCCCGGTAGCTTAATTTAGCTTATTCTAACAATAATTTAACCTAGGGTTTATATTTGGAAAAATACCCATAGGTGAAAAGTGTTTATTTTGCTGTTTTATGGTGGAATATGAAGCTAGAAATTATGTTAAACAACTTTTGCTAAGCGATTTTAAACGAAAACGGGTAATTGACATAATCGGTAAAAATACCTAAAGTTCAAAAGTGTTTGTTAGAGTGAGAATTTGATGTTTTCATAGAAGGGAAAAATGTGCAGTATGTCATAAAACATAAGAATAAGAGATGAAGTTTAATTTCTGAGCTTGGGGATAAAAGTGTAATTATGCAAAAGTTTGGGGGCAAAATTGTAATTTTTCAAAAAATTGGGTCGTGGATTATTTTAATAAATGTGAACATTAAATGAGTTAAATTTGCCATTATAGATCAAGAAAGATGACAAGACTACCTCAAATGGGGAAAAGAGAAGATAGTGGAGTAAATTGCAAAATTACGATATTTTGCACCGAGGTAAGTAAACATGTGAAATAATGCATTATTTTGATATTATTTAATATGTGTTGAGATTTATTTGAACATAGAATGAATATTCGGCAAAGGTTCTAAAAAAAATGTGGCTAAGTGGGGAAAGGTGGTAAAGTGTTGAAAAACACGGTTTCCGGTTGAACACTCGGAATAGCCCGGATTACATTGAATAAAAAGGGGGTTGCTAAGTGCTGATTCCCCCAAGGGGTTGCTAAGTGCTGATTCCCCTATTCATTGGTGGTTGCTAAGTGCTGATTCCACCGTATTTTAAATTTGAAGGGGGTTGCTAAGTGCTGATTCCCCCAAGGGGTTGCTAAGTGCTGATTCCCCGACTCATTGGTGGTTGCTAAGTGCTGATTCCACCGTATCTTAAATGTGAAGGGGGTTGCTAAGTGTTGATTCCCCCGAGGGGTTGCTAAGTGCTGATTCCCCGACTCATTGGTGGTTGCTAAGTGCTAAATCCACCGATAACGGTTAACATTCTGAGTGTTCAACGAGTAAATTGGGAAGGTGAATATTTATATGTGGTGGACAAGTTTATGGGAGGAATATTGGGTTTGATACTAAATCGACCCATGTATAAAATGGGAGGAAATATCAAAAATACAAAAGAAACAATTTAAATACAAAACTGTGTTGAACAACAGCAGTTAGGCAAATTTGAAAAATCACCATAAATGGTGGGAAATGAATTGGAGGTTGAATAATATATGAAATTGAATCTGGATGAGTCTATTTTCATATGAAAGAAATAGAGAAAGAAAAAGAGTTGTATATTTGGGGATATTTGAATTTTATTGAGACAGGGTTGGATTGATTTCGAAATCCCCTGTTCCAACTTTGGAAAATCACTAAAAATTGCAAAAAAATAATTATTTCCTGAAATTTATATGCTTGGATTCGTTAATGAGTCTATTTTTAATAGAAACAAACGAGAACATTTTTTGAATTTTGCACATGGAGTTACCTAAATTTAGTAAAGAGAGGTCAGAACCGTCGGGCAGTGAAACAGGGGAATCTTTAAAGAATAAACTGTACTAATTGGCTAAACCAAAAATTCTGAAAATTTTATGGTGGGAAGGTATATGAGTCTAGTTTTTGGGAAAATTTATGAAATCCAATTTTGAGCCCTGTAACTCCAGATAAAAATAAATTAGTGACCATGACTCAAAAAAACAGCTTGCTGGAAATTGAACACTTGATGAAATTTAAGTGTGATTACAATTATGTTACTATGTAATCATGTGAGGAAATTATTTATTTGTCATATGTTTACTTACTAAGCTATATGCTTACTCGTTTTTATTTTCCCTTGATTATAGTGACATCAATCAGTTCGGAACTGGGACGACGTCAGATAATCATCCACACTATCATCAACTTTTGGGGTATTTTGCAACTACTACTTTGGAAACATGGCATGCATAGATGACTTTATGTATTGCGGTTTAAATATGTATATATATATATAGTATGATCCGGTTTAAAATGTTGGTGTTTGTTAATGGATAAATTGTGCTTGAACATACAACTGTATTTGGTTGGAATATTGAATATGTTTGGAATTGTGTTTGAAAATTTGCAGGGGTTTTATGTAAAAATAAGCAGAAATGCTGCCGAAATTTTATAAAAAAGAAAAAAATTAAAAAAAATTAGTAATACCTCATAATCAGTTCCGTTAAGGAATACGGGTAAGGGGTGTTACATTTTAGTGGTATCAGAGCTACGGTTTAGTCGGTTCTCGGACCAATAAAATATGTGTGAAAGTCAATCTATACATGGGATAAATATATTGTGATAGTGTGATAATTTCTGACAATTTAAAATTTTGTGTTATATAGTAAATGGATCCTGACCGAAGTGTGGCAGATGATGTTGAAAGTAACACGCCGGCTCCCGCACAAGGGACCGCGCATGAAGAAAGTAGACATGAGACGTATAGTCAGGATGAGGCTCGGGAAGCCTTTCTTCGAATGATGAGTAATTGGTATACAGAATTTGTCCGTGCAAATCTGAATGTTCAACCTCCTCCACCCCCTCCTATTCCTCAACCGGTCCCCGTAGCTCCACAAAGTGTTGATTTGGTGAGATCAAGTAAACCTCCCGTTGACAAAATCCGAAAGCATGGGGCTGAAGATTTCAGGGCTAATGTTGATGATGATCCAGAAAAAGCAGAGTTTTGGCTAGAAAACACTATTCGGGTATTTGATAAACTATCTTGTACTTCTGATGAATGTTTGAAATGTGCTGTGTCTTTACTGAAGGATTCAGCATACCGTTGGTGGAAAACATTAATATCAGTGGTTCCAAAAGAAAGAGTTACTTGGGACTTTTTCCAGGAGGAATTCAAAAAGAAATATATAAGCCAGCGGTTTATTGATCAGAAACGCAAGGAGTTTCTTGAGTTGAAGCAGGGCCGGATGTCTGTGGCAGAATATGAAAGGGAGTTTGTCAGGCTTAGCAAATATGCCCAGGAATGTGTGCCCACGGAGGCCATTATGTGTAAAAGATTCGAAGAGGGGTTAAATGAAGATATCAGACTGTATGTTGGGGTTTTAGAGTTGAAAGAATTTGTAGTGCTGGTTGACCGAGCTTGTAAGGCTGAAGAACTGAGTAAAGAAAAGAGAAGAGCAGAGATGGAAGCTCGAGATGTAAGAAAAAGGTCAATGAGCAGAACATTTCAATCCCAACCAAAGAAGCTTAAAAGGATGGATCCACGACCAACTGGTTCAGCTGGGTATTCACGTAGAGACCGAGAGAAGTCATATTCTGGAGCTAAAACTCAAGCTACCTCAGCGGCAAGTGTGGGCAATGTGGGGAATACTAGACCCGAGTGTCAACAGTGTGGCAGGCGACATGTTGGTGAATGTTGGGGATTTAAACGAGCTTGTTTCAGGTGTGGTTTTCAAGAGCACTATATAAAAGACTGCCCTGAGAGAATAGAGGAAGAAAGACTGCAGAGAGCTGGATCGGGTGATATTATTTAATAGAGGTAGACCACCGAGGAATACTGGGAGTAAAGTCAGTGGTAAAAGTGTGACGAAAGATACAGCTGGGAGATCAAAAACTAAAGCGCCTGCCAGAACTTATGCCATACGTGCTTGTGAGGATGCATCATCTCCCGATGTGATTACTGGTACATTTTCTCTTCATGGTATTGATATTGTTGCTTTGATTGACCCTGGGTCTACTCATTCATATGTATGTGTGCAATTAGTATCTAGTAAGAAATTGCTTGTTGAAAATACTAAATTTGTGGTTAAAGTATCAAATCCTTTAGGCAAATATGTCTTAGTCGATAAGGTTTGCAAGAATTGTCCTTTGATGATTCGAGGTCACTGTTTCCCGGCTAATTTGATGTTGTTACCATTTGATGAGTTTGATGTTATTTTGGGGATGGATTGGTTGATATTGCATGATGCCAAGGTAAATTGTAGACAGAAAATCCTTAAATTGAAGTGTGAAAATGGTGAAATTCTTCGGGTTGAGGCAGAGGAACCGAATAAACTGCCTATGGTGATTTCGCACATATCTACTCAGAAATACATGAGAAAAGGATGTGAGGCTTATCTTGCTTATGTGTTGAATACTGGTATAACCGGGTCAAAGCTTGAATCAGTGCCTGTAGTCTGTGAATTTCCAGACGTATTTCCAGAGGAGCTGCCTGGGTTACCTCCGATTAGAGAAGTGGAGTTTGCTATTGACTTGTTACCTGGTACTGCGCCGATTTCTATTGCTCCGTATCGGATGGCTCCAACTGAGTTGAAAGAATTAAAAGCTCAATTACAAGAGTTGACAGATAAAGGATTTGTAAGACCAAGTTTTTCTCCTTGGGGTGCTCCTGTGCTATTTGTGAAAAAGAAGGACGGCTCTATGAGACTTTGTATTGACTATCGTCAGCTTAACAAAGTGACTATAAAGAACAAGTATCCTTTGCCTAGAATTGATGATTTGTTGGACCAACTAAAAGGGGCAACAATGTTTTCAAAGATTGATCTGAGGTCTGGTTACTATCAGTTGAGAGTTAGGGAGTCCGATGTGCCAAAGACCGCTTTCAGAACGAGATATGGACATTATGAATTTCTGGTAATGCCTTTTGGGTTGACTAATGCTCCGGCTATTTTTATGGACCTGATGAACCGAATTTTCTGACCGTATCTGGATAAGTTCGTGGTGGTGTTCATAGATGATATTTTAATTTATTCTCGGGATGAATCCGAGCACGCCGAACATTTGAGAATTGTGTTACAGATTCTGAGAGAGAAGAAATTATATGCTAAATTTAGCAAAAGTGAGTTTTGGCTTCATGAGGTCGGATTTTTGGGACATATAGTTTCAAGTGAAGGTATTCGGGTTGATCCAAGCAAAATTTCAGCAATTGTTGATTGGGAGCCACCAAAGAATGTGACCGAAGTTAGAAGCTTTCTGGGATTAGCTGAATATTACAGACGGTTTGTCAAGGGATTCTCGATGATTGCCTCTCCTATGACTAAGTTATTGCAAAAGAATGTCAAGTTTGAATGGACCGATAAATGTCAACAAAGTTTCGAGAAATTGAAGGCTTTATTGACTGAGGCACCAATGTTGGTACAACCTGAGTCAGGGAAGGAGTTTATAATTTACAGTGATGCATCGTTGAATGGTCTTGGGTGTGTGTTAATGCAAGAGGGCAAAGTAATAGCGTATGCTTCGAGACAGCTGAAACCGCATGAGAAGAATTATCCGACGCATGATTTAGAATTGGCTGCCATTGTTTTTGCTTTAAAATTTGGCGTCATTATTTGTATGGTGAGAAGTGCCGAATCTTCACTGATCATAAAAGTTTGAAGTATTTAATGAATCAAAAAGACTTGAATTTGCGACAAAGAAGATGGCTCGAGCTAATAAAAGATTATGAGCTAGTGATTGATTATCATCCTAGAAAAGCTAATGTTGTTGCTGATGCCTTAAGCAGAAAATCTTTATTTGCTTTGAGAGCTATGAGTACGAGATTAACTTTATCTGATGATGATTCCATTTTAGCTGAATTGAGGGCAAGACCGTTATTCCTTCAGCAAATCCAGGAAGCTCAAAAGAACGACAGTGAGTTGCAAGCCAGGAGAGCTCAGTGCGAAGCAGGTGTTGACTCAGATTTTAGAATTAGCTCAGATGATTGTCTGATGTTTCGGGATAGGGTATGTGTACCGAGAAGTGATGAGTTAATTCAGACCATTTTATGTGAGGCACACAGTGGTGATTTGTCAATTCATCCAGGTAGTGTGAAAATGTATAATGATTTGAAGAAATTGTACTGGTGGCCGGGAATGAAAAAGGATATCTCGGAATTTGTATCAAAATGTTTAATTTGTCAACAAGTGAAAGCTAAGCATCAAGTACCATCGGGTTTACTTCAGCCGGTAATGATTCCAGAGTGGAAGTGGGACAGTATCACGATGGATTTTGTGACAGGATTGCCTTTAACTCCAAAGAAGAAGGATGCTATTTGGGTAATTGTTGATAGACTGACAAAGTCAGCCCATTTCATTCCGGTACGCATTGATTACTCACTCGACAGGTTGGCGGAGTTATATGTTGCCGAAATAGTGAGACTACACGGGGTGCCTAAGTCTATTATATCGGATAGAGATTCGAGGTTCACATCGAGGTTTTGGATAAAGTTGCAGGAAGCTTTGGGTACAAAATTGAACTTTAGTACTGTGTTCCATCCGCAAACTGACGGGCAATCAGAAAGAGTGATTCAAGTTCTTGAAGACATGCTCCGGTGTTGTATTTTAGAATTTGAAGGCAGTTGGGAGATATATCTACCATTGGTTGAATTTGCTTACAACAATAGTTATCAGTCAAGTATACGAATGGAACCGTATGAAGCATTATATGGGCGTAAGTGTAGAACTCCTTTATATTGGACTGAGCTTGGTGAGAACCGAATTCATGGAGTTGACTTGGTGAAAGAAACTGAAGAAAAAGTGAAAATAATCCGTGACTGCTTAAAGGCTACTTCAGATCGGCAAAAGTCATATGCGGATTTAAAGAGAAAAGAGATTGAGTTTCAAGTAGGTGATAGAGTGTTCTTGAAAGTATCTCCATAGAAGAAGATTTTGAGATTTGGCCGTAAAGGCAAATTAAGTCCACGTTTTATTGGACCGTATGAAGTTATTGAAAGAATTGGACCTGTAGCTTATCGGTTAGCTTTGCCGGCAGAGTTAGAAAGGATACATAATGTATTTCATGTATCAATGTTGCGACGCTATCGTTCTGATCCTTCACATATAGTTTCTCCTACAGAGATTGAAGTTCGACCGGATATGACTTATGAGGAGGAACCGATAAAAATTCTGGCTCGAGAGGTCAAGCAGTTAAGGAATAAGCGTGTGGCCTTAGTAAAAGTGTTGTGGCAAAAACATGGAGTGGAAGAAGCTACGTGGGAACCGGAGGAAGTTATGAGGAAACAGTACCCAAACCTCTTTTCTGGTAAGATTTTCGAGGACGAAAATCCCTAAGGGGGGAGAATTGTAACAGCTCGATTCTAGGCCTAGTCGGAATAATGGTTTCGAGACCACAAATTCGATGAGGGAAAATATTATTATTATTATATTTTTATGGTCTACAATTTCACGAAAAATTTTCGTAAAAATTTCGTTCAAAAATTTCGACGTTTGGGCACTCAATTGAGTCAAAAGGACTAAATTGTAAAAAGTGCAAAAGTTGAGTTCTACATCTTAGAGGTGTCTAATTGTTATGAAATTTTAAATTGGAGGTCTTTATGTGGTAATTAGACCATTAGTTAGTTGATGGACAAAAATGGGCATAGAATTAGTGAAATAGATTTTTTTAAGTAAGGGCATTTTAGTCATTTGGAAATTAAATAGAATTAAATGGGAAAAAGATGGCAAAATATGCTCATCTTCTTCATGGTGAACGAAATCAGCAAGGGGGAAGCCATATTTAGGGTTTTTAAGCTTCCAAGCTCCATAGTAAGTGATTCCAAGCCCCGTTTTTAATGTTCTTTACGTTTTTGAAGTCCCGGTAGCTTAATTTAGCTTATTCTAACAATAATTTAACCTAGGGTTTATATTTGGAAAAATACCCATTGGTGAAAAGTGTTTATTTTGCTGTTTTATGGTGGAATATGAAGCTAGAAATTATGTTAAACAACTTTTGCTAAGCGATTTTAAACGAAAACGGGTACATAATCGGTAAAAATACCTAATGTTCAAAAGTGTGTGTTAGAGTGAGAATTTGATGTTTTCATAGAAGGGAAAAATGTTCAGTATGTCATAAAACATAAGAATAAGAGATGAAGTTTAATTTCCGAGCTTGGGGACAAAAGTGTAATTATGCAAAAGTTTGGGGCAAAATTGTAATTTTCCAAAAAGTTGGGTGGTGGATTATTTTAATAAATGTGAACATTAAATGAGTTAAATTTGCCATTATAGATCAAGAAAGACGAGAAGACTACCTCAAATGGGGAAAAGAGAAGATAGTGGAGTAAATTGCAAAATTACGATATTTTGCACCGAGGTAAGTAAACATGTGAAATAATGCATTATTTTGATATTATTTAATATGTGTTGAGATTTATTTGAACATAGAATGAATATTTGGCAAAGATTCTAAAAAAAAATGTGGCTAAGTGGGGAAAGGTGGTAAAGTGTTGAAAAACACGGTTTCCGGTTGAACACTCGGAATAGCCCGGATTACATTGAATAAAAAGGGGGTTGCTAAGTGATAATTCCCCCAAGGGGTTGCTAAGTGCTGATTCCCCTATTCATTGGTGGTTGCTAAGTGCTGATTCCACCGTATTTTAAATTTGAAGGGGGTTGCTAAGTGCTGATTCCCCCAAGGGGTTGCTAAGTGCTGATTCCCGGACTCATTGGTGGTTGCTAAGTGCTGATTCCACCGTATCTTAAATGTGAAGGGGGTTGCTAAGTGCTGATTCCCCCGAGGGGTTGCTAAGTGCTGATTCCCCGAATCATTGGTGGTTGCTAAGTGCTGAACCCACCATATCTTAAATGTGAAAGGGGTTGCTAAGTGCTGATTCCCTGACTCATTGGTGGTTGCTAAGTGCTGAATCCACCGATAACGGTTAACATTCCGAGTGTTCAACGAGTAAATTGGGAAGGTGAATATTTATATGTGGTGGACAAGTTTATGGGAGGAATATTGGTTTGATACTAAATCGACCCATGTATAAGATGGGAGGAAATATCAAAAATACAAAAGAAACAATTTAAATACAAAACTGTGTTGAACAACAGCAGTTAGGCAACTTTGAAAAATCACCATAAATGGTTGGAAATGAATTGGAGGTTGAATAATATATGAAATTGAAGCTGGATGAGTCTATTTTCATATGAAAGAAATATACAAGCAAAAGAGTTGTATATTTGGGGATATTTGAATTTTATTGAGACAGGGTTGGATTGATTTTGAAATCCCCTGTTCCAAATTTGGAAAATCACTAAAAATTGTACAAAAATAATTATTGCCTGAAATTTATATGCTTGGATTCTTTAATGAGTCTATTTTTAATAGAAACAAATGAGAACATTTTTGGAATTTTTTACAGGGAGTTACTTAAATTTAGTAAAGAGAGGTCAGAACCGTTGGGCAGTGAAACAGGGAAATCTTTAAAGAATAAACTGTACTAATTGGCTAAACCAAAAATCTGAAAATTTTATGGTGGGAAGGTATATGAGTCTAGTTTTGGGGAAAATTGATGGAATCCAATTTGGAGCCTGTAACTCTAGATAAAAATAAATTATTGACCGTGACTCAGAAAAACAGCTTGCTGGAAATTGAACACTTGATGAAATTTAAGTGTGATTACAATTATGTTACTACGTAATCATGTGAGGAAATTATTTATTTGTCATATGTTTACTTACTAAGCTATATGCTTACTCGTTTTTATTTTCCCTTGATTATAGTGACATCAATCAGTTCGGAACTGGGACGACGTCAGATAATCATCCACACTATCATCAACTTTTGGGGTATTTTGCAACTACTACTTTGGAAACATGGCATGCATAGATGACTTTATGTATTGCGGTTTAAATATGTATATATATATATAGTATGATCCGGTTTAAAATGTTGGTGTTTGTTAATGGATAAATTGTGTTTGAACATACAACTGTATTTGGTTGGAATATTGAATATGTTTGGAATTGTGTTTGAAAATTTGCAAGGGTTTTATGTAAAAATAAGCA
Organism: Gossypium turneri; assembly: GCA_008044935.1. Classification (NCBI taxonomy): domain Eukaryota; kingdom Viridiplantae; phylum Streptophyta; class Magnoliopsida; order Malvales; family Malvaceae; genus Gossypium; species Gossypium turneri. The sequence continues at coordinate 23,591,573 of CP032576.1, read as the reverse complement.
GAAATGCTGCCGAAATTTTATAAAAAAGAAAAAAAATTAAAAAAATTTTAGTAATACCTCATACTCAGTTCCGTTAAGGAATACGGGTAAGGGGTGTTACAATATTCATCTTCAAAAATAACTTTGAAACCTTTTTCAATAAGCTACCCCACACTCAACAAATTTTGATCAATGTTAGGAACAAAAAGAACATCATGTATATGTTTTGTACTTGTACAACTTGCAATTGCAACTGTTTATTTTCCTTTGACAGAGATATAATCTCCATTGCCAATTCTAGCTTTGGTGATGCTAGTTGGCTCCAAATCTTTAAACAACTCCTTGTCATGAGTTATATGGTGGGTGCAGCCGCTGTCAATCAACCAACTTTCATTTGACTCACTGCCCACAAAGCATGTAGCCACAAACAATTGATCCTCATCTTCCTGATCAACAATCTTAGCCTTTTCATCTTGCTGTTGAAACTTATTACTGCAAATTACAGCTTCATGCCTAAAATGATTACACTTGGTGCACTTGGCATCTAGTCTCCTCTAGCATTTGTAAGGAGGATGACCCTTTCTATTGTAATGTTTGCATGAAGAGTAGGATACCTTCTTGACTCCTGTTTTGTTGTTAGTTGAAGATTCACAAGTAGAATCTTAACAAATTTCTTCTTATTGTTTCTTGTATTTTCATGATGCTTAACTGGTAAGGCTCCTTTAATAGCACCTTCTTGTCTTATAGTTCTTCTATGCTCTTATTCTTGCAAAGCATTAAGAATCTTTGCAAGTGTTATTTGAGTTAGATCTTTGGTATTTTCCAAGGCTGAAATGGATGCCTCAAATTTTTCAAGCACAGTTACAAGAATTTTTTCAACAATTCTTGAGTCGTTGAACTCATAACCAAGTAATCTGATTTGGTTTGCAACATCCAATAACCTATCAAAATGCTCTTTAATTGATTATGCTTCCTTCATCTTTTGCAGTTCAAATTCTCAAATCAAGTTTAGCACACGCATCCCTTTGATTCTTTCATCTCCCTCATAGTCTGACTTGAGATAATTTCATATCTCATATGCTGACTTCAGAGTCATTATCTGAGTGAAGACTGTAGACGAGACTGCAGCAAACAAACAAGCCTTTTCCTTGAATTTCTTTGTTTTCTCCTCCTTCTGCAATTTGATTTATGCCATAGTAGGATTAGCTGGGAGAACAGGAATTTCATAATCTTCTTCTACTACTTCCTAAATATCCAAAGCTTCCATATATGCCTCCATACGAACTGCCCAAATATGGTAGTTGTCTCCATCAAACATTGGTGGAGAGACTGAAGAAAATTAGAACCTGCTTCAACATCCATAACACAGTACCCTTACACACACACACAGATCCCTTAAGAATAAAGCTCTGGTACCAATTGTAACAATTCAAAGGAAATAAAAACATAAAACCAGACAAATGGATGAAGTTCATTGTATTTTATTCAACAAACATACAACATTTATAAAAAAATAAAACCAACATCAACATCCCACTTTCTCCTAAACTTAAGCAACATGAAAAATAACTAACTACTAAAAAAATGAAATAAACGTGGATATATTTCAATCTTGAAACAGTTTCTTACAACAATCTTATAACATTCTCTACTTATAATACAAAATTGGGAGGTTCTATTCCAGACATTTTCCATTCTCTAGATTTAAAAAATCTAAGCCTTCATGACAATAACCTGACTGGATCTTTGCCACCCACTTTTTCGATATCCCAGATTGAAGATTTGCAGCTCCAAAATCAGAAGTGGGGCTTATAAGAACCATTGATCTATTCTCAAGCATGACTTACAGTGTTAACCTAGGATTCAATCAATTTACTGGCCCCATCCCTGATTTATCTAATTGCAAAGGTTTAGAATTATTAGACTTTCGTAACAAAAATCTCACAAGAGTTTTCCCCCCATCTCTAGCTTTTCATCCTAGTTTAATAGTCATCTTCTTTGATGATAACAAGTTGCAGGGCCCTTTCCCTATTTATATGTTCCTCCATAAGTTTGCCAGTGTTGACAATAATAATTGCTGCACAAACACAGCAGACTCGTGTGATAGTCAAGTTACACTATTGCTTGAGATTGCGAGGGCTTGGATGTATCCTTATGAGTTATCCATAGCTTGGGAAGGAAATGATGCATGTAGAAATTTGTCATTTGTGACATGCGACTCAGAGAAAAGTATTATAGTAATCTATCTTTAGAAGCAACGATTGCAAGGAATAATTTCCCTATCATTTGCTTATCTAACTATGTTACGGTATCTTGATCTAAATGACAATAACTTGACGGGTCTTATCCCTAAGAGCTTGGTGAAGTTACCTAACCTTGAAGTCCTGGATGTTTCCAATAACAATCTCTCTGGGATTATCCTTACTTTTGTACCATCAATAAAGCTGATAACTAGCGAAAGTGACTTACTAATTCCTAGTACAACAAAAGGCAACACATCTAATTTCCCTCTAGAATGTATGGCACCTTGTCTACTTCGATTTGTAGTGAACATATGATTTTATTCAAGCCTTTTCGTGCGTGGCAAATTGTGATTGCCCTTATCCTCTGACAGTAGGAGGATCGTCATACTTCTCTAGTTTCCATATAGGAACTTATTTTTACTTTACCTAGCTAGCGATCTTAGCTTACAATATTTATACCATGTTTCAATTTACAGGGCAAAAAAGAGGCATAGCAGGAATAGTTATGGGAATAATTGTTGGTGTCATCTTCTGTATTTTCATTGGAAAGAGGATAATTACTACTATAGGTATGATGATATCAATATCAAGAAATATTGACACATATTATATTCATACATGTATAACAACATTAACTAGTCACTGATGTAGTGACAAATGATTTGTCTTGCTTAAGTTTTTGTTGACATAGGTATTGTTGGGTTTAAACTTGGACAATCCTTTCCTATTATTAATAAAAAGGATTTTACTCACTGATGTAGTGATAAGTGATTTGTCTTAAGTCTTTGTTGACATAGGTATTTGGATCAAACTTGGATAATCCTTTTCCTATCCTTGATAAAAAGGATTTTATTCACAAATTTTCCCTTAAAATATATCCCAATTCACAAAAAAGGTTTCTTTTTAAGGTAAGAATTGATATGTAAGCTATCAAAATTTTTAAAAAAATACTAACCAATAAGAACGTGACACTTTTATTGAATATGGTATACTTTTTAAATTAAATAAGACAAAATTGATTGTTTTAAAAAAAATATATAAATTAACTATAGTTGAACCCAACAATAAAAATAAAGTCTAAAAATATTCATGTTTAACAACTTTTTTAAAAAACTATTTATAGCTAAATTTTTATTTCAGCAAGGAAAAGAAGTGAAAATGAGTTTAATAAAGATGAATCATGTTTAGAGCTATTTTCTCACAATATGCTGGGGAAATCCCGAAATGGAGTCAAATCACAAGAGCTTCAACTATTAGATTTGGGGAGCTAGCCACTGCAATAAATAATTTTCATCCAACAAATATGCTTGGAAAGGGAGGTTTTAGACTATTATACAAGGTAACATGCTACCTGTAAGATGACTTCTTCATATTGTCAATTGGGTATCAATAAGATTAAAGTTATTAACCAACCTATATGGTTGAAATTCTAGATTCTAAAATGATATTTGAATATTGTAGGGGAAGCTCCAAGACAGATAAGAAATAGCAGTGAAAAGACTTTCCAAAGCTTCAGGGCAAGGGCTAGAAGAATTTAGGAATGAGGAAATGTTGATTTCAAGACTCCAACATCGAAATCTTGTAAGGCTTCTTGGTTGTTGTGTTGATGGGGAAGAAAAGATGTTAGTCTATGAATACATGCCGAACAAGAGCTTGGATGTTTTCCTCTTCAGTTAAATACATTTTCTCTATTACTTATGGAAAATATTATTATTAAACCTAAAGCAAATCTAGCTAACACTAATTGAATACTTTAAAAATATATTTAGATGCAGAAAAAAAAAACTTCTTGATTGGAAAAAATGTTTCAATATTATAGAAGGAATTAGTCGAGGACTTCTCTATCTTCATAGGGACTCAAGATTGCGAATTGTTTATAGAGATCTAAAAGCGAGTAATATTTTATTAGATGCCGAACTAAATCCAAAAATTTCAGATTTTGGTATAGCACAAATATTTTGTGGAAATGAGAACCAAGAAATACTAGGGGGTTTTCGGAACATGGTAAGTTATCCTTCATTTTTCTATTGAAATCTAAGATTTAAATATATAATATATGCATATATCACATCAGCTAAAATGGTTTTCTTTGCATTGATGAATTAAATGTGGTGGCTATATGTCCCTTGAATATGCAATGAAAGGACAATTTTCAGAAAAATCAGATGTTTTTAGCTTTGGGGTATTGACATTGGAGATTGTTAGTGGAAGAAGAAACTTGAGTTTCGAAGATGATGAGCATTCACTGAGCCTTGTGGGATATGTAAGTATTAGCTATTATTAAAATTGCTTAAAGTAGTAATAAAATCTCTAGATTCCAATACCTTAACATTTGTACTTTTTTAGGCATGGAAGTTATGGAGCGAAGGCAACATTTCAGAATTAATAGATCCAATGATCTCATCAGATCTAAGTTGTCATAGGGAAATGTTGAGATGCTCTCATGTGGGATTGTTACGTGTGCAAAACTTTGTGAAAGATAGACCAACTATGATGGTTGTGGCTTCCATGCTTAACAGCGAGATAGAAAATCTTCCTACACCAAAACAACCACCTTTCTTTGATGAGAAAACTGTTGTGGATTACTCACAATTACAAACAAGCTAAACAATTTTAACCATTGATAATATTTTCTAAAATCATGTTCTATAAGTTAATTTTATGTTGAAAACGTGTCTAGAAAAAATTGGAGGCAACTATTTTTTATTTTAATTTTTTACCAAACTATAAAAATTACAATCTCTATAAGTTTCTTGAATAAATTTTTTTATTCTTTTCTTCCAGAAGCTTCAATTCAAAGTCATCAAAACTTAATTTTAGATAAATGTGATCCCTTTCAAGGGTCGTCAAGATTTTACCTTGAAAATAAGTCGGAGACTCACTTTTCTTTAAATTATTTGAACACTTATCCAAAGGTAGATGAGGATTGGTTCAAGGCTTGTCAAGAATTTATCTTAAAAAATGAGCATTATCTCTGATGTGTTAATATGATTGGGTGGGAGAGAGCTTGAACCAATGGTCTTCAAGTTTTGATCAGGGATGGCTAAATGTGCACCGATAAGACTTAGTTTAAAATCGAGCCATCTAGATTTGATCTTACATAAATGTGATCGACTTCAATATTCATCAAGATTTGACCTTGAAATGGTTTTGAGAGTCACTTTCTGTTGGAACATTTTCAAATATTTATAGTGTTCTAATAACTATAAATGAAAGGTTGTAATTAATTAAAAGTTATATACTTTGGTTACTGAAAAAGAATTATAACTATTCAAACAATATTATTTGAATAGTTATGTTTAATTAAGAGATATTAGATGAATAATTATGCCTCTTTTAGATATGTAATTATTCAAAAAGACACATATATAAAGATGTCTTTATGAAGAGACAGGAAAATTCCTATAAATAGGAGTGAGATTTCACTTGGAAAACATAACAAAATTCTCAAAAGTTCTTTCTATTCTTCCTCCATCTTCTTCTATTGTTAGATTGTTCTAAAAAGAATTACTGTAAAAATTCGTTATAGAAATTGATTTTCTTGTTATACATTGTTTAGTGCTTAGTGAACTATTTTCGCTAGTGCAAAATACAACTAGTTATCGGGCTTCATTGTATCCTCGAGGTTCATTTGCTTGAAACTCATTTTCACACTAAGTATAGGTAGGGGTGAATCAAACCTTAAAGATAGTGGCTTGACCATGCCTTAGAGCCTTGTCTTATTTCTTTTTTTTTGTTCGAATTTTTGTTCGTATGTTCAATATTTTCCTCACCGAAGTTTTGTACTAACAACTTTAAAGGTCTAACTTTCATGATGACAACTAAAACACATGAACGTAGAACATTGAGGGAGTTGGCTTCCAACCTTGTCAAGCTTGATCGGTTTGATAATGAAAATTTCTAATGATGGCAAAAAAAAGATATACTTCTTATCATCAACTTTGAAGATTGCATATATTTTGGATACTCCAAGACTAGAAGAGAATGAAAACCAATCTCTTGTTGCAACCGAAGAAATGCAAAAATGGGACAATGCTGATTAGATGTGCATAGGCCACTTATTGAATGGTTTACTGATGGTTTGTCTGACACCTACCAAAATAAGGTCACCACTAAGGAATTATGGGACAAATGGGAGACAAGATACATGATTGAAGATGCTAGAAGTAATAAATTTCTTTTTAGTCGTTTCAATAATTATCAAATGATTGATGATCGTTTTGTTATGGAACAATTTTGTGATACCAAAAAAATGTTGAATCAATTTAAGCAATATGATATGAAAATGGATGAAATGATTGTTGTATCCTCCATTATAGATAAACTTCCTCCATCTTGGAAAGACTTTAAAATAAGTCTAAAACATAAGAAAAAGGAAATATCGATTGAAGCTTCGGTAAATCATCTTCGTACTAATGAAGAATATTGAAAACAGGATTAGAACCTAGATTCTGAAAATGCAAAAGTGCATGATATGGAGGAAATACAAACTACTAAACCATCCAATAGAAAGTTCAAGCAGACTAATAGTGTTGGAAAAAAATCGGTTTGAAAATGGCTTTCTTGCATAGCAGAAAAATAACATTTTTAAAATCTACCCGATTTGTTATATTTATAATAATAAACCCTAACCGAACTCATACCTGTGTTTTTGGTTTAATGGACTTTTTTGTTCCCAGCTTTCAACCAAACAATCTTCTCTGCTATTCTTGTACCATGAACTGCTTTGAGTTTGGCTCGAACTAATCGAATCGAAACATAGAACTAGAAAAGATTTTCTCTCTTTTATTTTGGGTGAAAACGAAAATTCTCTTTTCTTTAATAGAAACCGTTAGAATTGTTATTCTAGAAAAATATATTTAATAGTTAAGAAGAACTTCTTTCTATTTTCAGCAAAGTAACAATCTCTCAAATTTGTATGTAATGTCTTACTGATACCATCTATTTATAAGAATAGAAGGTAGAGCTCTTGTTGAGTTGTTGTAACATCCCTTACTGGGTCCAATCGTAGGGCTCGAGCTACAGGATGCTACAATAGTAAACATAAATAATCACTTACATTTTTATCAATAATATTCAATAATTTATTAAGTATAAGTCAAGTCTTATGTTTAACATGCATTTCAAACAAGTTCGAGTCTTAATCGAGTTTACGAAAGCTCTAAAATGGGCTGGGAAACAATCAAGACCATTTTGAAAAATTTACAAAAAAAGATAGGTAAAACGACAAAATAGGGGTCACACGACCGTGTGGCCATAACATGTGATAGGCTGAGGTTGTGTGGTGCTATATATCATACAATTGTGTCCTGAAGTTGTGTAATAGACTGGTGCCATGGAAACCTAAGTCACACAGTCGTGCCATCAGGTCATGTAACTAATTGTGGTCATGTGGACCTAATTATAAAATTTACAAAACATTCACACGGTCGTGTCACCAGATCATGTGAGAGATTGTGACCATGTTTAATAAAAACTACCTTAATCATACAAGGCACATGGTCGTGTCACTTGTTTGTGTGTGGCAGACGGCCGTTTGTTAGCCCGTGTGTAGCATAATTAACCTTTTTTAAGAATATTACATACCATTCCTATAAGGTGACCTACAATGCCATTTCAAGCTATTCAAACCTATCTCAAAACATGTCAAAACTAAAACTGCAATTCATATAATGATCTCAGCATACAACCAATATGCCCTCATTGACACCAACAAAACATTAAACTCAAGTCATTATGATTCAAACTAAACCCTTAACCACTTCATACCACAAACTAATTCATCAAACTTTACCATTGACCTTAACATTAATAATACCAAGCTTTGCAATAACTCATAAGTATGTATGAGCAGTAGTTAGCAAATTACCAAGTTGTCGTGAATTCATTCGTAACAACATGAACATAAGTTTATTAATTCTAAGTTAAGAAATGTAATTAATCTAGCACAATTATGTCATTTTGATTAAAATCATCTTTTGAAATCGTGCATTGGAACTTTTATTTTATTTTATTTTACTTAGTTAAATTTTTAGTTTTTAACCACATCCTTAAAATAAAAAAATTTTAATCACCAAAGTGTTTTTAATTGCATTTCATAAATATTTTCTTTGCACAGTCCCTGTGGGTACGATAACTCGACATTTACTTGTCACTTTATTACTTGTTGCGATTGCGTACACTTGCACATTTCCATCGTTCCAGATGCCACACCATCGTCTCACATCACATGCAATCCAAATGGTCTCACTATTAAGTAAACATATTTCATTTTAGCTTTCTTAATATTCACAAGTCATACAAATTCTAGTCATTGTTAACGCATGCTAAACATTCATCAAGACAGACTTAGAACATGCATTAAACATGCATTAGAACCACATAGCAAAATTTTGAAACAAATCACGTAGGTATTGATACTGTATCAAATGTATCGATATTTCTCCCAAATGGTATTTCTACAGCTTGGAAAATTGATACCAAACCCCAGAAATTATCAGTACCTTTCATAAAGTATCGATTATTTTACCCTGAGTATCGATACTCGTGATATGGTATCGATACCAAATTTCATTACTGACTTCCTGGACATTCGAAAAATCATGGAGGTCTCATTTTTAAAACACGAATATCGATGTTTCTGCTTTAGAACACAAAAATTCAATAGTTGTCACTTGTGAATATGCAATGCGAAGGTGCAAGTAAACACATCAAATCAAGTAATAAAGTGATAAATGAGATCATCTCCACACGGATCGGAATAGGTAAAAATATAGTTGTGTTATTACTATAAACTATACTAATTAGGCTTATGGAAAAGTAAAAAGAATAATGATTTGAAGTGAAGTATTGATTTATGAAATATAAAAATCAAATAATGAATAAAATGTTCTGGCAATTCTTCGAGAAAAAGTTGAGAGGATTGAAGTTGTTAAGTGGGAAGGTTGGAATTACTTGGATTATATCATAATAACATAATAATGTCATGGCAAAATCTTGACCAAATTACTGTTTAGAGTGTAACTACTGCATTCTACTTCTTTCGAGAGCTAGAATTAAAGCTATCACTCTAAATATTTGTATGTCTACAAGTCTTAAGAACAATACCTAACAATATTCTTCCTTATTCTGTATCGATCACAACTCTCTTACCCTATATTAATCACAACTCAATATCTAGAGTGCTAGAGTATTTGTTCGAGTACTTGCTCGTGTCATTTGATTACGATCCAACTTATTTAACATTGTTAGAATTAAATCAAGTCTAAGGATATATCACGCATTCATCTTTGTCTAGAGCTTTCATGCATATATTTAAAATAATCCAAATCGAATAAAATAGTAGATCTATACAAAATATCACCATGATCATCAATATATCAAGATAGATCCAGTAATTCCAACCCAAGTGAAATTAGCTCATGGGTTGGGATTTAAAATAAAAAATTAGAATAACATTCAACATCACCATGAACAGTTTAGAAGTCACAAAAACTAGTTAACAAAATGAAGGTAAAACTGTAGGAAACTTTTATCACTCCAGCTTTCACTTCGATGTTGTTGAATCGTTTAGAACTCAAGGCTAGTTGCTCATCCCTTTCCTTGCATCTCTGCTCTCCTCTTATGCTGCTACCCTATCCCTTTTCTTTGGCATTTTTCATGAGTTTTTCCAGAGAGAAAATTTCTCTCCAAAAATCCTCTTCTTTTCTTTCTTTTCTCTTTCCCCTTTTATAGGGTAGGTCCCCTTCTATTAGCACACACTTTTCTCCCTCTTTTTTAGGTGGATTTATCTATTACATATGTAACAGCCTGATTTTGGGCCTAGTCAAAATAGTGGTTTCGGGACCACAAATTCGACGAGAAAAAAATTATTTTCATTATATTTTTATGGTCTACGATTTCACAAAATAATTTCGTGAAAATTTCGTTCGAAAATTTTGACGTTTGGGCACTCAATTTAGTAAAAAGGACTAAATTGTAAAAAGTGTAAAAGTTGAGTTCTACATGTTAGAAGTGTCTAATTGTTATGTAATTTTACATTGGAAGTCCTTATAGAGTAATTAGACCATTGGTTAAGTTGGTGGACAAAAATGGACATGAGATAAGTGAAATAGGATATTTTTAAGTTAAGGACAATTTGGTAATTTGGTAATTAAAATGAATTAAAAAGACAAAATAGGCCAAATTTTCATCATCTTCAGCCTTAAGGCCGAATTTAGCAAGGGGAGAAGCCATAGTTAGAGTTTTCAAGCTTCCTAGCTCCATGGTAAGTGATTCTAATCCCCGTTTTTAATGTTCTTTACGTTTTTAGAGTCCCGATAACTTGATTCAGCTTATTCTAGCATTAATTTAACCTAGGGTTTATATTTGGAAAAATACCCATAGGTGAAATGTGTTAATTTTGATGTTTTATGGTAGAATATGAAGCTAGAAATTATGTTAAAAAACTTTTGCTAAGCGATTTTAAGTGAAAACGAGTAAAACGATATAATCGGTAAAATATCTAATGTTCATAAGTAAGTGTTAGAGTGGGAATTTGATGTTGCCATAGAAGAGAAAATGTCCAGCATGTCATAAAACATAAGAATAAGAGATGAAGTTTAATTTCTGAGTTTTGGGGCAAAAGTGTAAATATGCAAAAGTTTAGGGGCAAAAATGTAATTTTGCAAAAATGTGATTTTTGGACTGGATTGAATAATGTGAGTGTTAAATAAGTTAAATGTGTTATTATAAGTCAAGAAAGACAAGGAATTGACTTTGATTAGTGAAAAAGAAAAAAATGAATGAGAAAAAGTGAGAAATTTCCCGATTGAACATTCGGAATAAAAAGGGATACGAATGAAATGACAGAAATGATCACATATGTAGCATGGACTATGTGTAGGCCACTATGTGAAAGTGAAAGTGATGGTCACATGTGTAGTACTATGTGAAGGCTATTACGTGTACCAGAATAATAGGTCGCATGTGTAGTACTATGTGCAGGCTACTATGCGTACCGGATAGCTTCGATCACGTGTGTAGTACTATGTGCAGGCTACTACGTGTATCGGATAGTGATGGTCACATGTGTAGTACTATTTGCAGGATACTATGTGAACCCGTATCATTGATTATAAGGTGGTTGCTAAGTGCTGATTACACTGTATCTTAAATGTGAAAGGGGTTGCTAAGTGCTGATTCCCCGAATCATTGGTGGTTGCTAAGTGCTGATTCCACCGTATCTTTGAATGTGAAAGGGGTTGCTAAGTGCTGATTCCCCGCATTACTGGTGGTTGCTAAGTGCTGAATCCACCGATAAAGGATAACATTCCAAGTGTTCAACGGGAAATTGACTAAGTGAAAATACATGAGATCATGTAACGATTAAGTGTAATTGAATAATGAATATATGTGTGGAATTGAATTGAATATTGGCTTGAAAATGGAAAAGTGAATTTTGAATTGAATAGTGGTTAAAAGTGAAAAAGTGAGATTATGAAAAAAAATAGAATTAGCAACAAAACAATTTTGGACAGTACCAATAGTGTGAATTTGAAAAATCACCAAAAATGTTAGAAATTTAATTAGAGAGTGAATAAGATAGTAAATGAAATCTTAAGGAGTCTATTTTTATATAAAATAAATAGAGAAAGCAAAAGAGTTATAAATTTTGGGATATTTGAATTTTAGTGAGGCAGGGTCAGATTGATTTCGGAATCCCCTGTTCTGACTTTGGAAAATAGTTAAAAATCTTAAAAAAATAATTATGAGTTATAATTTATATGCTTAGAATCATTAATGAGTCTATTTTCAAAGTAAACAAACTTAAATATCATCTAAATTCTGTACAATGAGATAATTCATTTTTAGTGAAGAGAGGTCAGTGATGTTGAGCAGTGAAATAGGGGTGAATTTAAAGAAATAACTCTACTAATTGGCCAAGTAAAAAATTCTGAAAATTTTATGGTAAAAGTACATGTTAGTCTAGTTTTGGGGAAAATTAACAGATCTTAATTTGGAGCTCTGTAGCTTCAGATAAAAATGATTTACTGACTCTGACTCAAATAGACAGCTTTGAATTTAAATATAAGTGAATAGGGAAATTATGTATAATGCTATTTAAGCATGTTTTATACATAAAGGATTTGGAATGGAGAGGAGGAGGAGGACAATAAAATGTATGAATGAATTGTGTATAAATGGTCATATGCCCGATTTTAATCGGTAAATGTTAAATTGAATGGTAAATACGTATTGGTACTGAAGGAACTATTGCAGTTTTGAAAAGCAATTGATCAAATGTTTAAGAAATTTAGTCATGATATATATATATGTGTGTGATAATGATGATATATGGATGATTATATCATTGAGTTGCATTGATTAATTCAGTTTATGTGATGGAAATGTCAAGAACATTTGTCTTTGATATGTGATGATCATGGTTTAAGCTCATATGGGAAAATAAAGTTTCATAGTATGTGAGTGTGGTATATTTGGTATATGATTTGGTATGAAGTAAGGCCATGATTGGCTTATGGATTAACTCATGTTGGTAAGTTTGATACATGAATAAATGTTGAACTCGGCCATACTTATAATGCTTACGCTATATGTTTATTCGGCTAACATGTGTAAGTGTTCTAGTAATGCCTCATACCCTATTCCGGCGTTGAATACGGGTAAGGGGTGTTACAACATGTCCACCTGGTTGAGAGTGACGAGGACTGAGTGCTGCATCAGCATGTTCCTGGAATTGCCATGGCATTTGTGTTGGCAATCCATCCAACCTTTTTCCATGACAATATTTTACTTCATTATCTTCCTCTTTTTTCTCCTATTCTTCATCCTTCCTGCACCCGCTGCATACAACAACAAATTCCCTTCTTCCCAACAGTAAAAGTAACATGAAATGTTACATTTAAGGCACAATCCAAGCGCTATTATGCAATGTTCTAAAAAATAACCTAAAAATAAAAATATATCTACTTAAGTACAGGCACTTAATCAAGCTTAGATGTTTGAAATATAACTCCTTTTTAGAGTTAAGACACCCCCGAACCTGAATTTTTGCTTGTCCTCAAGCAAAATTTGTAACAGTGCATGAATTTACCATAACTACACAATTTCCTCTTCTACTACTGAACCAAACGAAACATATTTTATACCTTCATTCTCAGTAGTCTTGTGTCTAAAAAAAATTAGCTCAAATTTTATAGGTTTGTTTACAATACTAAGTGCAGAAAATGTTACCTAAAAGTACAATCTCCTAAATATTCATTCAATTCTAACTATAGCAAACACCTCCTAATGTACTTAGTTTATCTTTCCACTAAAATCAGTTTTTATTTTCATACTTACTTTGTCATTGCATTATATAAAATTTTCTCTAGGGAATTTATCTTGTCACATGATTTCTTTACTTGAAAATATCAATGGAGCATAAACTAGATTGCCAGGTATTACATCACACCACAATTTGCATGTAATTCACTCATGAAGCTAAGACTTTTGACTAGAAAGATGGATGGAGCAAACAACTACCCCCTTAGCTACTCAGCCTACTACTACAATGGACTGCCCCCTAAACTATTTTTTTACTCACTCTTATTTGATCTTTTTTTTATCAATAATACAATGGAGCAAATAGAGTATTACTAGCCTACTCAACGATTTCAAACAGTTGAGTGTTTTATAGTGTATTTTTAAATTTTATTTTATTTATTCATTTGAAACATTTGAGTTACTTAGTTGGTTCAGGTGGATTTCCTGGCAGCATGCTTGTAGCATTGATTTCTTTTGAGCAGATTGATTGGCACCTCCTTTTCATCATTATCTGATTTCGTGAGATCATCAATCAGTTGATTTATCTCACGATCTTACTTTGATATAGTTGTAGTGGTTTGAGGTGCAGTAGCAGGTTACTGTAGTACATAAGTTTGATTCATGTTATCTCCTTCCTTATCTGAGTCAATTTTCACAGATTCTGTTTTCTCTTCCTCTCTCTCTATTTCTTTGTTCTTTTCTGCAGTGGCTAGATGTGTTGTAGTGTTCGTCATAGCGACTTCAACTTTATCCTCATCTTCATCCTCTAAATCTGATAACAACTCTTTTGGAAAAGTAAGGAATGCATGCATGGGCCTAGTAAAGTTTTTCTGAAAAGGTTTCTTGATGGCATTATCTCTCCTTCTAACATAGTCCCAAAATAAAGCCATTTCTTCTTAATCCCTGCTTAGATCATTAGTTGTCCTCAGTTGTTGGTTCTCCATAAAATGAAACTGTTGTTTCAACATCTCAAGAGCATCGAGCACTTGCTACTTGAAAACATTGTGAGTTGTGGATGGAGTGGCATGGTACCAGTAGGTGAAGAAGGGGTTGATGCAGAGCCAGGATGCCGTGGCACTTCTTCCCCTGAAAATTTAATGGCAATCTATTTGGTGATGGCTTATTTGTTAGGGATTTTGCCTTCATTTGCTTTGATAGGGACATTGACCTGTTGAAAAAGTGTAGTAATGGGAGATTGAAAATTCAAGGTGCCTACATTCTTTTGTGCACAACGATGAATTTCTCGAAAAATAACTTTTCCAAAATTTATCTTTCTTATAGTCATAATAGAGTGCAGTAACAACATGCGTTCCTTAGAAATAGTAGAGTTATGAGTTGAAGGGTTGAAGGAAGATTTAAGAAAATGTTACCATACCCTACAATGAGGCTTCAAAGAAACACGATCGATGGTGTAGCAATCATTTCGAGACACTGTCCATTTGGTCCCTTCCACACATAAATCCTCAAGAACTTGATTGACTCCTTTTGTTGTTATTGTCTTGACAAATTGAAAATGTTCATCAATGCCTTCAAGTAAACCATATTATGCGTTGATGGTGTATTCATTGAATAACATCGAAGCACCGCAGACATAGATGAAAGCATTATCTGGAGAGGTTAAATGGGCATAAAATTCCTTTACAACTTTCGTGTGAACGTCGTCAAGATGAAGGAAAAAGAGTTGCCATCCATGTTTCTCTACCACGGAAAAAATTTCTTTAGTGTATCCCATAAAGGTTGCGTCTTGAAAAAGAAAGCCTTTTTCCATACAAAAGGGTCGCTTTGATGTGTTCCTATTGTACTTTTCTTCAATAGCTTTGCTAAGAAATGTTCTTTGTGGCATAGAGGTTGATGATGGTGGCATACATCGAGCCATTTGGGAAGAAATAGTAACTATAAAAAGAAAAAGTTAAGACCTATACAGTTATTGTTGGAAAGCTGAAAATTGTGAAAAAGAAGAAATTGAAAATAACTTGGAGAAAGAAAATGCATCGAATAAGGTAAAAATGAGAGAGAATATAACAGTGACGTGGGGAATAAGATTAGCCTGAATTTATGGCCTGCAACGGTAAAGTAAGAATTAGGCGGGAAAAGAAAAAAGAATAATATAAAAATAAAGCTAAA